>CAJNDT010006000.1:0-447198 GCA_905221615.1 Symbiodinium sp. CCMP2592
TCAGGAAGATGCCATGTGGAAGAGCATCAAGATCCAAGGATGCACTCACGGGCAACGTTATGCCTTTCGGGATCCTGTATCTCCCGGAACCGCCGTCGAGCTCGGCTACTGCAAGGATGAATGGGAGTACATTGCCGCAAACGTCGCGTTGCATCCTAAGTGGTCTGACGTGTGCTCGTCCAAACATTTGCACATGACCGATTCGGACGCTAAGGATCGATCTGATAAATGCGAGTTGACTAGCCAAATCTCCAGGAGATTGCTTAAAGCCTTGAAATTTCAGGCAAAGGGCGATGGGAGATTGGTAGCCATGCCGTCGAAGGCTGGTGGACGAAAGCCTGACCGCATGATTGTTGACCTCTGTGGCTTGGGCAATGGCTACGCCGTGCCTAAGTCCACTAAGGGATGCGCTCGCATAACTTGCAAGGAGCTGATTGGCTCTAAGGCCGATGAGGACAGCCTTATCGGTGCAATGAAGGATGCGTGCCGGAATGACCTGCGCACACCTGTGCTATTCGTGGCATCGCTTTTGCGATCAGGTGCTGGTCCTGGAAGTAGTGAAGGGGCCTGCGTGGGGGGTGAGAAACGTTCCGGTGGGAAGTACAAGGTTTTCAGAAGTGTCTTGAAATCTCTCAAACGCCTGCTGAAGAAGTGTGCGGAATTTTCCGACGTCTATTTTTCGCTTGACATGCCTTCTTCATGTTCATGTTGGTCATGGCCAGAGTTGCATGCTCTTGTTTCAAGTGGCAAGGTGACGAAGGTTAAGATTGATGATCATGTTGGTGCTGGTGGCGATGGTGGTGGACGCAGGATCATGTTCTCTAACCTGCCTGAAGCGGATCGTTTGATGGTGAGACTGGATGATTGCTTGGACCATGAATCAAAGAGCAGTTTGTCGCAGCGCATTGATGTTTCATGGCGGTCGATTGCGAGGAATGTTCGCAGCCTTGTTCGAGCTCATGTCAGTGTCAGTCACGATGCACATGAATCTGAGGACATTGCATGGCAGCCACATCAGTGTGTAGACGCTGATGAAGGGGCTATTAGACAGCCCCAACTAAGGAACAACTAAGGTCTGACCAGACGGATCGGGGAAGGGTGCCTCTTACGGAGAACCCGGAACCGTGAAGTCGGGTAGGGTGTAGGGACTTCTCTCCTACGGAGGAAGGACCGAACCCCGAGCCATGGCTGAAAGCTACAATGCCTACGAGCTGGCCTTCGAAGGAGTGGACCACGAAGAAGTTTTCCCATCTGGTGGGATGCTGCGGACGTTTCTGAAGTTCCACAAGTTCCTGGAGATGTATCCTGGGGATTCGTCGCAGAGCGTTTCGCTCCCGCCAAAGATTACGAAAGACAAAGTGGTCGACAATGATCTCATTCGCACATGGGCAGCTTTCAAAGCACCTCCGTTGCTCTTGCTGTTCACGTGTGCAAATCTGTCGCCAGGAGGGGATCTTTCCATTCGAGTCCGAGAAATCCTCAAGGCTTGCATATTTGCTGCCCCGGAGGAGTACATGGACAAGCCCTATGGGGAGATACTCGCCATGGTCATCAAGTTTGGTGGAGGTCTCAAAAACATTGTTGCTGACTACGAAGGGAAGTTCAGTGCCATCACAAGATTTATGGTGGACGAGGAAGTGATCCGCGATGATGCAAAGTTGGCTGTGGTTGAACTGGAACAAGAAAGAAAACAAGTTCGTTTCGACTTGAACACTGCGACCAGGAACATCGTCAGCGCGGACGTGTACTACAATCTCGCCGTTCTCATCAACTCCGTGGAGACGCCTTACCAGACCGTGACAGACACGAGAATTCAACAATGGTATACGGTGAATCAGGACTACTACCACAAGTTGCCCATGTCAGGCAGGGCACCTGACCAATCCGACTTGTTGGGAGAACCTACGTTATGTAGGGTGTGCAAGCTGATGTACATGTTCGCAAAGCACACGGGTATGGACTTCGGACCTACAACCAGGAATGCGCAGCGAGCAACGATGGCGCTACGCCAATCAACGTTCACCAGCTGGCTTTGATGATGCGCACATTGCCTCAAGTCATGGGACATCCGCTCGCCTTTGCGATGAACTCACTCCAGGCGTTCAGTGTCTGTCTCCACGTGCTTCATTCCTACGTATCATGGGTCGATCCACAAACTGGACTCCCGCATTACAGATGGTCTAACGACGTGCTCCCTGATTCCGACTACACCACGTATGCTTTCCTCAAGCACCATGTGGATACAGTATGTGCAGCTCAGGACAAGAACGGTTTCCAATTGCCGGATGCGTTCCGTGGCTACACCTGGAATCAATGCGGAGTTGAATCTGGGTACGTGGTCGACTGCTCTACCAAACGCGCCACATTGGGCATATGGGAAGCGGAATTCCAACAGCTGAGGGCACCAAATCCGCTTATGCAAGATGATGGCCTATTTCCGCCCAACCTTCAACGGCATCCTAGCTGGGTATACTCAACGGGGAGAGTTGCGATGCCTACGGCAAGCAACCTCGAACCGGAAGGAATCGTGCACCCTGAGCATGGAAGAAAGCCGGAACAATCGCAAGGATCCGCTGCCGGACCTCGAGCCACCCCTAGCCACGGACCAAAGAGGGCAAGGACGGACGAGGCAACGGCATCGGCGTCGTCATCTTCTGCGGAACCTCCTCCACAACAACCGACTTCGCAGCCGGAAGAGGAACCATCGCAACCGACATGGGAGGAAGCTCCAATCCCCGCTGGCGCTCAAGAAAGTTGGTACCATTATGTCAACATCGATGAGAAGGGCTGTCGTTCGATCTTGCTGACGACGACCCGTGATCAAGACGAGTACCAACCACGACGTGGGGACCACACCGATTCAGCATTACGTCAGAAGACTGGTGACCTATTTGGCAAGGATCCGTTCCGTCTCTCAAAATGATGACAAGGGTCTCAACCTGAAGGTCTACGTGAAGCTGAGTACAAAGGTGTGGTTACGGATGTATTCACGACTGTACCATGCATTGGCATTGGTATCATGCGTGCATCTTCCTTCTCCTCCGATGCTTACCTCGGCAGTGATGATCGAGGCAGACAGCGATCTTGTCGACAACGATGAAATTCCGGAAGAAGCAAGGATCAACACCATGAACACGCTGAATGGATTTCGCAATAGTTTGGGTATGGGTGGCAAACCCGATGCCGCGACTATACGCTCACAGTGCACAATCCTCGTCCAGGACTTTGACATGGTTGCAAGGACCAGGGGATCAACGCACACGGTGAGAGAGAACCTCGGCATGCATGGATGGAGCGAGGTCTACATTGTGAGCCCGTCGATCACCGCAGGTGCCAACTACAACTCCCAAGTCACAAAAGGATCGTTGGAATCTGTGAATGCGACATTGGATGGCTTGACTGAAGAGCAGCTTGCAACCGTCACATTGCATTACCATCTGTCTCTCCAGGCGATCCTCATCGAGAACATGTCCTTTCCGATGAGTGAGGTTGGAGACGGAGCAGCAATTCGCACTGACTTGCAGCGACAGCTCAAGATCACGTACGTTGACCCTATCATTGCGGCAGGGAAGCGTACCACGCGCCCTCCAATTGTCAACATCAATCACGACTTACGGTTCGTTGGAGCAGCTAGCAATTACCTTCAGCACAAAGCTTCTCTGTTCAACGGTTTCCACGCGCTGGGAATGTACATTGAACTGGAGTTGCGGGCCCGAGCATGCGTGGTGATTCATGGATCTTCGTTTTGGTCAAGAATGTACAGCCAGATGAAACATGCGTCGTCAGGCGTGCATACACTGTCAGCCGAAAAGGTGCCAGCACCGGACAATCGGGTCAGGTTCAAATTGGGCTTCGCTATCTACGAGAAGCAGCTGTTCTGCGAGAAGATGGTATCCACGTGCTTTGTTGAGGCATCGAAAGTTCGCTCATGGGACGAAACTGTCCGAACCGACTCAGTCGCTCACCCGTCGCTTGTCGAGATTTGGGAGGACAAGAGTGAAGTCAAGACGTCCACCAAGATTTCGCAGACATGGTTTACGGGAGAACAGCAGCAACAGATCAGGTCGGGTGCCCAGGGTGACACGGTCGCTGAATCGTCCACAGTCACCTGGCAGGACTTTGACATCGCCATGACCGTCCCCGAAGCCTACTACGACAACAGGCACTACTGGTTCCGGATCGACACCTATGCGACCCCGAACACCGGTTATGTCAAAGGGAGAACGTTCTATTGCCCTGGATGTGACGCAATGAAGTTGGCTGAGTGCTACGCACAGGCCTTCTTCAAGCCGACCGGAAACGGGTATCCTGGACACTGCATTGGGTGCGCGCATACTTCAGCCTTGAAGATGCAGCATCAAATCGGCTCCTTCAATGACTTGGTCGCGTCCCAGAAGTACACCTTGGCTTGCGCAAAGCACCTTTATGACCTGAGGCTTCAATTTGTGGACCCGCGCATGGACATCAAGGAGTTCCTCAAAGCTTGTGCGGAAGTGGTCTACGAAGACATTGGCAAGACGGTTTCTCACTACGGTGGTCTCCGAATCACAGCCAGTCAGGCCATCGAGTACGCGGCATGGGGAAAGGCCAAACAGTTGGCATGGGACAGGGGATACGATTCCGAAGGCAAGACATGCTACATCTGCTACTACGATGCCGGGAACTGCGCTTATGCTGGTTTCATGAGAATGCTTTTGACTCCGGAAGAGCGCCAAGAATGCTACAGAGGGTCAGCCTTGCCCAAGGAGGAACTCCTGGGTGACACGGTGGAGCTGGCGCTCGGGCTTCTTACAATTGCAATGAGACACCCAAGTCATTTTCCGAATTGGGGTGGCCTTGAGGGAGCAAATGCGTGCATGAGGGGAATCGAAAGATCATTCTTCCGCTACGCGTCGGCCGAAGCTATCGAGCTGATCACGGTTGACTCCCCACGCAAAAGGACACCGCCCAAGAAGAATGAAGCAGTCGCTGAGATCGTCAACAACATGTCCGCTGACCTCGTGATTGATTTCACAGTGATCGTCGATGGTGATATCTACCCCGTAGAGATTGCGAGAACCGACGAGACACAGGCCGCTGACAACGTCACGGACGATCCAGGGTTCTCCGTTGCTCCACCAATACCTGCACAGGATGTAGATGTGGATGCGCAACCCGAAGAAGAACAAGGTGCAGAAGGCCCTGATCCCAGGCAGGCGATTCGTGAAGGATTTGTCGCACAGCTTCAGGACTATGTGGGAGTGCTCGCTCAGGGCGAAATGTCGGTCGGGAGTGACCGCCTCACGTTCTGTATCGCTTGTGGCAGTGATCTACACACTCTGTCCAATTGCACGGAAAATTCTGCAACCCGGGATCTGGTACTTCGAGGCATCCAGATCATCAAGGAAAGCCTTCTTCGATATCCACGTCGAGTACCTCCACAAGAGGCTGAGCCAATGGACGTTGACACCACAGACCATGTGAGTGTTGCATCCTCGGACCGACGACCCAAGACGACCCACCGGCCAAAGCCCGACCGCGACGCGGAGGCGAAGCCGTACGGGGTGATGTGGTCTTGATCCGTTATGAGAACAAACACAAGCTCTGCACGGATGTGGAGAACCGTCGGGGCCTACATGATGCTTGTGGCGTACCACTGCAGGAATCAGGACCAGAGAATAGCCAGCGGGTGGTGGACCTCATTGAGCAGCTTTCGGACCATCGCGACCGACGCCTACCTCAACGAGGAGACCGTCCTAGCTTTGCGTTCGACGATACCACTCAGGGCTACACCAATGCAGGCTATGAATGCATCGGCGGCGGAAGGCCAATCCGGTGCGGAATTCTCGACCTGATCCCAACCAAGGGGTGCAAGCTTCATCAACAATCGATGGGACATCGTGAACGAAGTTGTCCTTCGCAACATCACCCGTCAGCGCAGACTAAACGCGGATTGGGCGCTATCATGCATCCAATCTGACCTGCGTCACAGAATCGCCAGGCGCCCAGGCTCGCAATGGCTTGACAACAGGTGCCAGGTAGCATTCAGCAGCGTCATTCGATGTGATGAAGGAGGGTGGGTGCTGATCGAAGACTTGGTGAGGCATGAGCAACTATGGACCCATGAAAGCAGACGCATCACCGAAGCGGTATCATGGTCCGATGAGCAACAGAGGAAGAGAGTGTACAATGAAAGACTTCAGCTATTGTTCCAAGGGAACATGCTCGCAGCCACGAAACGCCACAAGGCCAAGATTCGGTTGCAGTTCCTGGGAGTGAGAGTGAAGGACCCCGGCGTGGAAACTCTTGGATCCGCAGGTGCGAACATGTTGGTATCGGTTCCTGACCAGATCACGGAGATCCAGAACAATGATCGTTGCCGGCACAACCAGAGGTACCTGAACGTTTGCAACGGCTGGGTGAAGCCATGGGCAGTTCGGGCTACGAGTGGTCACTCTGCGCACTCAGATCCCCAGAACAATTTGCTTCAGTTGGACAAGAACAGGTTCGCAATATCTCCATCTATGACCCTTTTGCAACGTCTTGGAGGCGCGTTCCACGCTACGGCATGCCGCAACCTGGATTCCATTGTCACGCAAGGCATCATGCCTGGTTCGGAGGACCCCGACGGGGACTTCGCCCATAGGCGCCAATTTCGAGGCAACCAAGGCGGCAGACTCCACAGCTATTGGGGGGTGTTTGCACCGTTCGATCACCGGAATGCGACGACCAAGATGCGGGTACATGGACGCGATGCCAAGCACATGCCACTGGCGGTCCTTCATGTCCCATCGCAGGACCTTGCACGAGAAGATGGACGTATCACAGACAGCGGCATCATGATCGTTGGCCGGACGATACCGTTCCATTTCGTCAAGGAGGTATGGTTTTGCGTCCCGGATCCCCAAGATACACACTCTTTCGCTCTGGTGGAAAAGATCTACGATGAACGATTGGAGAAAGAGCTGGTGTTGGACTACAATGCATCACCGTTGCTTCCTGAGTTCGAGAGATACCGAACGCCAAGCAAGATCATGGAATTGCTTTGCGAGATGCCTCCTGGACCCCACGACACAAGCAAGGAGCAGATCATTCGAGACCTCACGACTGTCCTGGAGTCCCACAGGGAGAACACGGTTCGGCATCACTACATGGACAAAGGGATCAAGTTTGTCATCAAGAATTGGCGACCCGAAGACCTACGCAGAGACGAAGATGGAAGGAGAATGAGGGTGTGCCCGGCATGCTACAACATCGTTCCAGCATGCTTCTCCCGATGTACGTCTTGCTGGTCACAGTTCGTTTCTAGCGGATATTACCAAGGTTCTCCACAACGGGAGACTCCTACGGAGATCCCCAGTGACTTCATTGCTCAGACAATGGAAGCCGCGGCAGCAGCAGTGCCTGAGGCGCCCGAAGAGGAGCAGGAAGCCATGGAGGTAGAGACCGTTGCGGAACCTGAGGAAATCCCAGAACCATCTGTCATCGCGGAGGACGATCCAGAACAGGAAACTGATGAAGAAATGGACATAGAGCCAGGAGAGGACTTTGATGACGCAGTACCAGATGCAGTTGCACAGGAACGCCGTCCCGTCTTCATTACCGGCCAGTCTTTGAACATCGATCCTGAGCTACAACTCGCACGTACCGCCATGCAGCCATCCTACTACTCAGGGAAGCGAAATGCCCATTGCATCGACGCCAACATGGTCGCTCTTTCGTATATGGCTTTCGTGGTGTGCAGGACTATCTACAAGGCTTGGTCAGGCTTCGCGAAGTGGGCTACTATGCCGTTGTTTCAGATGAAGGAGAATTTCGCGCTTGGCCAACGCTATGATGTGCTTGGAAAGTGGGGATCATTGGCTGTAGTGGACAGAGAGACTGGTGTGAGCAGGGATGTGACTGATGAGGAGATCATTCGCTTTGCCAAGGAACCTGAGAACTTCAAGCAGTATGAGCCCAACGGGACTTACACTTTGAAGCGCTTCCGGACGAATCAGATGCTTTCGTTGATTACACGGGGAGCCAACATGATGGGAATTGGCAGGGACAACTTCAACCCTACTACGTACTTGAAGAGCAACAGGGATGAAGACGTGAAGGCTATGCACTTTTGTTGCCTGAACGTCCTGTGCGAGGTGATTCCGATGGTGACGGGACACCAACAATTCTCAGTGCTACGACCAACGCCAACTGGACCGGTGGACTTCTTGTACATCGACCCCGTCGGTATCCTGCTGACTCATTCCGATCATTCAGTCCAGACCATCGGGTTGCTGGTGGACCACAATGTGCAAATGCCTGCGCATTTCATGGACAGATTGAACAGATCCAAGGCTGAGAGACAGCAAAACCCGACGACCAAGCGTACTGAAGCCCTACACCACATTTCGGCCGCTGACTATCTCCCTCCAGGTGGTACTTCCATTCTGGACACGCCTGTCACAACGGAGGAATGTGCAAGCGCTTCTTCGGCCAAGGGACCTTCAAAAGGGCGTGAGAGAACCGGAGGTGAACAGCATGGAGGCTGGAACGCCAACACCTACTATGACTACACCGCCGGCAAAGGCCGAAACAAAGGCAAGGACAAAGGAAAGCAAAGGGAACAGTATCCAGAGGAAAACCTCCGGCCCTGGGACCGCGATCCTGCGACCACGCGAAGATGGAGATGAATCAACGCTTGGTCTTCCTCGCCTATCAGTTCGTGACCTCTGAGCTTCGACCATGGAATGCCATCGCGAATGCTTCTTTCTTCGGTGACGCCTGATTCGTTTGCCATTTCAGGGGATCGTTACTGACGTAGATGAGTGTCACACCGTTTCTAATTGGGATGCAAAGCTCTGATTTTCAATGTCAACGTTGCGGCGGAACATTTTCTGTTGTCCTATCGTGCCATCTTCCGGGTGAGCAGCGTCGGAGACGCAACTCATGGGGGGTGCGAACGGACTGCGATGCCTTGTCAAGTTCTAAGGTGTCACTATAAGAGCCGTGAGCAAGACCGTGTAAAGTGCAAGAGAAGGGGGCACGCTACGCGTCCCTCGACTCTAAGGGGGCACGCTACGCGTCCCTCATCTTTACCTTTCTATGTGACCGCCCACGCAACGTTTGGCTCAAGTCAATGCCCATAGCTAAGTGCTATAAGTGTCTTCTATCCTGACCAATCAGAGCTATCCCGTTGCACAGACGAACCGCCGCCGGCAGTGAGTGAAAAAGGAACGGCCGCCGGTTCTGCCTGCATAGGATTGCACGTGTGGAAGTGTGAGAGAGACAGGGTCCAGTCTGTGGAGAGTGCAAGCCAGCCACACCTACATTCATTACAGCTCTGGTGGGGAGAGCAGCAACCTAGTCGAGATCAATCCCCCACGCACAAGCAGACGCCTGTACAGTGTTCTTTGTTCATACACTAAAGGAAGGCCGTACCGAGTTGTAAAGCATGTAGCTGAGGAGAACGGTATGGAAGCTTACCGTATGCTACTCAAGGAATATCAACCAACGAATCGTGCGAGATCGTTGGAGTTGTTGCACAACATTCTCAACTACAAATTCGCTCACAACAAAGGAATTGCTGAGAATATCCTCGAATATGAGGAACACATCGAGAAGTACGAGAAGGCTACTGGAGAAAAGGTACAGGAGAATTTGAAAGTATATACTCTTATTCAAGGTATGAAACCTGACGTGAAAAGGCACTTGTTGCTCAACATGGATGAGAAGACACAGTACAATACTCTTCGTCAGTACCTTGTGAACTATGAGTCAACCGAGCGTTGGACTAACTCTTTGGCAGCCCAGCAAGGAACCCCTCACCGAACCACAACAGACTTGATCGACAAAGGTGATGACCATGGTGGTCTTGCAGCAATGGATATCAACCAAGCATGGTACAAAGGAAAGAAAGGCTATGGCAAAGGTTATGTTCACCATAAAGGCAAAGGTAAAGGAAAAGGCAAGAAAGTGGAAAGGACTTTGGAAAAGGTTACGGCTTTGACAGCAAAGGCAAAGGTAAAGGTAAAGGTTTCGGAGGTTTTGGCAAAGGCAGAGGTCGAGGCAACTGGAAAGGCCGAGGTAGAGTTTTCAGAGGTTACAAAGGAAAAGGCAAAGGTCGAGGAAGAGGTTTCTTCAGACACAAAGGAAAAGGTAAAGGCAAAGCCCAAGCAGCTACAGGAGTGTGTCACTACTGTCATAAGTATGGACATTTCGAAGCACAGTGCAGACAGAAGATGCGTGACATGGGTTATCAGGCCAGGAACGTTGACCTTGAAAACCAGAGCGAGCAAGCAAGCACTACAGCTACTTCAACTCAGGCCCCTTCGTCATCCAACAAGACCTCAACAAGCCAAAGCCAAGCAAGCCAAGGAACCAAAAGACCAGTGATTAGGATGGTCTCCATGTACCACATGGGAGACGAGCCCACAAGCTTTCCGGAGGAATTCGAGATGAGCGAGAACTCTGAAGAGATAGAGATTGAGTACTTCGGAAGAGTTTTGCGGGTTGTTGGTGAAGAAGTTCAGGAAGAGAGGAGTGAGACAGAAGAGTTTTGGATTGGTGATGAAGATGATGAGTTTCAGGACTGTGATGAGGTGAGTGATGATGAATGGTTGCAATGGCATCTAGAAGGAACTCCGATAGGAACTCAGGATCGTGGATACTACTTTGAGTGTCCCAATGGATGTCATGAAACACCGTGGCACCCAAACATGCAGGAATGTGAGAACGGATGTCACCATCCTCCTAGAAGGAACAGAGTAGAGAGAACAGCACCCTCAAGGACCATCACCAGGTTTGCGCGTGCAGCAAGGAACGCAAGAAGTCGAGAAATCGAGGTCGTGCTGGATTCAGGAGCCGACATTTCGTTGGCACCGATGTGGATGAAGAAGTATGGAAGAAAGGCACCCAACACTACCAAGGTAGTTTTGCGAGATGCACAAGGATCTCGGATTAAGGTTTCAGATCAAAGGATCATTGAAGTTGAGTTTCGGGATGTTCAAGGAAACATTGTGAAGGTTGAAGAAGTGTTCTTGATTTCATCGGTTGTGCACCCTCTTTTGGCAGTAGGGAAACTGTTGAAGAAAGGCTGGGAGTTCAGAGATGGAACAGCAACAGGCACTTTCCTAACAGAAGGAACAACCAAGATCGCAGTGAACTACAACAACAACTCACTTACAACAAAAGCCGTTGTGAGAGCAGTCAACTGGGAAGCAGAAGCAAAACCTATCCCTATGTACTTGTGCGAGAACTTGAAGGAACTCATTGAAGAACAGCGTGTAGGTTGGACCAACTGGCGAGACCCTTACCAAGTCCACTTCAGCCTAGGAACCTCAGAACACGTTGATACTTACTTGATGTTTCCACCAGGAAAGTTCGCATATCGAGCAGTGCTTATTGAGGATGATGATCAGTGGTATTTGTTGCATCACAGCATCATGTTTGAGGAACTTGAAGAACCGTTTGGAACAATCTTCGATGGCAGTAAGGAATACCGCACGCTTACGCTAGTATCGCTCAAGGAATTTCCGCTGAACCTCATAGGCACCCCCAAGGAAGATGAGGATCGAAAGATGTTTGAAGAGTACACTGAGGATGCATGGTCAATCAGCATGGATGGCACTACACTCACGAGGTACCATAACTCGTTGAGAAAGACTTTGTTCAATCCTCGAGATACCAATGACATTCCAGTAGACATTGGAAACCTCAAGCCAGACAGGTACACGTATGGAGAAGAACCGATCAATAAGGATTTCTTTGAGGATGACAAGTTCTGGACTTTGGATGAGCCTCACAGAGACCCAGAACCACTAGGAGGTTTATCCTGGACAGGACGGAGTGTATTCGAACTCATTGAACCAGTGAACCCCAAGGCCAGAAGACCAAAACAGAAGGTTCATCAACTGGACACGATCCCAGAACAGGAAGAAGAACAGGAAGAGACCTCAGAGGCCCAAGCACCAGCACACAGGCATGAACTGGCAGGAGAATTGTCTTTTACATTCAACGGTCATGAGTACAACCAGCAGAACAGCCTCAAGGCCCTGAGAGAGTTGTGCAAGGAACTAGGAGTCTCAAAAGCTGGCTCTAAGCAAGAGATTCTCAGAAGGCTCAGTAGATCCATTATGGAAGCAGAAAGGCATATGGAACTTGTTTCAGGCCAGAAGAAGTACAAAGAGTTTCTAGAAGCTGAACCTCTGAAGGTACCCAAACAGCCAAAGCCGGAGGAAGTCGCAGTGCATAATCTCACACACTTACCTTATGCATCGTGGTGTCCGACGTGTGTAGCATGCAAAGGAAAAGAGTCTCCACACCTTCGTGAGAACCCAGAGAAGGAAAGATCTTCAAGACCAACTTTCTGTATGGATTTCTGTTTTACAGGAACAAGTCATGATGAGGCACCAGCGGCAGTAAGTCTTGTGTGTGTTGATTCTTGGAGTAGGAACATGGTCTGTATCCCGACAGCATCTAAAGGAAAAGATCTTGTAGAGCACCTTTGCGAAGGAGTGACCTACTTGAGTACTCAGCTTGGATATGGAACCATTAACTTGAAGGCAGACAACGAAGGAACAATGATGAAGCTGAAGCAGGTCATCCAGAAGCAGCGAGCAGCTTTAGGTCTAGGAACAGTCTTGCAGGATGCAGTCAGTGGCCAGAAGGAAACCAACGGCATGGCAGAGAGAGCAATCCAGACCATTAGGAGACAAGGAACAACCCTGATTAGGCACCTTGAACACAGAACAGGAACATATATTGCTCATACTCATCCAATCTTCAGTTGGGCTTTCAGGCACTCGGCATGGACCTTGAACAGGTACCATCGCCATTCCTCCACAGGAATGACTCCGTATGAATTTATGGCAGGAAGGCCTTATGAGGGCCAACTCGCCGAATTTGGCGAATCACTTTTGGTTTTGACCAATCGTTCAGGAACACGTGGCAATAGGAAAGGTGACCCTATTTGGTTGAGAGGAGTGTTTTTAGGAAAAACGGACAACAACCTCTTCATCACATGGCACATGGACGGCATCAAGACAAGCCGTAGCGCAAAACGTTGCTTGGAACACTTCGACGTGAAAGGAATAAGTAGCGTAGGAATTCATACTTGGGAAGTGAAGCACACTACACTGGCAACAAGGAACATTCCCAGGAAGAATATTCCAGGACCAATTGCAGAGGCGCCACCTGTCATGGATGGAGCAACTCAGGAACAGTCGGTTGAGGACTCGGCACCTTCCGCACCTTCAGGACCGATCGCAGGACCGATTGTCATCCAAGGCGGGGACTCTGCAGGGAAGTCAGGACCTACTAGGACAACCTACCTAGAGAGCAAAGCGAAGCAGGCACAGAGCAAGAGAAAAGCAGAAGAAGAACTTGAGCAGGAATACGACCAAAACAAACACGACGAAGCAGCTTCAGACCCAACGTCTTCTAGTAGCAGCAGTAAGGAAATGGACGCAGCCTCAGAAGAAGAACTCATCCCAGACAGCGCAATGGCAAGTGAGCTTCTTTCAGCTAGAGGACCAGCACCTCTTAGGAAAATGGAATTTGACGATGTAGGAACAGGTTCCAAGATCCCGAAGATTGATTCTCCGAAGAAGAAGTACCCTCCGTTCAACGTAGGAAGAGTATTTGAGCACAATGATGAAGAACTACCTGAAGCAGAACCAGGTACAGAGGACATTTTCTGGGAAGATTCATATTCGGACATTGGCGATTCCGATGAGGAACAAGACATCTTCAAGAGCGAAGATTCTGGACCTCCAGAAGTTGCAGAAGCCCAGTTGCAGGAACTGGATCGTGAGGCGATGCTCACAGAAATCAACAGACTCACCGAGATGAAGGCACTGGCAAGGAAACCCTTGCAAGAACTCGAGAGAGAAGAGGAGAGAGAGACAGAAGAAGAAGAGAGCAACCAAGGAACAAAGTGGTTGACGACGAAATTCGTCTTCGATTGGCGATTCAGGAACGGCCGATGGATGCGGAGAGCTAGGTTAGTAGCGAGAGAGTTCAAAGGAGCAGAAGTAAGGAACGACACGTTTAGCCCAGCGACGAGCGCATCGTTGGTGAGACTTATCCCTATCTTGGGATTACAACAGGAACATTCCCTGTACTCCATTGATGTCAAGGACGCATTCTTGCAGGTACCACAAAGGACCCGATGTGCATGTCAATTCCCAAAGGAATATGTGGATCTGTTTGGCGACCAGGACCCCAGTTGTAGGAACGAAGGTTTGTTACTGCTGAGAGTACTTCCAGGACAGCGAGATGCAGCACTACTATGGAGCGATCATTTTGCAGGAACCCTCAAAGAGCAGAACTTTGATAGGAGCAAAGCTTGCCCTACTTTGTTTCGTGACGACAGGAACAGCATACTTGTTGTGCATGTAGATGACATTCAGGCAGCAGGGAAAACAAGGCACCTAGAGCCCAAGCTAGGAAAGCTAGGAGAAACCTACGAGCTAAAGGTTGAAGGCCCCTTCTTGACAGAGCAGGAACTTGAGGTAGGAGAGTCACACCAGACAATCCGATTCCTTAAAAGGAAATTCAGCTACCACAATCACGAGCTCCACATCACGAGTGACCCGAAGTATCTTGTGAAGCTTAAGGAAGAACTGAAGCTTACCAGCAAAGCCTCGAAGCCAACTCCGTGCACCCAAGAGTCGCAGGAACAGGACAACACTCAGACCTTGAACCAGGAACAAGCGGCATCGTTCAGGAAAAGCGTTGGCATACTCTTGTATGTCAGTCAGGATCGCCCTGACGTGCAGTTTGCCGTGAGAGGTTTGGCCTCCAAGATGTCGGAACCAACACATGGTTCTTGGAAACACTTAGTCCACCTAGTGCAGTACATGTCGAGAACTGAAGGATACCATTTAGTGTACAGGAAAACGCCTAGAGGACTCAGTAATCTCCATGAATCCATCAGGAATGGTAACTACGACTTTACAGGAATAAGGCCCAAGGAACACCACCTTTTGGAAGTCTTCAGCGATTCAGATTGGGCAGGAAAGAAGGACACAAGGCGCTCAACATCTTCAGGAATTGTTTGCCTAGACGGTCAGTGCATTTACTCCTTTTCTAGGAACCAGAAGTCGGTTAGCTTGAGCAGTGGTGAAGCAGAGTACTACGCAGGAGCGTCAGCAGCGTCAGATTCTATATTGTTGAAGGAAGCAGTAGAATTCTTGACCAGGAAACAATGCAAGGTACACTTGTACATGGATTCTTCTGCAGCTAGAGGAATTATTACAAGGCAAGGTGTAGGAAGAGTCAAGCATTTGCAGATCAGGACCCTCTTTCTTCAAGACCTCCACAAAGAAGGAACAATTAGTGTTCACCCAGTAGGAACCAAGGAGAACACAGCCGACATAGGTACCAAGCCCCTTTCAGCGAAACGTATCAGACTGTTGTTGCACTGGCTAGGTTTTCAAACCAGCGAGAACGAACCAGTAGGCAGAGAAGAGCTCAAGGAACACAAGGCCCAAACACAAGCTAAAGCAGTTGTAAGAATGATCAAGAGCCCAGGAACTTTGTCTTTTGCAGCTTTGTTGTTTGCAGGAATTTCAGGTATTTCAGACAGTCTTCAGATTCAGAGTTTCAAGGAACAGTGTTTTGAGAGTTGTGTTCAGGAAGAAGAGTTTCAGCCAGACTTTCAGGAACATGTTTTCTGTTGTGCAAGTGCATGTGAGCAGGACGGCATGTGCAGTGACACGAGTGCATGTGAGCTAGGAACGTCTGCAGGAACAGCGCATGGAACAACATGTTGTGAGATGCTTTCGCAGCTCAAGGAACTCTGCGGAACACTCGCGGAACGCTCAGGTATCCAGGAACTAGTTCGCCCGGTAGCAGAAGGTCAAGGAACCTTAGAACGACAGAGTCAAGGAACCTTAGCAGCCATGGAACCAAGCGCGAGTTCGAGCAAGAACACAGCGGAAGTTTTCAAGGAACTGGAAATTTTGAAGGAAGCGGCGACAGCCTTAAGGAACGCTTCTGATGAAAGGAACTTGATCGCGGAGTCGATCAGGAAGAACACAGAGGAAGCTGCGCGTTTGCGCAAAAGCCAGGAACACGTGGCTGGTTGTGTGGAGTCCTTGACAGGACAAATCTACGACGTCAAGCACCAGGTTCAGGAAATGGCCGAACAGAACGACAGAGACCGGCAACAAGTCAAGGAACACATGGCCTTCGTCCTAGGTACATGTGACGCCGTAAAGGAACAGCTGAACCAGATGATGCAGGACTTCTACGAGCAGCAGCAAGAGGAACAAGAAGAAGAGGAAGAAGACGAAGAAGAACAAAGGAAAAGAGAAGCCAAGGACCGAGAACTAGAAGGTGAACTACGTCGTGAAGGACACGGACAAGGAACAGCACCGTCGAGAGCTACGTCACCTACGTCCCAGGAAAGGAAGGAATATTCGGACCGAGGCTACTTCGAGGGCATCCAGGAACGAGAGCAGGAAGCCGGCAACGAGAACGAGGCCTACGTCAACAGCTACGTTGGAGGAGAAGATCCCGGGGAGTACCCCGATGAAGGAACAGCAGCAGCAGCAGCAGAAGAGGAAGAAAGTGAGGAAGCAAAGGAAGAGAGAAGAAAGAAGAAGATCGCGGAGATCAACGCCAAAAGCAAGCAAAGGCTCAAGGAAAAGGAAGAGGAGAAGAAGCTCTTTCCGTACCCCTACGACTACGCCAGCGAATGGAAGGAATACTCCGAGAACGGCGAGATCTACAGGCAACACAGAGTTACAGGAGAAAAGCAGTGGGTCGACAAGGACTACACGTACAAGCACGAGAAAGGAACAAAAGGAAAGAAGGAAGGAAAAGGAAAAGGAAAGCCAAAGGCAAGAGCAGAAAGCACAGGATTTCGACCTCGAGATGAAGATGATCGCAAATACTGGGAAGAACAGGACAGGATCTCAAAGGAACAGAGAGAAGCAAAAGCAAAAGCAGAAGAGGAGAAGAAGGCAAAAGAGGAGCAGATTGCCAAAGCAAGGTTGATTCTGGAAGCGGCAGCAGAAGAGCAGGAGAAGAGAGACAAGGAAGCAGCAAGGCAGGAAGCAGCCGCAGCCGCCGAGAGAAGGCGAGAGGTAGAAGCAGCAGCCAAAGCCAAGGCAGAGAGAGAAGCAAAGGAAAAGGAGGAGACCGAAGCAGCAGCAGCAAAGGAGGCAGAGGAGAAAGCAGCAACCGCAGCAGCCAAAGAGGAGAAGGAAAGAAAGGAGCAGGAGAAGAAAAGAAAGGAGAAGGAAGCCAGGAAGAAGAGAGAGGAAGATCAAAAGGCAGCGTCAGCGTACATTGCCAAGAAGGAAGCAGAAAAGAAGGCAGCAGCAACAACAGCAACAGGATCAGGTGAAGCAGACAGGATCCAGAAGCTTGAAGAAATGATGAAGGAGATGATGAAGGAACGCAAAGAGGATAAAGAAAGGATTGCAAGCCTTACACAGGAGCTTGAGAGCAGAGGATCAGCAGCCGGGTCGCAGGCACCCACAGAACCAGACACAACACCAGCAAAGGAAGAGGAGAAGCCAGAAGCAAAAGGAACAGGAAAAGCAACAGGAAAGGAGCCACCGAACGTCACACAGCACAAGCAGAAGGAAGAAGACAAGGACGACCCAGAACTGTCCGCCAAAGGACCAGTGAACGAAGCATCGTTCATGAAAGGAAAAGGAAAAGGAGAGTTTGAAGGAAACTGGTTTGCAGTCTACAGTTTCCAGAACAGGAAATACCAGTGGAAGTGGAACGAAGCCAAGACACAGTGGTACTGGTATTCAGGATCAAAGGAAACAGGTTGGAAAGCAGCGTCAAAGGACAAGCAAGGAAAAGAAAAGTGCAAAGCGCAAGCAAAGATGAAAGAAGAGTGGCTAAAGGAACAGCTTCAAGACCAGAAGGAAGCTAAAGACAGCGAAGAGGAAGGCGAAGTAACCTTCCAGTGAAGCAAAGGAACCACGAGCAGTACTGAGGCCAGAGAGCCGAGGAAAGAAGCAGCAGGACACAGGAACCGTGGCACAGCCCTTTTTGTTTCTGTGGTGATCTAGGTAAAGTGCAGGAACGTCTTTTGTACAGTCGAGCAACCTTGGAGAGGATTGCGAGTGAACGTGCGCATACGTTTGCGATGAGGAACAGTGTTTGTTTTGCAAGTGAAAAGGAACTGCAGCGTGTTTACTGTTTGTCAAGGAAAAGTCGGAGTCACCTCAGTCGAGGAACTTTCGCTAACTCCGAAGGCGGGGTGTTAAACATTCTGCCAGGAACAGTAACACAGCTAGTGCAGTACAGTTAATGTACAGGAACAGCCGTCACGCACACGCGACGTGCAGGCTCGAGACCCCAGGACACACCGTGCCCAGGAACAAAAGTGTCCGACAGTCTTTGTGGGTAGGAACCCTTAGTGAAGCCCGTTCTTTAACAGCGCAGGGAGGCGGCACCTGTGGGAGATAAGGTGCAACAGCGCTCGGAGGCGCCGACCGGATATCCGCCGGCTTTTGCCACGGCGGTAGCTGAGGTGTTCATCGCAGGTTTGACTCAGCGACAGCTACCGTGTCGCAGCCCGGCCTTGACTAATAAATCGCTGCGGGTTGCGGCCATGAATCAGCCACGTGGGGCGATGCCGGAAGTGGTGTCTGAATGGAAGTTGGTGGTTTATGTCCTTCTGCCACCGCAGGTCGAGGATCCGTTTGGCGGATCGAAACGCCTTAAACAGGACTGGAAGGTCCCACACGGCGCCCGTGTGTTGCCGGAGCTCAGGACGCTCCCGCAGGATTCCCAGCTTCTGTCGCGTACTCAGTCAGGGGGGCAATTGAGCCCGCAACTTCAGCAGGAAATGCAAAACTTGAATGGAGCCTCAGTTTTGCGAGTGGGCATCCCATGGGATCCTACCAAGGCAGGTAAGACTGGACACCCATACCATAAGTTATCCAAGTGCAACAAGGATCTCAGAGACCTTGTCCACGACCTAGTTCATAAACCGGGAATGGTTCGTTCTCAGAGGAAGAACTACATCGAGAAGTGGGCCAGACGAGCCAAAGAATTGGAACCAGAGGAAACCAAGCTGAAGGCTGGCATGTCGGATCACAGAAGGAAGATTCTTCAACCCAAACGTATCTTGTTGTTCGAAGAGATGCTGCCAGATATTGGGTATGATGATATGGGTGTGGTTCAGGAACTCATCGACGGAGCCACCCTGACGGGGGACATTCCTATCACTGGGGTGTTGGATACCAAGCTCAAGCCTGCTAGGTTGGACACTGAACATCTTTTGGGGATGTCTGATGAAATCAAACAGCAGATCCGGGCGAAGACTGGTTCATCGGGTGATAAGGAAATCGATCAGCTGTTGTGGGATAAGACGATGGAAGAGGTACAGAGTGGATACCTCTCGGGACCTTATGATTTCGAGTCATTGCCGAAACGGTGTTTGGTCAGCTCCCGCTTTCCGTTGCTACAAGGAGATAAGCTGCGACCTATTGACAACTACTCATCGAGTTTGATCAACGAAGCCTCTCGGCTCAATCCTGTTTCTGCTGCGAGTGGTGGGTGGGGCGGGGTAGCTGTAGATTCGCATGGTTTTCAGCAGCCGTCGGTGCCTCTGTTCACTGCGCTTGGTGCAACTTTTCATGGTTTTCCTTTACACGATTTTCACGATTTCCTTATTTGGCATGAATCATGACAATTTTATTCTACAGAGCACTACAACAGCAGCAGATTTACATGGATGTGATGTGGCCGCGGCGGTCCCAAGTCCGTCGGCTGTGAAGTCTGGGTCTCGACAGGGAGCTCTGGACAGCAGAGGCGAGGGTTCAGAGGCGAAGCACACGTCTCTGAGGAGCAGCGCTCATGATGAAGAAGACGTTTCGACCAGTGCTGCGAAACTTTGTGCTAGAGGCCAACATAGCTACAGTTTTTCCCGGCAAAGATCATACAAACGAGCAGTCGCGCGAGCAGGTCGGGATGGCTTTGCTCGCTACCGTGGTCGTATCATGCAGGCTCACGAGCTTCAAGCCCAGTATCGCCCAGCGGCGCAGCAGACTCCTTCAGCAAAGCCAACCACATCCGGTGCAAGCTCCCAGGCATCAGCGGCGATCAAGCTTTTGACTTGGAACTGCGGCGGATTTTCCACATGCAAGGACGAATTTTACACATGGCTCAAAACATGTTCATGTGACGCGGTCTGCTTGCAGGAGACTTGGATGAGGGAAAGCTCGGAGTTTGTTGCGGGCGAGTGGACATGTGTCCAAAGCGGCGTGGGCACTTCGGTGTCCAGAGCACAGGCAGGAGTCATGATCATGCTCAAGAGGTCGGTCTTTGACAGCGGCACCATTCGCTACAATCACGTAGTTGCAGGCAGAGTTCTCCATGTTCGGGCGCAGAGCAAACACGGCTGGGTGGACATCGTAGGCACCTACATGCATGCAGGGGGGAGTAGAGAGAGCGACACCGAGATCGTGAAGAAACGCTCAAAGGTGTGGACGGCACTACGCACCACCCTTGGTCAGATTCCTCGAGGCAGCCAGCTGCTTCTCTGTGGCGACTTTAACACGATCACCAAGCCCACCCCTCCTTGCATAGGTGCAGGCACTTGCGATGGCGAGAAGGAGGCCTCCCTGGACTCAGACGACATGCTGGGCATCTTGCAGGACTTTGGGTTGCAGGCTGTGAACACTTTCGGCAAGCATGGTAGCTACACCCATGTTCTTGAACAGCGCGGTAAGCAGTACCGATCCTTCCTGGACTATGTGATGGTCAGACGGCGAGGTGCTACACTCAGGACAGCCTCTCGCATCATTGGTGACTGTCCAGTGGCTCGCTGGCGTGGAGGTGGACGGCATCTACCTGTGGCAGTCACTTTGCACTTCAGGCGTTTTCAGTTCGTAAAGCCCCGGCCTCAACCATCCTGGCCACAATGGAAGTGTACCTTGCTCACTGCCAGGATTGCTCAGAATGGTCCGGATGTGCAGGCCTTCCAGGCACAGGTCGAACATGAGCTGAACCAAGTTTCTGTTTACACACCGGAGCAAGTGAACAGCATCATCCTGAAGGCCGGCCAGCAAAATTTTTCCATCGAGCGCCAAAGCAGTTTGCGGCCGCCCTGGGAACATCACCAACACGTGGGCACCATTAAGAACATGTGGTTGCAGCGCAGACTTGCCAGCCAGCAATTTCGGCTATGTGTCTCAGGTCTTCGTGCGTGCTTTCGTGCTTGGAGGTGCCATTTTCGCTTTCAGCAAATGCATAAAATTGTGGCCCGCAACAGCCGACTTCTCCGGCGGTACCGTTTCAACGAACTTCTTCGTCGGGCCGAGGCTGCTGATTACCTCAACCGTGTGGATCAACTTTTCCTTCTTGTTGCGCAGGCATGCCCCCAAGCAGCCCCGAACACGAGCACAGCTTCGGTCGAGCACGGGTGCGCTGCTAATGCCACACGCCGAGGCTAAGGCCCTAGCCACGTATTGGAAGGAGGTTACCACCGCATCTGTCCCGAGCCAGGCACCGGAACCGCTACCTTTTGACATTCAGCAGGAGGCGATTCAGTCTGCCCTTGAGGCACTACCGGCCAACAAAGCCGCGCCCGCCCACTATGCACCACATGTTCTATGGAGTTGTGCTGCACCCTCTGTGGCACGAGTACTAGAGCGAGGGTTGATGCAGACATGGAGACAGGCAGCGGCCACGGTTCCGGTCGCATGGGCCGATGCATGGCTTACTTTTCTTCAGAAGCCCAACAAGGCAGGGAATGCCCCTCAGCATCTCCGTCCAATTGCTCTTCTAGATCCGGTCGGAAAGGCGGTTACGGGAATCCTTCGCGATCAGCTCGACACTTACATCATCCCACACATGGTGGAGCAGCATCAGTATGGTTTTCTTCCTCACAGGTCAGTGCAACAGGCCTTGGGACATGCTTTCATGCATTGCCGAACTGTTCGTAGCATTTGCCAAGCTCAACAACGCTCCTTGTACGAGCAGAAGGCCGGGAACAAGTCGCTGGGATTGGCAGGGGGAATGATCTTAAGTATCGATCTGACCCAGGCCTTTGACAGGGTCGACCGGGGATTACTGGAGGCCTCTTTGATTCACATCGGCGTCCCGGCTGAGCTTCGCCATTTGCTTCTTCAGTGGGTTCATGCTGCCCATTATGTTGTGCAACGTGAAGGTCACACTCAGCGCTTCGGCACAACGCAAGGAATCAGGCAGGGTTGCCGACTTTCGCCGTCATTGTGGAACTGTGTGGTCATCTACCTTACCCATCTCCGAGAGCAAAAATTTGGCTCCGATTGGTGCAGGCAACACCTGGTGGGATATGCCGACGACAACCTCTTCAAGTGGACTTTCCGTGCCAAGGCCGAGGTTACTCAGGCCATTGCCGAAGCAGGGGACATTGTTGCTCTATTTGAGGGCCACGGGCTACAAGTGAGCAAAGACAAGACAGCCATCCTTCTTCGACTGGCCGGCTCCCAAGCAGCGGCCCTGCGCAGCAAAATCACCACGAAGGTGGAAGGCAAGTGTCACCTGATGTTGGGCCCGGACCTCACCCTGCCCGTCAAGTCTCAACACGTCTACCTCGGCGCCATTATTTCTTTTGCCAGGTTTGAAGAATACACAGCAGCCCACAGACGCCAGGCTGGAATCGCCACATACCATCGCCTACGACAACATCTGCACTCTAAGCGTGCCTGGCCCCTACATAAAAGAATCCGCCTATGGAAAGCCTACATCTTGCCAACAGTCTTCTACGCGTTGACGGCTTCGGGTCTCACAGCCAAGAGTGCATCCATGATCAGGGTCGAATTGGTCAAGCAGCTCAGGGCCATCGCGGGAAGCCCACGCCATCTTACCCTGGAGCCCGACGCCCAATTTCTTGAAGGGCTAGGCCTGGAGTCTCCGTTGCAGCTACTGGTGCGCAGGCAGGTCCGAGTCTTGGAAAAGACCCGCGAGCTCCAAGGCAAACTCCCGCCACACGATGTCAGACTCGACCCGGCACTGTTTGCACATGAGGAAAGCATTCTCCAGCAGTTCCAGAACTTTGTTCAGCCGGACTCAACAACGGGTGCTGCTGCTGACCTGCCCTGCCCTGACTGTGGCAAATGCTTTCCAACTGCAGCGTCCCTACGCCAGCACCGTGCCAGTGCACACAGGCGAGGAGAGGACAAACCGAGTGGTGAACGTTTTGACCGGCTGCTTCACGGCAAGGACGGCCTCCCGCAATGCATCAATTGCGGGCACAAATTCCGATTATGGGAGGAGCTACAGCGGCATGTCGAGCTTGGCCGTTG
This sequence comes from Symbiodinium sp. CCMP2592, assembly GCA_905221615.1. Lineage (NCBI taxonomy): Eukaryota > Dinophyceae > Suessiales > Symbiodiniaceae > Symbiodinium > Symbiodinium sp. CCMP2592. Next base: position 23,226 of record CAJNDT010006000.1, read on the forward strand.
CCAGGCTACAGCAAAAGCTGAGTATGAGGACGTCCACCCCCCGTTGCTAGCCAAAGTCCTAGAGGATGAAATTGCTTTCCCGGAGGTCTTCCATCAGCTACCGCCCCCGGACCTCAAGACCGAGCTCAACGAGAGGTGTGCACTGTGCCGAACCTGGCTCCCCAATGAAAACTACATGAAGGTTCATTATGGACGTGTGCATCGTGACGAGTGGCAGGCGCATAGTGGTCGTGTCCGCGTATGGTGCATGAACAACCTCCCGCCCATTAAGGGCATATGCCGATGGTGTGGACACAAGGACCAATCAGGCAGGGATCATCGTGCCACATGCCCGGCTTTATTTCAGCTGGCCATGACTTGGTTCGTGAATGGAGGTCCACCCGAGGCCGCCGATGTGACCGACTTGGCCGGTACCCCTTACCCTTCCGCGGAGGATATAAAACCTTTGCGTGGCACTTGTCAGGTTTGTCTTGCAGATATTTCCAAGCAGCGCTTCAAAACACACATGCAGCGACATCACGGCGAGCTTTGGCGCAATATGCAACCTCGTGTGCAGCTCTTGTGTGCAGAGTGGACGGGCTCGATCACCATTCCCTGCTCCCTGTGTGGGGCCAAAGGCATCAAGAAGGCCGATCACGCACATACCTGTGTTCCTCTTCAGCAGCATGCCCTCAAACTTTGCATGGCCAGGCATGATGGACACCGAGATTCAGGATGTGTTCGCCGGCTGCCTGCCGGCTCTGGCGAAGCTCAGCGCGGTGAACTTTCAGGACCCGTTGGAGATCGAGGCAACGGGGGACCAGGAAATGCCCAACCGAGGCAAGAGGTCACGACAGGAGCCCGAGATGAACAAGGACAAGCAGCCTCCGAAGGGGGGCAAAGGCAAGGGCGGACGTCGCGACAACGACGGCCGAGGCCGGGGACACAACAGCTGGGGCAGCTGGGACTACAACCACGGCTGGGATGCCAACGGCTGGGATGCCAACAACTGGGGTGCTCCACACAGGCATCCGCGGCCGAACATGGAGCAGCTGGTGGAAGCCTTGTGCAGGCTGACCTTGAAACAGGAGGAGGAGCTGCAACTTATCCGCACCGAAAAGCAATTCCTGTTGCATCTAGAGTCAGGGACACATGGTCTCCTGGCTCCGCTGTGGCAGGTGGCGCAGGCTTGGAAGACGGGACGGGACAAAACCCCGCCGACGGTTACCAGTTCACTTCGGGTCGCCTTAATCAAAAGTCTGCTTGCGGAATGGGTCACCCGCCTCGACATGATGACCAAGGACGAGGCTACAATCAAAAAGATGGAGGCCCAGGGGTGGGTCAAAGTGCAGGGCGAGAAGGAGCTTCATTGGACATTTCAGCAACGGAATGCGGAGAGCCGTCGATTGGAACTGGATGCCACCCGCCCACCAATCGGACACACTCAGATGGTGAAGATTGCGCACGACCTGCAGCAGCTGGTGATGACAGGGAAGGAGGAGCTCATTCACCGCTTCCACTCGACAAGGAAGCTCACCGAAACGGTGACAGGGGATACACTCCCCTTCATTTTGTCGGTGGCAATGAGGGGCACCCGAGCACAACAAGCCCACGACCTGCTTCGCAGCTTGACGGGCAGTGCAGCTCTTCGTTTGGTGGGGGTTCGGATCCGCGGCGAGCGCATGAACTTGCAACCACTCGCCCAGCACATCGCAAAGATGGCGGCAGCTCTTCGGCGCTAAAGGTGGCCGGGATCCTCACTACAGCTTTCAGTTTGCATGATCGACACGGTTACATGGTGGTGTGCATGCTTGCTTGGCTTATGGCAGGTGCTGACCAATATGATGTGGACTTCCTAACAGGTCGCCTCGCTCCTGCCGTTAAGTCATTCCTTGCTATGGGCACATCGTTCGGGTTATCCTCTTCATTGCCGTGGCGGTCATGGCTCCAAGGCTGGGACTCGACAACACCCACCATCACAGGCTGGCTGCAACACATCCTGCCAAAGGCTGCGGCTCAATCAATGCAAGGACGATGGGAGGCCAGAACGGCTGCTCCTGATGGCTCGTTCGTTTGCAACCAAGCTGGCGACACATGGCAACCGATTTGCTTGCAGGCGGAAATCCTTGGGAACACATGCCATCTGGACATGAGTGTACTTTTCTCAGAATGGCGTACACATGGGGCTCGTTGTGCACTTGTCCAGGCTCCTGATATCCTTTGTGTTGTTTCCCCGAGGTGGCTCTGCAGTACATCGGGTGAGTGGCGATTGATCAACCAGGGCAAAACACCTACAACAGTTCATATCCCATGTTTCCATGCGGAGAGTGTTGCAACTTACAACATACCGTATCAGCTCATGTCTGTGGTTATGCACGGTGCATCTGGTGATCCTTTCGGTGCTCGTTACTGGGCGAGCTCAAAGAAGACTGGATGGCATGCACATACCAATGGTAAGATTGCCAAGCCTGTCAAACTGAGTGATACAACCCTTTATGCTCGTGATTGTGATGCAGTCTTTCTTTGCAGAGTCGAGGAGAGTGCCACTGGGGGCACTGCATGATGCGATATGGCTTTTCGTTCATTTCATTCCATGTCTTTCTGAGTGCTTAGTCCACTGAACGCCGGTAGAAACCGTTAGTTGTACAGTGTACTTTGTTGCCATGTCGTATGCCTTTAGGGATCCTTGACTTAGTGCTTTTGTTCCACTGTAGCATACGCGTTGCTGCGCTTTCGGGCCGGACGTGTATGGTGCACTCGCTCTTGTGCTACGGCACGGGGTGCCCTTCGCATCTGAAAGATGCCTTGCGCATAACAACTACCATGCGCATGCTGGGCCTACGCTAGGCGTTCTACTCAAGACTGAGCGCTGCGAGAGAAGGAAAAGTTTGATCAACGATACGGTCACAGTCTCTGAAAAGCCCATCACGCACTCTATCGACGAAATCGCTTTGTTGATAAATACACTTTCCAGTGCTGCTCGAAAGAAGAACTTGAATGCATTGTACGGGAAAACAGCGGATCTGAAGGGAGCTTACAGACAACTGGCGGTGTCTGACACGAGCTTAGATTTTTCTTACCTTGCGGTCTACGACCCGGCGGAGGAGAAGCCCAAGTTGTTCCAACAACTAGCTGTGCCTTTCGGCTCCACCAAGGCCGTGTACTTTTTCCTCAGAGTAGCAAGGGCGCTTTGGACTATCTTGGTCAAAGGGGCCAAAATCCCAACCACGAATTATTTTGACGATTTTGTTCTGCTCGCTCTTGGAGGAGATAGGAGTTCGTGTTCACACGCTTTCGATGAAGTTATGAAGCTGCTAGGTTGGAAGCTGTCAGCTGATAAAACGACGGAGTGGAACACAAGCTTCGAGGCCCTCGGCGTTCTTTTCGAGCTTGACCAGACGGGGTCCGGAGTGCTGAAGGTCAAGAACACTGAGAAACGACGCAAGGAACTCACGGGTGCGATCAAAGGTTTTCTGGACAAGGGAACCATGACTCAGAAGGAAGCTCTACAACTGCGGGGTAGGCTGCAGTTTGCTCAAGCCCAGTTTTTCGGTAGGCTGGGAAGAAGGTGCCTGACGGAGGTGACAAAGCATGCCTACACTGGCAGGTCAAAGCTTTCGTCGATGGCCAAGGAACGACTTGAAGAGTTTGGTAAGTTCCTTGACATGGCCCAACCGAGGCTAGTGGGGCAAGTTTCATGCAGGACTTTTATGATCCTTACCGATGCGGCGTTTGAAACGGAGTCAGGAACTGGAGGACTAGGGGGCGTCCTTCTCACCGGGTCAGGTTCGGCACTCTCTTTCTTCAGCGTGCCGATCTCAGAGCAGCAAGCCAAGTCTATGTCGTTGCAGGATGAGCATACCATCATATACGAACTAGAGATGTTCGGGGTCTTGATCGGTCTCAAGCTCTTGGTCGAAAAAACGGCTGCTTTCGCAGAATCATACGAACAGCCAGGTGCTGTTGCTGGGACTGGAGTGATTTGCTATATCGATAATGATGCTGCGAGACATGCATACATCGCCGGCTCTTCGAAGAAAGGGGTCGCGGGGATTCTTATCGATGAAGTCAATTTCCTGGAGTATGTCCACGGCATCTTGCCGTGGTATGCGAGAGTGGCATCACCTGCTAATCTGGCAGATGAACCATCGAGGATGAAACTTGATAGAGTCAAGAGACTAGGATTCAAAGACGAGTCTGTCGAGGCGACCAAAGCGGTGTTATCGATTGTGAAGAGAGCTTCGAATCTGCCTGCTTAACACTGCGACTCCTGGAAGTGGGGACAAAAAGAGTCTTGTGTCTCACAGGACCGACAGTTCGAAGTTTTCTGCCGGGTGCGGTACTTGCTACCCCAACGTGTGAAAATAGCGTCGAGCTTTGAGCTACTTGCATGTGGCATGTGCGAGTGCAAGCATTTATCCCTGAAGGTTCAAACATGATAGACATCAAAACACAAAGCACGATCTTCGAACGATAAGTTACATTCTTTGAACACTTGCAGAAGATATGGCTTTATCGTTTGAAGAAAACAACATGACAAAATGGCTCAGAGAACTGAGTCCAATTTTGATTTGTTGTTTTAGGGCTTTTCCTTTACACTGCCTTTTTTTATGAACTCTCATTCATACATGCTGTAAACAAGTTGAAGAACACATTCGTCCGTTGCAGCTTGACCTCTCGAAGGGGCAGGAAGCCCTTGAATCGGGCGAGAGTTTTATTTGAAATACCCACCCTCTCCACCCTAATTGATTCGTGGAAAGTGCAGAGATTGCATCCGTGTTGTGCTACCTCAGGAAGCTTTGGACCTCAGTTTGAGGACACTCAGGTCTGCTTTTGCATACGACCTGGTTCGGGTCTTGGCTCTCTGCTTCGCAGTTGACTCGGTCTTGCTCGTCTTCGACTGGCAGGCCGTTCACTAAGGTTCAGTTTGTGAGCCGTGCACGGCTTGAGAGTGGCTAGTTCTCCTTTCGAAGGGGACAAAAAGAGTCTTGTGTCTCACAGGACCGACAGTTCGAAGTTTTCTGCCGGGTGCGGTACTTGCTACCCCAACGTGTGAAAATAGCGTCGAGCTTTGAGCTACTTGCATGTGGCATGTGCGAGTGCAAGCATTTATCCCTGAAGGTTCAAACATGATAGACATCAAAACACAAAGCACGATCTTCGAACGATAACTCCGCCTGCCCGAGCTTCGGACGACCCGCTCGACGTGGATGAGGAAGCGGTGGTGCTTGCAGATCTGCGGCCTCCAGCAGGGTGCCAGACCCCCAAGCGCCGTGCGAGGAGGGCCTCCTTTCTCGACCAGTCCGGCAGTAGGTCGGAAGGGGATGCCATGTCTCCGCCGGCAGTGGTGGCGAGGGTACGTCGCCGTGCTGCGACCCAGCAGTCTAGTGCCCAGACTGCCGCCGATCGTCCAACCAAGAAGGTCAAGCTCAGTGCCGCCGATTGCGCCCGGTTCCTCACAGAGTTTTCCAGAAGAAGCACTACGAGGCAGGCGTGGCTCCGCCACCGGGACATTGGCAGAGCTTCCTCTGTCACATGCAAGGAAGTGCAGCCGAGCCTGCCGCCTGTGCGATATGCCAGCAGCTCGTGCACGAAAGCAAGGCCGCAGCCCCCGTTGCAGATCAGCCAGCCCGCCGCAGCCCCCATTGCAGATGAGCCCGAGCCCGAGGCTGTGCCTCAGTTGCCGGGCCCTCGAAAGCCGGGTCGGCCTAGGAAAGACGAGGCCGCAGGGTCCCGATGGTCCTTGGCAACGTGGGTTCGGCAAAGCCGCTCAGACGTTTACTTGGCAACCGACAAGAGCCAGCTGAAGTGTGCCACATATTATTGCAGGGCCTGCTGCAAGCAGATATCCTTTGGGACACAGACATGCGAAGCCAAGGTGCTGAGGCATGAGCAGTACAAGACACATGTGGAAGGTTTGCGGAAGCTGCGAGGGGATGCAGCCATCCAGCCTGCGAATGCTGGCGCAAAAAAGGCTAATCCTGCGGGTCCTCGACAAGAGTGTGCTGGTCTGTTGGCCTCCAAACTCGTGCTGAAGGACTCGATCTCAACCTTTGTGCAATTTGGGCAGCCTCGCCTTCTCTACTCTGAGCACGAGACTGATTGGCTAGCCTCCGTGTCTTTCCAGGTGCTTCCCCAGGACATCGCTGTGCGGAGTACGGTGTGCAAAGGATTTCTGGAAGGTCTCAGTGCATGCTCCGCATGCGTGAAAGCGGCAAACCAAAGGAAGTTCAAGCAAGCTTTGGCGAAGCAGGTGTTCATGATCGATCTCTGTGTACTGAGCTACAAGTGCATACACTGCCCCGCCGAGGAACTGCACAACTTCAAGGAAGAGCTTCGCTAGAGGGATTACCAGCAGGATAACTTGGCTGGCAGCGACCTGGATCGGCTGCGACGCATCAAGGACAACTTGGAAGTCTGCAGGGCAGTCGCTGCCAGAGTTGATACGACTCCAGCATGGCGAGTCTCCTTGTCGCTCCGGAAGTTCTGGGATGCTTGGTTGACCAGGCCGCAGAAGCACCATCAGACATCGACGGAGGCCGAGGCCTACGGGTGCCTGGCGGAATGATGGATGCTGTCGCGAGCGGACGTGCTCGGGAGTTTGACTTGATGCTTGCTGCACGGGTAGCTGCAGGAGCCCTCAGGACGGACGTCTTGGTGGAATCTTTAACCACAAGCTTTCTCGAAACAGGAGCTAGTGCACAAGACCTCACGGCCAGGAGCCAGCCGACGGGGGAGTCCGAGCCTGCGAAGAAGTCCGGGCCTCAAGTCACGACGGTGGCGGTCGGCGGCTCTCTTGTTGGATTCCGAGCTTAGGCCAAGCAAAAGAAATCTGACGGCCAGGAACGAGCCGTGCAAGGAGTCGGAGCCTGCCAAGAAGTCCGGACCTCAAGTCGAGACGATGGCGGCCAGTCGTTGGTTCCTGCCAGCAACCCAGCAGAGGACCCTGCACGGATCCTCGTGCTTGCTTTTCATGTGTGTGCAACGAAAGAAATCCGACGGCCAGGAACGAGCCGTCGAAGGAGTCGGAGCCTGCCGAGAAGTCCGGACCTCAGGTCACGACGATGGCGGCCAGTGGTTGGCTCCTGCCAGCAACTGTGCAGACGACCCTGCATGCATCCCCGTGCTTGCTTTTCACGTGTGTGCAACGGCGTTCCCGCCCGCGACCCAAGGTGCGTGAAGGCCAGGAACGAGCCGTGGAAAGAGTCGCCGCGGGAAGAGTCGGAGCCTGCCAAGAAGTCCGGACCTCAGGTCACGACGATGGCGGCCAGTGGTTGGCTCCTGCCAGCAACTGTGCAGAGGACCCTGCATGCATCCTCGTGCTTGCTTTTCACGTGTGTGCAACGGCGTTCCCGCCCGCGACCCAAGGTGCGTGAAGGCCAGGAACGAGCCGTGGAAAGAGTCGCCGCGGGAAGAGTCGGAGCCTGCCAAGAAGTCCGGACCTCAGGCCACGACGATGGCGGCCAGTGGTTGGCTCCTGCCAGCAACTGTGCAGAGGACCCTGCATGCGTCCTCGTGCTTGCTTTTCACGGGTGTGCAACGGGGCTCCTGCCCGCGACCCAAGGTGCGTGAAGGCCAGGAAGGAGCCGTGGAAAGAGTCGCCGCGGGAAGCAAAGTTCAAGGAGGGATTGGCAGACTGCAAAAGGCGCACGACAAGTGCCTTTGCGAACTTCCAGGCATTGTCGGAGTCTTTTTGACAACTCTCGGACGACATGCCGAGGTGGACTCCCTCTTGAGGAGCTTTTGTGTGAATCCACGTTCCCTGCCATCCTTGTCTCTTGTGACGGAACGATATCCAGAACCCTTCGTCTCCTTGAACAACCTGCCAGTGCTTCGCCAGTCGTACATGCGGGGCCTCGCTTTGCTGAAGGCGGCAGGCACACGGCCGCACTTGATTTGCGATGGAACGACATGGGCCCCAGACTGGAGCCAGGTACGAAGAATCTGCAGGAATGAAGCCGGCGAGCTGGTGGACAGAATGGTGGGAGGTGCTTGGCATGCCGATCCGGACAAGGATATGTCCCTCCTTGATCCAGACGAACACGACCGCACAAAGCTGTCACGTGAGAAACTGGCCAAGCTTGCCCTTCACATCGCTATGGCCCGAACCGACTGCACAAGGTATGTCTTCGACGTATGTGTCTTACCCCGCCCTCAAGGGGTTGGGGTCGGCAGAGGAAACGTTGGATGCTGTGGCCAAGGTGTTTCATGAGTGCACAGAGGCCAGTGGGCGACCGCCCAATGGCTTGGCGTTCGACGGAGGCAGCAACAAGGCCCGCATCCTCCAGACCCTTTTATTAGGTCTTCTCGAACCAGAGAAGATGCAGTCGCTGCCCTTTTTCAGCCAGTGTTCCGTCAAGACAATCCCGAAGCTTCCCTGCTGGGGCTTTGGATACCTGACGTACAAGGACGAGGCATCAGTGTCATTACACAAAAGGTTTTGTCTGTGGGGTTGGTGTGCTGGGTTCAGGGTTCACGGGCTTGTGCGAGCAAGTAGTTAAGTAGTCCAATCCAACCTGTGTGCCCAGATCTTGGTCGCGATGAACGGAGCCTGGCACTGGCAGAAGCGGTACAGCCTAGCTCACTTGTCGGGATGTCGCAAGATCCGACATGGCGCTGTCTTTGTGGACTTGTCCTGCGAGCTCTCATGCGGCTTGCCGCATTCAGCGTACCTGGCATCGGACGTGCAGTCGGATTTGGCCGCATGCCAGAGGCTGAGCCCGCCTTACACAGGCAAGACGTGGTGCAGTCCAGCTGTGAATGTCCACAGCCTGATAGGGGCTCTGGTCTGCTCGTGCACTACGGGGTCAGTTGGTTTCTCGCAAGAAGATATCTGCTTGAACGCTGCTGCTGGGTATTACCTGCTACTCATGCATCGCAGCGAAGCCGGCCGACAGTGGAGACAGCACCTAAGCTTGCACTGTATGCCGTCCCCACATGCACACACACTAGCACACATGAATCAACACACAATTGCTTGCGCACACACACACACACAGTAACACACACAAACCAGGTATCAAGAGCGAGGGCGCAACTCGCTGTCCGACGTCACGGTTCGCAACGGCATGGCCCTTTGCAGTTTCACTGTTGTGTGCTGCATGACATCATGCGAGCCGCGATTCGTACAAGAACTCGCCATCGAGAACCATTTCTCGAGGTTGAAGAGCGTGTATCGTGGCCAGCCGAGTTTGAAAGATTACCTTCATGCCTGCCGCTCTCTCTCAGCACGGCAGGCTCGGCAGCTAGACGGCCAGTCAGTCGAGAGGCTGCAGGACCGGGCGTCCAGTTTCCCAAGATCCCCGATGCCGGAAGATGTGGTGACAAAGCTCTGTCGCAAGGCCTTCGCCGCAGCATTGCAGACACAGTCATTCATCTCTGATGGCCGGAGCACCACGGAAATCTACGACACCTTGTTGAAGTTCTGCGGGGCAGAAGGGGAGAGCTTCTTCGGCACTGCCATCGGCGAGTCCGCTTTCGACATCATGGACATCACCCCTGAGACATCCGAATGGCTCCCTGTCGAAGAGACGGAACACAAGTCCCAGCAGCAGGTGGAGGCCATGCAGCTGTTGCACACGGTAAAGGACAGAGCCAAAGTCTTGGAGGAGATCCAGCTCCTTGAAGCATCCGATGCATCAGATGCTCACCAGCCTGCTTGCCAGCCTGCAGAGGAGAACGTGGGTGCACAACCTGCTTGTCAGCCTGCAGAGCAGAACGAGGATGCACAACCTGCTTGCCAGCCTGCAGAGGAGAACGTGGATGCACAACCTGCTTGCCAGCGTGCAGAGCAGAACGAGGATGCACCGCAGGACCCAGAGCTCGTGGTGGAGCTTGCACCGGAGAGCGGATGCGCATCCGCCAGTCATCCCCACGAACCTTAGCCAGCTGCTGAAGGCTGTGTTGGCTCAGGGAGGCAAGGAGTTCAACCTGGACCACGAGACAGGTCAAGGACAGGCTGCTGTGCTCAAACGGCTGCTGCACATGGCCCCCTTCATCCGAAGCTTCACCAGGCATGCCAGGCTCCAAGAAGCGGTTCTTTCAGCAGCCACTCTGAATGAGTGCAAAGGCCCGCTGAACGAGTGGAATCGTCGTGAGCACGAGCTCGCTGTTGCGAGGCGGGCTATCAATGCTAGTCAGGCACGCCTCTCCCGTGCCCAGGCTTGGCATATGGCGCTTCAGAAGATGTCCAAGGAGGTCCAGGCCGTGAACAAGCAAGTCCACAAGAACGACCCGGGAATCCATGCCCCCGATGTCTACTTCCCTGCGGGCGACCGGGTGCAACTGATTGCTTTCCTCCTCGAGGACCGTGTGGCAGTGGGACTGGTGCTCAGTGCCTTTAGGGGATCCTTGGTGAAGCGGCCTAATGGCAAAGGTGCAGCGGATGTCATCGTCAAAACAGCTCGCCCCTTTCCGGATGAGCTTCCAAGTGTGTCCACCAAGCTCGTGCATGTGGCTGAGTGCATCTACGATGAGAAGCACAGTGAGTACTGCACAAGCTGTGCAGCGAGGTGCCTGCTTGTCGATCCGGTGAATTGCATCTATGGCCAGTTGACCGTTTCCGCTTCGAAGCCATCCCAAACCAGGATGCATTTTCGCTTGAGCCCGGCATCTATGGAAAGCTTGCGCCTCTTGAAGCTGCGGGGCCGCTTGCCCGTTCAGCCGCTTCCAGAAGTGGCTGAGGGCGAAGATGATGCCGCTGCTGAGCCAGAGGAGCCCGACGCCCCGTCCCAGGTCTATCACGACAGATCCTTCATGCGAGCGAGCATGCCTGTGCAGGCCAGAAAGTTCATGTCGGATCTTGAAAGCTTGTATCGCCGGAAGGGCTGGCCGTTTGTGGAAAGCGGAATGGTTTATCTGTCACAAACCAAAAGCGAGTCTTGGTCAGTGTTGCTGGATCGAATTCCGGGCTTCTTCGAGCAAGAGTTCCAAAAGCATCAGGGCTATCGGTTCAGCAGGGCGGTCCATGCATACCTCCAGACGCTGATCCCTGAAAGAGACAGGTGAAGAAGTTTCTTGGGCTGGTCTCCCGTCTCGCACCGGGTGTGATCGACCTCCGGGGATGATCCACTGTGATACTCTGTGATCCTGCACATGGGCTAAGAAGTCTAGGCACAAACGAGAGGTCGATCCTGACGTCTCACCGGGCACGTGCAAGAGGTGGACCCTAACAATCCTCAAGCCCTAGGCCCCTAGCTAGCCGTAGACTTGTGAACACTTAGCTCTACTGAACACTGCTCCACCATGCCGAGTAGCCCTAATCTCCGCCTGCGTGGACGCCGCGCACCTGGGGTTCGGAAGCCGTGCGCCACGACAGAAAAAAAGAAGCGTGGCTGTGCTGCTCGCAGAACTACTCAGAGCTATCAGGGAGGATGCAGCATGAGGGATGTTAGAGTCCTTACCCCCCCCCCCCCATTAGGGAGGGGGGCTCACTGCTCTCAGGTCCAACAGACCCTGGCTTCACAGCGTCTCACCCTGCGGGAACGTCGCAACACAGGCCGAAAACCTACATCTTGTCAAGGGGGAGTTACGCTCTCCATTGATACGAGCAAAGCGTTTGACACTGTCAATCGGCAGGTCCTCGAGCACGAACTACGAGCGGCCCGTGTACCGGAGCCGGAGCTGGAGGTCATTCTCCATCTTCACCACTGCATTGGATACTGGCCGGCAGGCCAGGACCCCACAACCCGGGTTGCAAGTGAAAGGGGTGTGCGGCAGGGATGTCCACTAGCACCAAGCTTGTGGACTCTCATCACTGTTGCACTGTTTCGGGCACTGGCAGGTGTAACCTCCGTCGCCTGGCTGCAAGAGGATGCCACGGTGTTCGCGGACGATCTCTTGATGCAGTGGATCTTCCACGGCGTCCAGGATCTGGAGCATATGCTGGGCACCATTGCGCACTGCTTCCGGATCTTAGCTCAGCTTGGCCTTCAAGTCCAGCATCGGAAGACACAACTCATTGTGGCGTATAAAGGACGGCAGGCAAAACAATGGTGGCGCGCTCACACGGCCTCCACTTCGGAGGGCCGCTTCCTACTCATACCCCAGCCAGGACACAAGGCGCTCCGACTGCCCATTGTTACGCAGCTGACGTACCTAGGTATAGTCCTCTCTTACACCGATGCCACAACTGCCACGGTTGAGCACCGATTGCAGGTGGCCGAGGCGCAGCGAGCCCGGCTTCTCAAAGTCCTTCACTCCCGTACACTTCCTTTGGCTAAGCGGGTGCAACTCTGGCTGGCCTGCGTCCGGAGCTCAGCCTTGTATGGCCCACACCTTGTAGACTTGCAACAGAGACACGTTACGCGTATTACTGTTACCTTGGTCAGGCACTTGCGGGCCATTGCGCGCAGTTTCGCGCACATGACTCAGGAGTCCAGTAAGGCGTTGTTGGCGCGTTTACACATTGAGGACCCGCTGCTTTATTTGCTGCAGCGCAGTCAAACGCTGCTTGCCAAAACTCAAGATTCCAGCGATCCTATGGTAGCCAGGCCTAGGATTATGAACTGGTTGGTCCATGTCACGGAATCTAAGCTGGCACTGACCTCGCACCTCGACCAAGCAATAGCCGAGCCCTCTGCCTTTGCTAGAGTTTCCCACTGAAGCGGCTAGGGTTACACCTCCTCCACTACTACCCGGCCCCCTTCAGGGAGTGCCGTACGGAGCTCAAGTCGCTGGCAAACACGGCCCCAGACCTACTCACTTCTCCTGTCCTACCTGTGATCTCTGGTTTCCGGACCTGGCCACTCTGAAACGGCACCATAATCAATTCCATGAGACCCCCTTGCCTAATCCTCTTCTCCAGATGGAAGCCGCGGAGGTCCGAAAGCATAGCGTCGACGGGATGCCAGTTTGTGTACATTGTCGCAAGGACTTCACCACCTGGTATAATTTTAGGAGACATATCACACAAGGACACTGTACCAGTCAGCGACAGAAGTCTGACCCCTCTTTGCGTGGAGCTGTCGACGACTACCCTTTCTGGTTCGATTGTCCCAGATAGCCCGGCTTGTAAGCCCTCTAGCCCCTCTCCTGTTTCAATCTCCGTCTCAGCTGAACATCCCCAGCCACAGGTCCCTCCCGAAATGCCAGTAGTCATCTGCGGCAGCGGATTGCCGAAAAGTGGGACATCTCATTTCACCCTGCGTTTTTTGCGGCACCACGGTTACACGCACAGACCAGCATGCCTCTACATGCCCAGTCCTTTGGCAGGCCCGTATCTGTTGTCTTGCTCAGGGTTGCTCGGTTTCACCTGCCCCCGCCCCGGTCACTCCTTTTTCTCGCGATGGCGACGGAGGACACGAACATGACCCTCGACCAGATTTGGAGGGCTTCTAGGGAAACGTGCCCTACAGACGGACTTAGCGGAGACTCCATCCAAATTTCAGCATCCAGGCGGAAAAGGCCCTCCGATGAACCGGAGCAGCGTCACGCGCCAACAGCAGCAACCGTTGACAGGACGCGGACGCCATACGGCCCCCTTTCAGGGGAGCCGGGACCGCGATGCCCCAGACAATCGCAGCGGACCCTCCAAGATGCCTTCGGAAGATCACGCACTGCTCCACCGAGTTGCCAAGGCCCTCATCGTTCAGGCGGACTACCTGTCGCGTCTTCAGAGCGATCACACCGTCATCTTCACGTTTCGGACAGGCAGCGGCCCACAGTTGATGGTGCCGCTCCTTCAGGAGGTCGCGGCAACCTGGCGCGAGCAACGCCAGCAGAACAAAGTGACCCGCTCCCTCAAGCAGACTCTAATTCAGTACATCGCAGCGGAGATCGTCACCAGGGTCACTGCCTTCGCGACCGACAAGGAGTCCCAGGTGAAGGCCCAAGAACTGGGGTGGATTACGTCGGACATGGAATACAATTTCTTGGACTGGGACTTCGAGGAGAAGAAACTCGTCCCCCGACAGGCGGAGACGCTCACCCAAGACCAGATTCTGGCGGACGCCAGGCGTCTCAAGACCTTGTTGAAACATCCGGATCTGATCCTAAAGTTCAGTGGCGGCCGCAATACCAAGCCCGACTCGACATCAGAAACAGCGACGTTTGTGTTGAGCTGTCCATGCAGCTACCCGAGGCAGCAGAGGCGATGGCGATCTTCCGGAAATGGTATGCCAACTCAGCGCTCCTGCTCCTCTCTCTCCGGCTCAAACCGGCCCGCCCAGAGCGGTCGCCGTTGATCAAGGAGATCCAGGAGGCCGTGGGATGGTAGATGGCAGGGAACTCAGGTCTGTGTGCATTCATGCTGCACTGCTGCATCTTACACTGCACAACCCAGACAATCTTTGCTACATAAATGCCACTGCGTACCTGCTAGCCTACATTCAACACCTTGCTGGACCCTGTACTCAATCACATGGCACCCAGTCTCTTGAGCGGTCACTACAAGCTTTGTTGAGTGATCCAGTCCCTATACCTGAAGAGCGGCTTACCATCCCTGATCTTCCCGGGTGGCACTCTCTCCTCAGCGGCTGGACGAACATGCATCGCCAGCAGGACTGCCTTGAGCTCATACATCACTTGTTTGACAAACATTGCCCGGCACACATGCGATGTCAGTGGGAGGCAAGACCGATACAAGGTACTGTTGCAGCACGCAGACCCCTTGTAAGTGGTCTTTACAGCATTGACCTCCCCCTTCCTAAGAAAACCTCCAGTGCCACCATCCAAGAATGCATTATTAGCTGGCACGAACAGAAGATTCCCCATGGCCTACTCCAAGCACCGCCTTACCTGCTCACCAGCCTTGCCCGATATGCAAATCCTGCCAAAGGGAAAAATAAGACGCGTGTCCCTTGTAAGGCCATGCAGCAAGTCAGCTTTCCCGTCTTTCGAAGTCCTGGACATGCGATCCAATGGGCCACCTACGAGCTGGTGGCGGGGATTCTACACCTGGGGCCCTCGCCCCAGCAAGGCCACTATCGTGCATTTCTTGCGCATCCACGTGATGCTCACACTGCCACACCCCAGGTGTTTGCTGCTTCCCGTCACGGAGGCGTCGCATCTGCAGGTGCATCGGGGATTTCGGCCCCTTCGGGGAGACCGTCGGCCCCTTCGGGAAGCCTGACCTACACCTGGTGGTGTACGGAAGATGGTCAAGTACCCGAGTTGTGTCATCCAACATATGCTCGGATCCTGAGTGAGAATTGCTATATTCTCTGCTTTCGTCTCACAAAGCTCTGATCTGTACAGCCAGTGATGCCGGTATTAGTGTTAGTGCTAGTCTTCGACTGTGGACTGCAAATCTTTGTAGTCAGGTCTAGACCTCTGTTTCAGCTACTCGTCAAGCTGATGGATGTACATGGCGATGTAACTTACAGCTCTTGTTAGCCGCGCTGAATTCAATCTTGAATTCGGCGTGTCGCCTACGCCGCGCAAGGGACCAGGGAACGGTTCTGCGATCGCAAAGTCAAAAAAGTCTCTCTCTCTCTCTCTCTCTCTCTAAACGACGGAGACTCTCTTCAGAGTCACTTCATAGTCACAAGAGTACAGGACTCAGGCCCGACCTCCCCAACACAGCAACAAGGCTTAAACCCAGCCTCTTCGATTTTCCGGGCGACAAGTGTTAAAAGATCGTGCTGCGAAGAGAGAGAAGTTATAGTATGGTTAAGTTAGTTTTTCTGCAGTTTGCGTTGCAAAATTCATATTGTGGCGCTCTTTTTTGTGTTGTTTGATACGTCATGTGTGCGTGCTTCTATCTTTGTAGAGGTCAGAAAAAAGAAATTAGAGGCCCAGAAAAAGATCCACCGGGGTCCGAAAAAAGACACGGGGTCAGTTACGAGATATTTCGGGGCCGAGAAAAAGACGGCTTAAATCGTGGAGGGATCGTAATCTTTTTCTAGACCTCTCGCGGGGCTGAAGAAAAGATGGAGGTCGGAAAAAAGACATGCCGGGGCGAAATCAAGATGGACCAAGCGCGGGGTCTGAAAAAAAATATTTCGGGGTCGAAAAAAAGAGCAGCCCAAAAAATGTATTTTTATTGCAGAATGCCTTCATAAGTTTAAGATGACAGCAATGAACAAAAATAGGGTAAATGGTAAAGTTTTATTTTCACGATTCCGTTTTTGAAATGTTTTACGTTTCAAAAAGCCCGAAGTTTTACCTTCGGTAGTTTCCGTGGTATTTTCAATTCTTGTCTTCAAAAACAATCTGCAATGACATTTAAATGCAATGGCTGCAAGAAAAAAGTTTCAATGAACTTCACACACTCGGACGCCTTCGTTTTGCAGTGGCAGACTGCGAATTCTTGACATCGGCAACAAGCACAGTAAGTTTAGTGTCGCGGACTCGCAGAGAACCGACTTGGTACCGACGTGGCCATGCAGCCAGTTGACTGCGCTTCGCCTTTGTTTGAGCAGGTTCCCTTGCAAAGTGACCCATCCCATCGACTCTCCGTCGAAGAGAGATGTCAGCAAGCTCTCTTCTTTGACACCTTGGAGCTCTTCGTGCGTGGGATGGACCGTGTTCGAGCTTCGTGCTCACGGACCATTGGCGCTTCTTCTTGACAAACTTTCGTGAAGTTCGAAATTATGTCTTGCATCCTTCGCAAGTGTACCTTTACATATGTTTTATTGCAGTTTAGAGCGACAGAAATCGAACGAAAAATAACACTTTCTGGGGTTAGCTCTCCGGTTAGGTTAGATTTCTAGCCTCAGAAACTGCTCTACCTTTTTCATCAGCGGTCGAAATCGGACGCGGGAGCACCGGACTTTTCGCCACTGGTCAAAACAAAGGGGTCCGAGTGCTGCGCGGCAGTACTGTTAACCACCTCGACCCCTTTAGCCCCACTGTACCGGTAGGCAACGGAAGCCGGGCTCGAACTTGTTGTTACGCTTCTTGTGGGTTCTTGGCGCGTGGGTTGGTTTGTTTGTTTTGGGTCTCTACAGCACACTTTGCCGTGTTTTTGCAAGGCCAAGCTATGCTAGCTGTGTCTTGTATTGTAGTCCGACCCTCCAATGCCGATGTCCGTGTTTTATTTTACCGTTCCACACAAACACAGGTGTTCTTTGTTCATTTACTTTCTGGTGTGTTTTGGTTTGGGTTTCGGTGCGAACTTGCGGAACATGTTTGATTTTTGTGGTTTGGGCAATTTCAACAGTACAATGTTGGGATTCCGAATGCCGCACTAGGTCCGCTAGGTTCATGGATATCCGTCCAATGTCTCGACAACGCTCTTGGTGACCAATGTCGCCATTGCAGCTTGGTTCAGAATGTCCTATGCGTGGCAGTGTTTATTTCTCATTGTTATGTTTGTGTATGCCCTGCATCATGCCTGATCCTGGTTACAGATGCCTTATTCGGAGACGAGTTCGCGTAAACTGTTAATTTTGCACCCAGCCTCCTCATGCAAGCACGCAGCAGCTCAGCAGGCATCAATCGCAGCACACTTAAACGGTATATAGTGCAGTAGTCTGTCTTATCAACGTCAGAAGCAACCATGACGCATGTGGAGCCCTCTGCAGACGATGTGCAAACTTTTCTGGATGAGCTAGATGATTGCCAAAGGCAAGGACACAGTGCTGTGGTTGCATGTTCTCAACTTTGGTGACACTGGGTGCTTGTCAAAGTAGACGTCGGACAGCCTTCTAGTGATTAGAGTGTCGTGTTAGCTTCCAACGATCGTGCTAGCGATGCTGTTTGATGACACAGCATGTCCGACATGTTGCTGTTGGTGTTGAAGTTATCAACTCATGCTCTGCTGGACCCGAACCATCCATGGCAGGAGTGAGGCAGTCGGTCGGATGTTGAAACTCGAGGACCAGGACTCCGTTTGTCAGATCGTGAGTGTAATGCGAGGCGTCATAGGGAGCCGAGGCAAACTGGTGGAATTGCAGCCCTGTGCACGTGCTCCAAGGTGTTGAGTTCTGATTCTGAGATGCTTGCATTGTGATATGCCGGATTCGGGGTTGCGCATCTGCTTGCATCGTCACTCGCAATGTCGCAGAAGGCATTACGAGTGAGAAGTCAAGAGGCTTTCGCAGGCTAGCAAAGGTTTGGACTATTTGTAGATGCCGCCATAGATTTAATTGGTCAACCACCCCGGCAATTTCATCAGGAGCGTTGGCTGCAGTTGCTCAGCAGCTTTGCTGCCAGACGGGGCTCTGCTCGACGAGTGACTTTCCGATCGCTCACTGGGGAGGCCATCCTTGCGAAGAGTTATGATGTGTCGCGGACCAGCTAGTTTGTTACAACGTTGCATGTGGGCACCTCGAAGACGTGCAAAGTGGCGTTGAGACGGGAAACAGACCAGTCGAAAGCGAATACGGCCGGGACGTTGGCAACTTTTTCGAGCTTTCAAGTAAACCCAACGCTGCTCCGAGCGTTACATGTCAAGGATACAGGGCATGACGGCATATTGCACTGCTGCGTTGGACCAGATCTCTCTCGACTACTGGAATTCTCACTAAGATGTCAGGCCAACCAGGACCGTGCCCATCTCTGTGTCCGGCGTTGTGTAACCGAACGTGTATTCAATTATGACCTGCAGCTTCACAGCCAAATCTTACAGTTGCGCGACAGAGCAACAACTTCGGCAACGGAAGACGTCGGAAAGCAGTCCTGTGGTTCGGTCTAGCAGTCGAGCGTGTTTCTGACTACCTGTTGAGGCTGTCGAATTGACTTTGCAGCCGAAGCAGAGACTTGGCTAGTAGACGCTGGCTGTGTTCCCGCAGCACTTTCAGTTGCTTGGACTGCTGCTTTTCTTGGAGTACTGGCTGTGGTGCCGAGGGTAGAGTTGCTCAAACCTGTGTCCTGGCGAGGACTCTCTTCTCCGCCAAGCAGACTCTCTTGAAGCAGGTTGAAGCACACATGCCAGCAGTCGAACCTCGCTACCGCCGTGATGCGCAATTTTTTGCTGGAGGCAGGAACTGCTCTGTCGAGAGGGGCCTTCTCCATCAGCTGATAGCTTGTGGCAGGCGACCTCCTTGTCGATCACACGCTTGCTGCCATGCTGCCGGACGAGGCTACGGATGTCCTCAAGCTTTCGAAGCTCCGAAGCATTCTGGGGCTCCATTTGCAGGTCTCTGTGGTGTTCAAGGAGGTGCTGCGAATTTCACCCGCATCCGACAGCGACTTAGAATCAGATGCGGGCTCTTCTTTGCATGACGCCTTTTTCGACGACTTCGATTGAGACTCGGACTGGAGTTGAAGCGATCTGTACAGACGAGCTCCCTCTAGCTTGGCCTCAAAGTGTGTCCGAATTTCGGGACGTAGCTGGCTGCTTCATGCAGCCTTGTCAATCGAAGGTTTCCTCTCGCCGGGCTATCGTACAGAATGCGGGCAGGGCAAAACAACAGCGACTTTCGCAGTCTTGGTGTTGCTGCACCGTGCAAGACCGTATCTGGATTCTCAAGCAAGAATGATGCACACAGCAATTTTTCGGATTCATAGGTCAGCCTTTGCAAACTCAGTCTTCACCTGACGTATGGAACCAAGCAAGCCGCAGCAAGCCGATCAAAACGATGGCATCTGATCAACGACCTCTTTCAGGCAGCATTGCCTTCTTGCTTGAAAATGGCAAGACTCGTGCAATCTCCTGCAAGGCTGTGAGGCCTCTGAGCTTGTGCTCCTTCGGCGGCTACACCGAGAGCTTTCTGCTCGGAGACTCAGTAAGAGATGGAGTGGATGTGGGAAACTTCCGTGCAGCTTGATGTTAGGACTCAGTTAGCGCCGGCCTGATCGCCGTTTGCAGCCAAGCACATCCCCAACTGAACGGCTCATGGCACAATGATGACGAATGCAGGAAGAGAGCTGTGTGTCTTTGTACTCGGAGCGGAGGGAACCCTGGGCCAGGGTGCTTGGGAAGAGAGGATCCAAGAGACTTGGGGAACAGACCGGACCGTCTTCGTGAGCTTTGGGAAGAGCCCGGAGCCGGAGCCTCTCGAGGTCAGCAATCGCACTCCCGGCGGCAATTGCACGCCTTCCTCCGTTCGCCGGCTTCGCCTGGATCCTAAGTTTTCCGAGCGTCCTTACAGGGCACTGAGCCTTTGGTCAGCACTGCGCGACGAGCTGGATCACTCTAACAGCTCCTCCTCCTGGCTGGATAGCTGCTACTGGCTCATGCACGTGGATGGACGTGCCTACGTCAATGTCAAGCGAGTCGCGCAGAGATTAAGTTGCGTGAGAGGCTTGCACCCAGAATATTACGGGCTGGGCCCTATGATCGGACAGGCACGGGTTGCTTTGGCAGATGAGGCTACTGGATACATTTTCAGCAGCAGGTTGCTGTTGAGTCTGCAACCTGACTGGGTCCCGAAGTGTGCGGACTACTTGTCGAGTAGCAGCGATGCCCACGGTTTTGGATGGAACTGGCCTTCGGGGTTTTACGTGACGCTGTGCTTGTGGCAACAGCTCCGTTTGCTGTTGCAGCGATTGGGCGACCCTGAGCAGGAGGTGCTGATGCAAGCACTTCCCCCGCAGCGTCACAGCTCGCCACTTCACCGTCTTCGCAACTTGCATCCTTCTGGACACTGTGTTCTGCTCGTGGCAGCTAAGACGCCCGCTAGCTTGTTGGAAATTCACCGGCGTGTGAGGCTTGTAGGCCCGCTGGAGGGTCGGGGCCGCGACATCGTTCGAAACGAGATCGGGTGTTCGGTATTATCAATTTTGGAGCCGATGGCCCTGGCGCCGGCATGGAGCTACCGCGTTGCGAGAAGTGTAGCTCGGTGTCCGTTGAAGGAGGCGGTCTCCCAAACTGAGCTGGGTCTCTCGGTGCTGAAGCGCGAACTCTTGGAGCCCTCGCGACCGAGAGGACCTGCTGCGGAGAAGCTGCGTGCGGCTCGAGGACGCAAGCTCTGCATACTGATGCCCACCACAGATGCAGCCCCGAAACAGATAAACAGGGCTGTGGCTGCTGTGGAGACCTGGGCAAAGCCCTACCTCCCTCAAACCTCGCCGGAGCCACACAAGGAGTCTCCAGTGCTGGCGCTTCTTTACAGTCGCCGCCCCCTCTTCCCGGAGTGGGCTAATGCCACCCTGTCCTTGAGGGGAGATGTCGACCTTCGGCACCCCAAGTTTAATGCCCTTCGCTTTATCTACATGTGGTTGACTCTTGCGCTGTATCACTGGTCAGCCGCTTCACAGCAGTTTGCTTTATTGTTGACAGGTTTCCTTTGCCATAAGCGGATCCCCGATCTTGATCCTAGGACTGCATGTTCTTCATGAAGGCAGACACGGACGCTTACGTGAACGTTCCCAGGCTTTGGGCGACCCTTCGAGCAGTAAACGCATCAGCAATGATCTACGCAGGGCAAGTCACCTTGGCACACGGCCCGGCGTATGAGAAGTGGACCGAATTCGCACACGGCCTTGGGTATGTATTGAGCCGTGCCGCTCTTCGCAGTGCAGTGCCAGGCCTCAGGCTTTGTATGAATCAGCTCTTGGACGTGAAGCTCGAGTCAATCGAAGATATGCTGTTGGGGGCTTGTTTGAAAAGAGCCAAGATTTATCCTGTTGAGTTGGGCAAGATTATCTTCGATTTCAAAATGACCAGCGAGCACGTTGACGGGGTCGTGAAAGAGGCACTGGTAACACACCGGGTAGAAGCGCAGGAGATGTACTTGCTGCATGATGCGGTGACCAAAGTGCCGTCTCGGAAGGGTCCGCGCAGGGCACAACGTTAACCCCAGTTCGCGAGCAAGGAGTCTTTATGTTTCCCCATGCCTGCAGCTGTATGTTTCCGTTCTCCTGCCAGGCAGCAGGCATTAATAGAGAACAGAGAGTTCTGCGGATCCTCCGACAGCGCCGGTTTGGATTTCAGGGCTGAAGAGGTTCTTGTTTGGTACTGCATTGGCTTGGGTGTTGATCTTCCATCACTCACCTTGCAGGAATCCTGCTGGTCGTGTCCCAATCCAGAGTGCTGACTGTAGCCTTCCGCCAAGGCTGTCCGGATCAGCCGCTGGTGGCGTGCGACATTGGGACGGTCTCACGGCTGCCTGGACATGTTCATGCTCTAAGAGCAACACACATTCCACACGTCCCAATCCTGGCTAGCTTTCTCCACGGCCGGAAAAACCACTGATCAAGCGAGGAATGGCTTGTGCGTGTCACAGGAGATCCAGAGCTTTCTCAGGCGACGTCTGCCTGCGCAGCTTCGAAAAGCGAGGGTCTTGCGCTGCCTGTCGCTGAGATCACTTCGAGACTCGTGATGTTGTTTCGTCATAGGAGCCGCGATACCACGATGGTGTAAGAAATTCGTGACACTGTCCACCACAAGGCAGCTGCGAGAGAATTCAAAAAGCCTGGAGATCGACACGGAAGGCACGAGAGATTCTGAACGGAAGCTTCTGTGACGTGCTCAGGGATGCACTGACCTTTGCGATTAGGGCATGGGGTTAATTGGGAAAAACCATGTGACGTGCTATGCAGCT
Source organism: Symbiodinium sp. CCMP2592 (assembly GCA_905221615.1). Lineage (NCBI taxonomy): Eukaryota > Dinophyceae > Suessiales > Symbiodiniaceae > Symbiodinium > Symbiodinium sp. CCMP2592. Next base: position 45,575 of record CAJNDT010006000.1, read on the forward strand.
GAGCCTTTCTGTGAGGTGCCGCCAAAGGCCCGACAGCCAGAAACGAGGAAAGCCGAGAAGGACTCGGAGCGCTCTGCGATCGAAGCGCTGCCGGCCGAATGTGCGGTCTACGAAGGCCAGGGGCTGTGGCCTTCTGTCCACTCTCCTTCCCGAGAGTTTGCTATGTTCTGTGACTCTGAAGCTGCTGGTCCAGTTGCTCTACGTCCGGTGCATGAAGCTGCGGCAGCAGTGTCGCTTCGAGTGCTGACGGTCTCAGGTGCTGAGCCTCAAAGCCGGGCGGCGGCACTCTGGCAGGGCTGCAAGCTGAGGTGACACTCTTTGCCTCGGACCGTGTCTAGTGAGTGACCTCGTGGCCATGACGATGGGGATTTCAGGGAGCTGTCAGCATGTCCACTGAGAATCGGGATGCATTCTGTGATACAGTCGCTATGGTTGCAGACATTTCTGGAGTCTTGCGGCGGGCCGCAGGCGCGCGTTTGCAACTCGAGCGGTGCAAGCAAAAATGCAGCTCAGGCCAGTAAGTGCTAGAATGAATGCGCTTGCCGGTAGAAAGCTCAGATGGCAAATTCTGCCCTGTGGAGTAGACTTCTTTCGGTGAGACAGCCAATTCGGTGTCCATGCTACATTGATGCCCATGTTTACCGGTGGACCTGCGGCAGAGGCGCGATCTTTACTGGTTGATAGTTGATGTCGCGAGCTCAACTACAGTTTCGCCTTATTTGTTCGAACGAGATGCCTGAGATTCTTCTCAGGTCGAATCCCGCCATCCGCCCAAAGTGCAGATGCAGGACGAGCTGAGTCTGTCAGCGGGTCAATCACCAACATGGTAAAGTTACCTGATAAAGTGATGCAGAGTGGAGCCATCTGCATTCTTTTGGCGGCAACACATATCAGTCGGGCCCACTGCAGGACCCCCATGTGGGGCCTTGGCTGGATGTGCTCTATGCTGGCCTGAGCAAGCTGCAAAGCGAGGCGCCTCGGGGCCTTGTACTCGCGATGGCCGAACCGGAGCTGCATGGCTTCCCTGCTGCCCTGCGCAGGCTTTGGCCGAGCTGGCTGCCGCTCTCCACGGCCGCCGCCTCCCTCTTGGCAGGCAGGGCGGCAGTGTGCAGGGAGGGCCAAGATGACGCCTTGCGTAGATCAGATCAAAAGACAAGGCTGGCTTTCTCTGCATCAGTCGCGTGCTCGCAGCCTGCCTGGGAGATTTAATTGGCATGAGCAGTGTCGAGTCCAGCTGTCGGTGAGGAAGAAGCGTGGGACGGTTTGACATTGGTTCCTTGATATTCCCTGATGCGTGTCATTCGTTTGTGCACAACCTTATCAGCCGGATGCCTTTGCGCAGAGAAGCAAGTTCATCGAACATTTTTTAAGTCTGAAATCTTCAGGGCATTCGAGGTCGCTCCAACCTCATTGCTCATCAGCCCTTCTAAGCCCTACAGCACCTAACCCCCCACTCCTCACATCTCCATCTCTGCACGACCGCCTCGTTCCAATGCCGGCCGAGCTTGCAGACCTGGACCGATCCTGCGGCTCCTCGGTGGACGTACCGTGCGACAGTGGTCATTAGAGCCTTGTGGAGTATTGGCAGTGGGATAACGTAGCTGTTGGGATTTTCGTGAGCAGGGCCGCGGGCATCAGAGCTATGATTGTTTTTCTCCAGGTTTCGAAGTCTGATTATCATGTCGTGGATACCTGAAACTGTCAATGTCTCTCAGACTGAGTTGCAACCAAGGTGCGATCAGCATTTTGCCCAGCTCGCTGCTCTCGTTGTTTTCTGATCATAACGGTGTCGGCGATGCACATGGTGGGCCCTGCCAAGGGAACCTGTAAACAGGGCTACTAGGCTGTTGGTTTTGCAAGGTTGTCATGTATTCCGCGAGAAGGGACAACGTTCCAGCGGCTTCTTTCCCTTCGCAGTCTGGTGTTCAGATCGGAAAGCTTGCTTGCGTTTGGTTGCCACGCTTCCCTGAAGTTGCGCATGACTTCACAGCCTCCTCTGCTGCAACGTGGGAGCCCCAGGCATCGTGTTGCCAGCACCCTGCTGTATCTCCTGTTCTAAATGACCTGCTGATGCATGAGGCATGATGCCAGCTCCTTCCTGGCATTGCGGCCGATAGCACCGGAAGAACACTTGGTCGATCGGAGAAGTTAATGGCCTTACGAATCGTTGGTGCAGTGTGGCCAGCGGCCGACCACAGTTCGAACTGCCGCTTAAGCCCGATACGATGCCTCGGTTAAGGGGCGCGATCTGCAGCTGCGGGTGGCCGCAGCGGTGAACAGCAGTATGGCCGCGTCCCTCATCGGACACTTCGGCACCAATCTTAAGAGGTGCTGATCCCAGTTTGAGACCCTTCCGACATGAACAGTTGTTCTCTAGGCCTTCTAGGCACCTGATCAGGGGTGGTCTGAGTTTGTTGCGGTGCAACGTCGCATCAGCGATTCTGACAGCTCCTGGTCTTTGAAGCTTGGTCTGTATCCTTTCGCTCCGAGGATTGATTGCCGGAAAGCTGTGCTGCAAAGACAGACGACCGAAGACGAAGGATGGGGAGGTCCGATTGAAGCTTAGCTTACCCCATGTCTTGCGACGACCCTGGATCGTGAACTAGAGGCTGCGCACGCATCCTAAACCATGCATGTTGACTGGTGTGGTAGTCTTTCATGCAGTACTGCGCATCTTGGTGCAGGTTGCACTTTCTCCGAAAAGCTCTGCATCCGATTCTGAGCTCGAGGAGGGAACCGTCTGCCGCAGGCGGAAGCTTCTTTTGGGGGCTCTTGTGATGCAGGTGGTCGTCTCCATGGGCCAGGACGAGGCCGAGCAGGCCCGGGGAAGATGCGACGTCGTGACGTGCATCTTTGAGCTTTCCAGCGCCTACAAGGAGGAATCTGCATAAGCTGCATAAGATGGTCGCGACGACCCTCCACCAGCGCTGATGGGAGGTCGTTCCGAACAATGACTCCACTAAATTAGGTTTAACTAGTGTGAGGAGAACTCACGGGCAGCACGCGACGAGTTTAAGTGGTCACATGAATGATAGGCTGATAGGCTTTGCCAAATTTCTGGTCTTTACGGCACTCACGCGACGGTGCTGCTGACAAGAATCGTTCTTGGGAAGAGAGCGATTCACAATTGTTTGTTGGCTCATCGGACTTGGGCCTGTCCTGGTAATGTCTTCAGCTTGACATGCCTGGCGCGATCTTTTCGTGTTCCGGTTTTAGGCCCTTGTGGCTGTCTATGTCAAGTTGGTCTCACTCGAAGCACAGCTGTCCCCGTAGCGTGAAGCTGGAGACCCGAGGCCCAGCAAGGCATTGTGGCACACCAGCCTGGCCCGGCAAGAAAGAAGAAGAAGGATGTTTCTGAGTTTGTGATCCTCAGGAAAGCATGCTGGGTCTGCACGGAAGCAGTTTGTTCGCGCTTTTGCGCTCTGCAGGCCAACCTTCCGCGGTTGGCCCAAGGACTTGCGACGCCTGCCCCAGCTGGCCACCAGGCACTGAGAGATGCCCAGTGAGCTTCAGCCTACGACGGTGCCATGCAGCCATGTCAGGTCGCTGCGTGAAGTCGGCGAGCTCTGCTCTCAGCACAGACAACGCAGTGCATCCCGCACTTCTTCAGCGACGCGGTATGAATACAAATGGCAGCGGCCACATGTTGGTTGTTTGACAACTCATTTCTGCGCTCGTGAACATTCGTGTCGACCGAAGCCAAACGAGAGTCACGTTGCACCAACTCCGCTTCCCAGATCCAGAAAAACGCTCCTTAAGCGGCGGCCTTTCCAAAGGACTTGTCGTTTGCGTCCAACTTTTGGTTCTACGAAGCCCCTCCATCCTATTCAGATTCGGTCGACTGGAGCCGCAACCCCTTCTGTCTGCCACCTGCAATGCTGCGCGAATCAGGTCTGCAAAGGAACAGGAAGCCGACTCGCATTGTAGACACACCGTCTGCATCTCAGGGTTTTCTTGCTGTAAACGAGGTTGGCCTTAAGTCCAACTGCTTGACCGGAAGGCGAGAAAGGGATTGCGCAGAGATTCGTGCGTCTCGCATCGGCGACGTTGTTGCTCAACCTAGCTCCAAGATGCTTGCGCAGACATATAGAAGAGCGGGCGCGCAGATTCGGTGACATCTCTTCGGATCAGCCAACGAGTCTTCAGTCAAAACTTAGATGGGGATCCTGGATCCGAGCCGCCGGCCATGGCCATGTCCATGATGGCCCCGCCGGGGCATCTCCCTGGACCTTGGCCTTGATGGCGGCAAAGAAGAAAGCTCAGGCCAAGCCAAGGGGCCTAGCTGGCCTAGCTCCCGTTCTCGCTTACGCCGGGGATTCTCGGTTTCTTTCATGCGCTCCTCTCCTGTGTGTTGTCCTGCAGGCCATCTCTCAAGATGTCCCATATGTCGGTCCCTGTCTGGAAGCTTGACGTGAACACTTTCGAGAAACCATGCTATGTTGTTCTTCAGAGTCGATGATGCCCGTTTCTTTCAGAAACTCCGTCGGTACTTCAGATCTGTACCTGGTAAGTTTGACTCCAAGAAAGACGCATGAAGCCAATCCCGAGGCTTAGCGCCGCTTTGACCTCAGAACTCTGAGCACTTAAGCAACTTAAACATGACAGGACATCTAGAGCACTCCCTGAACTCCTGAGAGACTTTGCATCCTGCGAAGTCCTGGCTAAGATCCTCGCATGAATCGAAGATGCACAAGTTCCCATCCCTGTACTGTACGGAAGTACCCGTGCAAACTAGGCCAACAGTCAAAAACTCACATGCACCACCTTCACAGGCCAGCTAAAAAGCAAGTCCTTTTGCACATGCTACGTTGCCAACACGCATCAAGGGCATGCATGGAGCGTGTGTTTCCGTGACAGTTGCTACAGTGGAGGCCCCACCACCATCGCCGGTGCGTCGCAAAGAGGATGAAGGTGAATCGGGCCCTGTCTGGAATCCTCCATGGGTCCACTACTTTGCCAGGCACCTACCGCTACCGCCGCGCGGCGTTCGCCCGGGCGCGGAAAAGCTTGGATCGCATCAGGCCAGGCACTGAGTTGATGAGACTTTCGATGGAATGGGTGGCCAAAACCTTCCGCTGCCTCTGTAGTTGGCAGTTCGTCAGGACTGAGGCGAATGACGGTGATGAGCCCCTGACGGCAGTCCAGACAGAATTTCGCGTGCAGAAGTGGAGGATCATCCGCAGATCCTTGGTTGCTTGAGCCCAGCCAGGCTGGAGAGAAGGTTCGGGGTGCTTTTGCATCCATGCGCAAGGCCTGGCGTGAATTCAAGCTTGACGAAGTGCTTGCACCCATCACTACGAATTAACCCCAACTCCAACTCCAACTCAGGGTGTCCACGCGGCCCTGATGTTGAAGCGGGTCGTGGAGGTGCAGCCATCTGGGTCCGTCGGGCAGATGGCGGATGCAGGCCGGGGCCCGGGGCCACCCGGGGCCCAGGGCTTTGCTTTGTAGGACTTTGACGTGCGCCGCCGGAGTCCAAGCGACAGGCAATGCCGCAGGAACGGACTTGACAGTGGGGAGGCTGCTTCGACGAGGCTATGCTTCTTGCACTCGTCTTGCTGGGAGTTTTTGGCATAGTGGCCGGGGAAGGCTGCAAGTCGGTTAGCTGCTGAGAGGCTCGAGGGACAGCGGAGATCCACTAACTTCGACAAGCTTCGGTGGTATCTTGCCCGAGGAGCCAACTTCCACAATTCCACGATTAAGATGCCATTCAGCTTCACGGATTCTTGACTTCTGAGGACCGGCTGAGACAACGAAAGGAAAGCTTGGGATGCCTGTTCCAAGGCACGGTCGCGGGGCACGGAGTGGTATATGTGTGGCACGCATCGAAGATGCTGCGGCGCGAAGTCTTGTGCACCTCTGTTGAGGTGAAGTGAGGCAAGGTCGCAGACCATCAGGCAGGATGCGTCAAAGAGCATCCTGTGAAGTTTTCTGCCAGCGTCCAGGACTCAATCCTTTGCTTCAGCTCAGCATCTTCGGCACGAGGCTGGAGTTTTCCTCTCTGAGGATGCCTGGATTGAACTTACGCCGTACACACGACAGAACAGGACTGCGACTACATCTTTGGAGGAGTCGCAGGAGAGCCCGTCGAAGGCCTGCGGGTAAATGACGCTGCAATGCAATAGAGAAAGATTGCGTGCATACAGAGACCGTAGGACCTCGTATGCCAGCTCTGCAGGTCAGGCAAGCTGAAAAGAGTACGCCGCGACGAAGGAGGCGGCGAAAAAAAGCGGCGGATGACGGCATCGGTGGCACCGAAAGTGAAGACGAAGACGAGAGTAAAGAGGCAGTGCCCCAAAGCAAATCACCATCGGTCAATGCATGCCCAGAGCACCACTGTATCGGATTTGCGAGGACGGAAAGCACCGCAGACGAAGGCACGAGAGGAATGGGGACGAGGAAGACGTTGGCGACAGCGACCTCCAGGAGGCATGCAACCCAAGACTTAATATTCATTTTCATTTTGCAAGAGGCCTGTTTTGGGGCAACGAACGGCTCTGCACTGTTGCCGAGGTTGGTCAAGCCAGGTCTCGACGTCGAGGGCGACGGAAAGACAGAAAGACGGCAGACCATGGCGACGCTGTCCTTCCCCGGAGTCCCGACGAGCCCTTGGGCAAGTCGCAGGACTCTGGTGCTTTTTGACAGAATTCCAGACGGCTATTGCTGATCCTTGTGTCGCAGGAGAAACGCAGAGCTGCACGTCGAGGAGGTGCTGCCGAGGGTCCTCTCAGCGAGAAGAGCGAGGAGGGGGAATGTCGTCGCTTTTTTACCCTCTCCATCCATTTCCGAAGCCCGTGCTGTCTGAGCATCTTCATTAGCTAATTAATGCGTTGCCGAATATCACAGTGTGTAGTGGCGGCATTGTGCCCCCTTGACGATCACCCGCAGACGCTTTTCTGTATTACCGTAAACCTGACTTGTTGCTCGCAGGATGAGAGTGGCAGTGAGGAGGATTCCGACAGCTACACCGACAGCGAAGAGGGCGACTACTTTGACCCATGGGACGGCGACTATACAGATAAGCCAGACAAGAGGAGATATCTGAGCCTTGCCAGCAGCCGAGCTGAAAGTTTTAGGCTCGCATGGAAAACCTTCATTCAAAGCGGACACTCTCAGTGTAGCCGGCAAAGCACATGTCCAGCGTGACGTGGCAACTTCAGTCGGAACGCGTAGCACTCTGCACACCTTGACGGATCACGGCATGGAGCTTGGGAGTGAGGATTCCGAACAGCTCGGAAGTCTCCTTGGCAGAGACCGTTCAGTCGTCCTTCTTACCAAGGCACGGCTGTCTGAGCCGCGTCAGCTCGAGAAAGCTTGGCTTCAGGTGTGCCCAGAAGTCTCTCCGCTTCGGCCAGCGGCGCTCAGCGCGGAGGCACGGACTCCGCGGACTCCGGACTCTTTGCAGCGTGTGCTTGCAGCTGCGAGGCCCGGGTTGGAGCTCCGGGAGGCGGAGGCGAAGGGACTGGCGAAGCACCGCGGCGTCTTGGAACTGGAGCCGAGCGTGAGCAAAGAGCAAACTCACCCTATGCCCTCATCTGCGTTGCCGTGGCACCAGGAGATGCGCGACTGCCTCCTCGAACTGCAGGACGAAGTCTTCGTTCGGACTTTGTTTGTTCTTTGCTTTTCTTGAAGCTACAAATCTGCCGGTGTCCTTTCTGGCAAGCTTTCCGAGCCTGGTGATTTGCGGCTCGGTAGAGGTTAAGAAGGATTCCAGAAACTTTCGCAAGGTGCAGCCCCTTGCATAGGCCACAGTTCACACTAGGAAACATACTGCACGACACTTGAAGGGCTTACACGACGTGAGATGCCGACCTTTTCCTGCTTCGGGCTATCCCTGTTTCTGCTACCGAAAAGAGACATCCGCAGGCGGGTTGCGACGAGCTGTCCGATAGCGCGGTCTTCGGATGGCCTGGGAAGGAGCCTGCCACGGCCCTCACCTCTTTTCGACCCTGGACAGAACTCGGGAAGGAGCTGTTACGGCTGCACCGGCTCTGTCGATGTGCCGTGCTCGGCCTCTGCGGCGTTTACAAGGCCGAGAACTGCTTGTGTTGCATCATCCATGGTGGCGGGACTTTTCAGCTCACTCTCGCTTATGTTGAACATCGATATCGGAGGAGTTGCTGGCGGCAGAGCGCCCACGAACCCCACTGGGCCTGCTTCAGGCCGCATGGGTCCGGGCTAACGATTGGACCTTTTGCCATGAAGCTGAAGCCGTGCTTTGCGACTTGAGGCAGTCATGTCATCGGTCTTCGAACGGTGTATATCTGAAACATTGCAGCACAACCAGAGCGCAGCACAGGGGATGATGCGTGAGTGGCTGGTCAGGAGCAGGCCCAGCTGCACGAGATGCTGCGCTTGTGTCGCAAGGCATGTTCACTAGCCGGCAGATGTTGCAAAGTACCATGCGCACTTGAGTGGCTATCTATCCGCAGTCTCACACACAGCTGCAGGCTGCCCGCCGCGTCGCCGAGCTGCGCCGCCTCTGTCAAAGTAAGGATTGGAAGTGGCTGAAGACTGAGCACGGACCCTGGGAACAGGCGCGTGCCTGGTCTTTGCTCAACAGTCCTTGATCCGAACACTGCAACACGCTTCGCCACATGCTGTGCGAGCCCTGCCTTCTCCAGCTTTCGGCACCCATCGCTTCGCCACGCCGCACTCTGCGGGCAACGCCTCTCAGCTGCAATTTCGCCCTTGCAGCGGCTGGCCTCGAAGTTGCGCTGGCCGGTTGGCCGGTAGGAAGATGCGCGCGGAGAACCAGAGCCAGGACCGCAATGGAGTCATGGAACGCCGAAGATCTCCTCTCAGGCCTGTTCGGCGGCTTAGTCGCTTAGTCGCTTTGCCCTTGAAGGATGCCTCGCCTCGGGGCGCAGCGCCTGAGTGGCACACCGCGTCTGCCCGGAGCCCCGGCTGGCGAATTTCATGGCCATGGACCAGAAGAGATCGAGTTTGCGAGGTCGAGTCCCTGGAGCTTCTCCAGAACTCCCTGGGCTCCATGGACTTCCTCCAGGGAGATTGGGCAAGCAAGTCTCTCACAGGAATCTTGGCCGAAGCGGAGGCTTGCGCCAAACTCCGAAAAAATTCCTTGTTCATTTCTTTTTTTCCATTCCGGCGAAGGATCTACCGACTCTCTCCGCACCTGGAACGACGACTTCCGGCTGTTTCCCAGGTTCTGCCAGGACACTTTGCAGGCCGGGGGTGTTGTTGAACAGACGCCGCATGAACGAGGGGCTAACACTTGGGGCTCGGTGTCCGTAGATTTGGTTGCAACCTTCAGCAAGCAGCGACGATGGGCTGCTGATCTGCCAGGAAGCGAAGCAGTCGCGAAACCGATGGTCCCAGGAGAGGGAGCGCCTCTCTCTTTGTGGCCCTTATCAGACAGGCAGGTTGCAGCTTTAGGCTTTAGGCGGTGCTGCCACAAAGAGAGAGCAGAGCTTGCTTGCAGGTCAGTGCCCTGGTCGCTGTCCTCATGGTTTGCAGCATCGCTGTGTGCACTGCAGAGGCGCAAGCAGTGTGGAAGCATGGTGGTTCTGAGCTCCCTCACCTCACCTCTGCATGTTGTTTGAAGGGGGCGGGCAGACTCACATTATTTCAAGTCCTTTTTTGTACCAAGCTCTATCTTCAAAGGTCAGATGCATGGGAGGCAAATGCAGGTTGCGCTGCTTTTGCTTGCACAGCAGGCCGCCACCCTGGCAAGAACTGCAACCCATCGAAGGTGCTTTGCCAAATTGCTGACGGGAAACTTCTGCTGACTGCACGCGATGGACCGTCAGGTTGAAAGATCAGTGGAGGGCCGGCCCTCCAAGAAGCCAGCAAAGCAGAATGTCAGCGAGGCTGCAAGTTGGAAGCAGCTCTTAAAGTCTTAAATCCTTCCTTCTGAAGTAGCGGCAGTATCAGACTCCGGAACGTCCTCGCATCCTAATTTGGGGGACTTGCTTCAATTCAACGATGTCGGCTTTCTGGATTCAGTCATGCAAGCACGTCTTGTCGTATCCTGACTCCAGGCGCGACGAGGAAGTGGGGCTGGCAAGTCGCGCTCGGAGACGATTCCAGGCACCATGCGTGCGCTGTCCTCTGGTCCAGCATCCAGAATCTGCGCCCCTAGCCGTCGCTCCACCCTTCGGAAAAGAAGCCTGCAGTCTTCAATGCAGAATACATTAGAAGCTGTGAAGGTGCTTCCACGAAGGAGGAGGAGCTTGAGATCCTTGGGAAGACGGACCAAAGGCACCTGCAGGCCGAGCTCATCAAGCGCGCCAAGCAAGCCGTCCGGGCCCCCTTCAGCCCTGCTTTCAGCCCCTGCTTTCCTGTGCCGTGCTGAGGTGAAGAGTCTGATGCTGCTCCTGGCCCGGCTGCCGAGCGCCGCGCGTGTGGACGACTTCCCGCGGCTGGCGGCCTTCGTGCGCTCCTTCGAGGCAAGGACATGCGCCGCCGGCGCTGTCCTGTTCTTCTCCATGGCCCAGCTCGACATAGTGCCAATATCACCATGCGTATAGAATCCTCACAGCCCGGCCTTGGTGCCATTTCTCCATAAGTCTGCGGTGGTTCCCTGGTGACAGGAGCAGCCCAAGGCCGCAAAGACCCAAGGTATGCAGGCAAGGACGCCCCGGCTTTGGATGGCTGGGGTTGGGGCTTCATGATCCTTAAAGCAGCCAGCCGACATGTTGCTGCATTGCTGATTGAAATTCCAACACGGGACACAGAACGGCCAAGTTAGTCGGGCTTTCTCACTTACACGTCACATGTCAAGAGAACCGACACGTCCATGAACAGTGGGCATGTGGCAAGATCCGTGGCGCAGATAGGAAGGTTTCCAAGAGCGGTATGACCCGCCAGCCTTTGCTTCCTTCTGTTTCGGGGGCAGTTCTGCCAGGCAAACAGAGAGAAATAGGCACTCTGCTTGAGTCAAAGTCGTGGATGGAGGGCTCCCCGCACGCAAGAGAACTTTGAGAAGAATAGGCATTGCCGAATTACGGACCGTTTACTTTGTAACAATTGCCCGAAAAGGACCTCTATGCGCAGCAGAACTGGTATAAATTTCTCTCGTCAATACATCTTCGTAAAGGATCTCGGGAACAGCTGTTGAGCCCCCGAACCGGCCGCAGTGTTTCGCTTCATGTTTGTTGTGTGATGTCGAGCGTATTCGGGCAACAGCATACTGTAAATCTTCGTCAACATGCGACGATGGGCTTTTCTGCATATTGAGATTCTCTATTCGCCACATCACTGTTGAGCTGACCCTGCCAGGCCGACGCTCGCCTCCAACACTTACCATTCCATCTTGCCCGCGGCATGTCGAGGCAAGAAGCGTGGGAAAACCCCAAATGTAGGCGATGTGGTGGCATATGGTGGCATATGGTGGCATGCAGTGATTTGCATTTTTTCATCGCTGTCCTCAAAGCGACACATGCCAGCTTCTGAGGATGTGATGAAGATGTGCAGCCAGATGGCAGTGAGCCGTGTCAAAAGACGTTGCGTTAATGATCTGGGAGGCCTTTGTCAAAGACCAGGCTCAATCCACAATTTTGTTGGTGACGTTGTCTTGGCAACCAAAGAATCACCAAATGGCCAAAGTGCCCGAGTCCAGACGTCCATTTGCGGACAAGTGACCTGTCAGATAATTGCATTCTTGGGCTGCTGGCAGAGCGCGTATCTATTCCTGAAGCATTGGTGGTGAGTTATGGCAGCTGATAGCACCCTAAGTGGGACAGCAGCCTGCGCACGGGGCATGCCCGCCGTTAGCAGCTCAAGGTCGTGCCAGTTTTCGGATCTCGCAAACAAAACGCGATGCCAGCTGTCAGCTTCCTTGACTCCACTCCATGTTTTCATTCTTTCACACCTGCCTCCGCTTCAGGAACCTCGCCGCTGTCCACCGGGGCGGCGGACACCTCCCAAGGATTGGTCCAAGGTGTGGAGCTTGGGCCAACGGGGGGGTGCTCTCAGAAGTTCGTGTGGCAGGTGGCTCCAAAGGTTCGTTGCTGGGACAAGGGCCAGCCTCTGCCCGTGGCTGGAGCCGCTGGAGCCCCTGGTGAAAGACCCGTTCCGTTTAGATGCAGAAGTGCTCAGTCAGGTCTCTGCCGGATATCAGAGCGGTGCGAGCACACCGACAGGTCAAGTCCTCAGGAGTCTGATCCGGCTTTCCGTTCGCTGCGGAGAGACATCACTTCACCAAGGCCGGCGACCACTGTCCGGCTCACGGGGAGCGAGTCCACAAGGTGTCGGATGTCTCATTTCATGGGCATGGCCCCATGGCGCTTTGCACTTCGTTCTCTGTGCGACCTGGAATTGTGGGGATCTTGAGGGGCTCACATCGATGCCAGGTCCAGCGACGCAGCTGCCAGTAGCAGTAGCTCCAGAGGCGGCCGCTTTGAGACACAGCGAGTGACACACGTCCTCTTGTGACCGGGAGGCTCTACTTCGGCAACGGCCACGGCCCGGACATCTGACGAAGGTCGCTGTGGCCATTGAAACACCGGGCGCTTCAAAGCGATCTTGAAACTTCGATGTTCCGCGCCTCCTTAGCTCCTTCCTTTCCCGACGGAGCGGTGAAAGACACCGCTCTGGCCGGATTGTCTAGCAGAAGATCCGTGCGCTGGAGTTCCTGCGTCGCAGGATGACCAACTTGGACCGCAGAGAGATCAATTAAAGCCGGACCGGGACCCCCCCTGCGATATATCTACCGAGGCTCTCTGTCCAACACTTCAGCCGACCTGATACCTCAGTGCACTCGTGTGAACTTTGTGCCTATTATTTGCGCAAAAGCTTTGGGCGCAGCTTATTTGCTCCAATTTTCGTGTTTGGAGGGCAGAGGTTTGGAAGCACCCGAGCATCATGTCGCTTCTAGGCTGCACGAAGCTTCGATGAAGAGAGACCCTTCTCCCTCCTGGAACTCCAGAAAGTGTCCTCTGTCTCGAATGCATTTCTCCTCTGCAGTGAACATGCAGTGGTGCCGTCTAGCCACTGAGGAGCTTGTCCTTCTCTGCACAGCAGGTTCGGGGTCCTTTATTGCTGTACGCATAGAAGCAGAGCTCCACGCTGCAGGGCCTGCAGGGCAGGCTCGAGAAGCTGGACCTGGCATCCGCCGCATCAGACCGCTGTTCGGAAGAGTGCGGAGCTCGGACCTACAGAACAGAGCGACATGTTGTGACAGAAGATATTTGTCGCGGAAGGTCCTATGGCATGGGAGGGGCGATCCCTTCCTTAGCCTCTGGCGGAGGCGGCGAGTCCGACAGGACACGAGTTCTCTATCGCCCAGCATGCCTCGTCTGAAGCCGTCAACAGCAGCATATCTCTTTCCTTCAGGAAGTCTATCCATGCTCTCAATGGACAAGTCCTCAGCTGCATCAGATTCCGTCTGCCTTGTATTGCGTGAACAGTGTGGCCACCCCCACCCGATCCAACCGACCCGCAGGGCGAGGGGCCGGGGACGATCGACTGTCCAAGATGTCGAAGCTGCGAGAACGTCAATCAAAGGTTGTGCAGGCGGGACCGGGACGGCCCTTCCCTGCAGCTCCTCGAGACTCCTTGCAGCTCCACTGTGGCAGGCTTTGAAACGCCGGGGCACGACTGAGAGCTCAGGTGAGCTTCTGCTTGCTGGGGTTGCTAGTTGATTATTTGATCGACGAGTGGAGGTAATGCGGACTCCCCACGAACGGAGCTTGCCCGCCAGATGTCGGGTCTGTCAGATGCCCGCACCTCGGACCGGGCAAGGCGGGTAGGAGCGACAGAACGAACTTGGATCGTGATTGAGCCGGTAAGCACGTAGGCATGGTAGAGCCTGCACCACTAGCAGAGAGAGAATTTCAGGGCTTCAGCCGAGCGGCCTGTCATGTGTCACGTCCAATGACTCTGCAATGCTGTCCGCTTTTGCACGCAGCAAACGACTGCCCAGGTGGCTACCGAACCGAGTCCATATCATTCATGTGTAGAATCAGGAATCGGAATGAGCGGGAGCTAGACCGGCTAGACACAGGGACCGTTGCCCTATGTTGCTCTTCACTTCGCAACTCGCAGACGTATTCCGCGCATGGACGCATGGCGCTGGCTGGCTCTTGTACTGAGCTTGTGTGCAGCCGGCCGAAGCCCAGCTCCAGCTGGCTGCGCGCAGTCTGAAACTCTGGACGAGTTGACCCTACTGCAAGTTGAAACGGCCATCGATTTTGATTCAAGAAGAGGCTCGCTTGAAATCCACAGGAAAGCACCGGTGCACAACTTGCCCGAGGAGAAGCTCAACTGCTGGCTGCGTTTGTGGCGGATTTCTCTATTTGTCTTGACTGGGGCGATTGCTCATGGCTGGCTTTTCCGGCCATGGAAGCCAATCTTCTTGCTGCTCATCCCACTGGGAGTGGCCGCCTTCCCGGCGTTTGTAGCTTCAACATCGTCCGATCACTCGGATCACCTGTTCTTCCTGATAAAGGCCTGTAGCATCTCAGCTTTCATGATGCTCATGACAGCTTTGTGCATAGCATGTGCCCCGGATGAAGCTGCTTGGCCCTTTAATGGTTGGGTCCACGGCTTTTGTGTTCGCCACCTCAGAGGTTCTGTCTGGCCACATATAGTGCTTTACCTGCTTCTTTGTGCGAATATCCTCGAGGCGGTGCTGACTGACCTGTCGCATCAATGCTACCTGAATGCTCTCACAGGCCTCTGCTTGATAGCAAGTACTCCCGTGCCGGGGGCAGCGCTTTTCCAGTATCCCTTGGAATGGATTCGAGACTACGACATGGCCTCAAGGCAGGCAGAGCTCCAGGGTCTTCATCTGGAGCTCGACGAAGACCTGAGAGCTCGGATTTCAGATTGGTTTGTTGTGTTGATGGAGACAAAGAGTAGACGCTTCGGCGATATGTGTTGCCGACTTCCAGTGTCCTGGGTGTGGTTGTACACTTCATGGAATGCTCTGTTCATGTTTGACGTCCGACTTCTGAATGACTGGACTTTGGCAATCTTGCTCGTGCCAATACTGGAGAGCCAGAGAATTCTCTGGGTGTTGCAAAGCCACGGAACAGCTTTGGACGCGTGGATGAATTCATATTGGCTCCAGGTACGAGCTTTCAGTCTTTGGTCCTGGGTTGCTCTTGACAGTCTGTTGCTGAAGCTTCTTCCGGAGCCTGCCCGCCCTGCCGAATGGTTCCAGCTGTCGGAACACGATGAGGATCTTGCTCGCCACTTCTGGGGTGTCTTCAATCTTGTTTGGGCAGTCCTCCACCTCGTATGGTTCTGGCATCGGGTCTATCGACTTCAAGCCGGGACTGAGGAGGGTGCAGAGGTTGGGAAAGCTGGGGCATGTGGGGAAGGTGCGGCGAGCAGATAAGGTATCCTGGTCGGAGATTTCTCTGCATAGGACCTCAACCTTCGGGGCGGATGCCCTTGCCGATGCACTCGGTGCAGCGGAAACCCGTCTCACAGGCTGTTGAAATCTTGAAAGGAGTAGAAGACGTCAGGCTGAAATTCCAGCCGCCGATCACATCGGAGTCCTGAAGCCAACCCCTCGCAGGGTGGGCAAGCCTTCGGGGACCTCACGGCCAGAACGCGTTATGCTTGGATCAGTTGATGTCAATTCGGGTGTTGCTTAAGAATAAGTGGACGGTCGCCCTTCCGGCATTCCGAGGCTTAGCAGACAAAACACCACCACCAGCTTGGATGGAGCGCTTTGCTGTGTGCTGTGAGTGTTGTGTTTGCGAGCATTCGAACCTTCATGCCACTGGCAGTATGAGAACAGGAAACGAGCCCCAAGCCGCACCGCGAATCATGACCGTGAACGACATGACAAGGGCGGTGGTCCCAGTGCGGTTTCTTTTTGTGCCAGCATGGTTGTGCTAGCATGATAAAATCTTCTTGCGACTGTGTAACAAAACTCTGCCGGGCTTCCCACGAAGTGAATGGCAGCTGGGCTGTTTGCAATTACTCAGTGGTACCCTTCAAGCTTTACGGCGCGCCATCTCGCAGTTTGAAGTCGGACTCGGTCAGATGTCCAAAATTAGACACTGCTCAGGTCCTCGTGGAGGTTCGGGATTCTCAGGACCACCCAGCACCGCTGCTGAGGTTATTGCTTTGGAGCTGTTCTAGAGAGCATTGGTAGGCCTGTCGGAAGTTTTGGTGACTGTGTCGCGGAGATGCAAGCTGCAAGTTCTCGTTCGGCCTCGGCTCACAGCGCCCTCTCCTGGGGCGACCCGACCTTCTCCCTGGGCTGCATAGCGTTTTGGGCCCGCCTGCCTGCACCAGGCGCAGTTCACTGCGACGCGGCCCGGGCCTTCACAGACAGGCTTGGAAGATGGGTCATGCCAGGATGATGCGCCGCGGCATTCGTAGCAGCCTGCGTGCTCTGCCTCGTCGTGACCGATGGCACATGTTGCAGGAGCGGAGACGTACGCTTTTTTCCGCTCGGATTTGGCGCTTTTCTCGGCCTGCTTGCAGGAGTACGCCGTCGGGGAGAGCAACCAGGAGGAGTTTCGAAAGCTGCGAGTGCGCGATGGCCAGGCCAGGCTCCAGCTCGAGTGCCTAACCCCTGAGCTTTGCACGGTGCTGTGCGAGGTCACGACCTTGGTGGAATCCACTTCAAGCACTCCTGCAAAGGCTGGTGCCTTGGGCAGTTCCGTTTTTGTCTTTTAAACCGAGTCTCACATGTCTCATAGCGCATTGCAGCTGGTGAGCTGAGGCCATCGATTGGGCTGCCTGGGATTCCCGCATCAGCAACAAAGAGGCCGTGCGCGGCGCTCTGCCAGGACGTTTTGCAGCTGAAATGCTTTAGGTCCTCGGCTGCCTCAAAAGCTTCCACGAGCAGCAGTCTGTCTTGCTGGAGACGGTCCTCAAAGAGGCACTCGCCCTGGATCCACTTTTCAAGCGTTGGGACTTCCGGAGCTTTCGAGCTTAGGAGGAGCGTTGAGGGTTTTTGCTTGTCTAGCGCGACCTGTTATGACTACCATCATGTCCGCAGTGAGACTGTGCCCTCTTCAACACATGAAACGGGTGTCAGCAGCTGCCTCGGTCCCCCCCTGTGTCAGGCGAGAAGTCCAATGGCATTTTGGGTGCCACGTGTTCTTTGTGCAACTTTTTCAAACCTTGGACCTACTAATGCCGGGACATGTGTAGCCCAGAAGTTCATCGTGACTCATGCACAAAGCTCGTCTGCAAGTTTCATGTTCTTTCGCTGTTCAGACGCCGTCAAAGCAGGATGCCATGCCCGCGAACAGATGATCAGTCTTCCTAGAACTGTGACACGTAAAGCATGTTTTTTGACTGCGAGGGTGCGTCAGGCAATGTAGAGTACATGCATGACCGTCATGTGTAACATGGTCTCATGGATATTGGCCTTAGATGCAAGGGAGCGAACCTTCAGAAAGAGCCAGAAGCCCGACAACCACGAACCGGGACCTACGCAGAAGCAAACCTGCCTGAGATGTTGGTACTCAGGGCAGGCGCTGAACAGTGCGATCTGAGCCTTTCTGAGCAGGATCACTCCGCATCGATTAAGAAGCAGACGGAAGGCTCGGAGCTTGGTTCCTTCGAGTGTGGCTGTGGTTGACAGGTGCTTCGTCTTGGTCTTTTGAGGCTGGGAGCTTTTCGATGCAGCCGTGACGAGCTGTCAGAAGTCCGTGGAGAAGCCGGGCCCCAAGAGCCGAAGGACGAATCTGCCGTAAGAAAGCTGCCATGAACGAGTCATTTCATTACCCCTCAGAGCGAGGTGTTTCAAAAAAAATTGTCTGGACCAGAGATGACCAGAGGTCTGAGCAGATCTTGCAGAACGGAGCCCGCGCGCTTTGGATTTCCTTCCAGCTTACGCCCCAGTGAACACGAAGTGTCTGAGTCTCTCTCCTGAGTGCTCGGTTGGAGCAAGACACCCGGAGTTTTTTCGAGGAATCCGCCAATTTCGATGCTTTCCCAGTCTGAGTGGCTGGACGCTGACCAGTACTGGCAGGCCCGAGCCGTGCAAAAAGGCCTAGGCAGCGAGGCTCAAGAGCTTTTTTACCTTTTGAGGCCTTCGTCGAGAAGCACCATTTCTACCACAACCACCTGCTAAGTGCCGTCGAAGATCCCGAGAGCAAGGACTACGATGCCAAGACGAAGGCGGCACTCTCAGCCCACAAAAAGAGCATCCCCCAAGGCTTCCACAAGGAACGCCAATGCATCGAAAGGCTGACCTGAAGAAGCGATGGGAAACCTTCGATGGTCGACAGCTAAGAGACTGTGTCATTCTGTATCCATTCCCTTCTCATCCGAAAGGGCTGCAGCTGGCATGCTGAGGCCGTGGAACGACGCGCCAGAACAACAAGCTGCTGTACCAGCGGCCATCTTTCGAGTGCCCCCTCCGGAAACCTCCACCCGAATTCGGCCGGCTGCGCGGCTGGGCTGGGAGCCAGGTACTACGACGTTTTCCGGGGCCCGCTCATCGAGCACATGATTTTCTATCTCACAAAGACCGGGGGCGATGCCAGGAGAGTCACGCGTTTTTTCCCGAGGCCCTTTTCGACCACCGGAAGAGATGGCTCCTGGCTCCTTGTTGCAGGACTTTCCCGGAAATGATGCCTACCAAGTGGCCCCCGCCTCGGCAATGCTGAGATTGCGGTTCTCTCTCGCATGTGCTGACAGCTGCCTTCAGTTTGCTTCTGCGCCTTTCAGTTGCCTGCACTGCCTGCGTGCCTTCAGAAAAGGTCTCAGGCCTAAAAGACTGCTCGGTGATCGGAAGGTATGCGGAGATCTATGACATCCGTTTCAAGCTCTACAATGTCTTGCAGCGCCGGAAGCGGCAGGTCCTGGCAGTCGGTGCCATGGAATTTTGCATCCTCCGCACCTTGGGCAGGTCCACGAAGCGAGCTGGTCTCGCGAAGCCTTCCATGACTTCCATCCGCACGACTTAGAGCATGATGGCGAGGCGCACCCTGTTGTCAGTCGTGAAAATGTGCACTCCTGTCACAGCGAGGCCTATTACTCCAAGCTCATTGCCAAGGAGGCTGCAGTCTGAGATGGGACATAACATGGTCGTGGCCTCGGGGGTTCATGCATCCTGCGATGTGCCGACCGATCTGAGTCCGTGGCCACCGAGCTTTGTGCTGGCCGCCTCATGGGGAGACCTGGCCTATTCAGTCATGGCACCCACGCGGCCCGTGCTTCCAGACTTAAAGAGCCACCCAAGCACAGGAACTTCATTCTTTTCAGTGACGCTTATGTGCCTGCTGGGAGCTCGGTGAGACCGTTCAGAACTCTGTGGTTCTGTCACTCGCTGCATTGCCGAGGTGCAGTCGGGCACCGGTTTTTATAGAGCCATCCAGATGGATGGTGGGAAGGGTGCCCCAATTGAGAGAAGTCATGACCACTTCTGCAGACACCGCTAGCCGCTCAGTAGCCTGCGTCCATCTCCCCAGCTTGCTCAGCTTAGGCTCCAGAGCTGTACCAATGAGGCATGTTCAAGTCCTTGAGCTTGAGCGCGACTTTGCAGCTTGAAACGCCAGAGTTTAATCCTCTTCCCTGACACATGGAACGGTGGAACAGTCAACAGTGAGTCATCAGTGTTGAAGACAGAACCAGAAGCCCAAAACAGACTTTGGCCATGGCACCTCCGTCTGCGAGACCGGGGGAGGCTCCGTGGACGTCGAGGCAGGCGGAAGCCGAGCCTACGCTGTGACACATAGCTGGGTGGCCTTTCGACACATTGAGCGGCCGTGCCTTCTGCGTAGAGTGGGCAGGCACAAGCCGCGACACCTGGGCGAAGTGGTGGGAAACACCGACCAGGCCAGTCCAAGACACCTTTGCTCGAGGGAGCGTGAGCTTGTCTCTTCTGCAAATCGAATGTGATGCTACGAAGCCGTTGCTGAAGTGATGCCTTGACAGGTACGAAAACTGGCAGAATGGCTGCGAGCAGGGCAGCTCAGGATCGTCGGGATGGGCGACTTGCAGCTTGCTGGCTGTAAGGATTGGGACGATGTTGTCCTCCGTGGAAAGAAGAAGGAACTTCCGCCTCAGGACGTACGAGATTCTGTGCATCACGCTGTGGCAGAGGGTCGCTTCTCAATCGGGACATGCAGACGTGTTTCCACAGGAAAACTACACACTCGTAGGAGATGCCACAGCCCGAGCTGTGATCGATGAAAGCTCAAGCGTTTCTCCGTTTCGGAGGACCCGACGAAGAAGTTCCAACCGGCCGAGACTTGAGAAACCCGCGGCGGAATCTTGTGGGCGCGCATGTTGGCAGTGCAGCCTTGCCTTTGTTTGCTCTGCTCAGGCTCCAGAGAACCTGAATGCCCGAGCCGTCAGAAGCTCAATTCCATAACAAATGACCCTTGGCAAAGCCTCGCACGGCTCAGGTCCTCGTAAGCGGACCTCCAGGGCGCAGCTGCCATGTGACAATGTACATACACACCGAGCAGAATTTCATGTGTTTCTGCCAGGATTGGAAAAACCACAACCTGCTGCCTTGTTGCCGCAGCCTGGGAAAAGTGGCGAAGTCGAAATCTTCCGGCGACAGCACTCTCATTCCGACCGGAGGCGAGATGTTCGCGATACAGCCTCATGGAGTTCAACGCCTCTGACGCGCGGAGCAAGGCATGTTTATTTATTGACAGGAAGCTGCTCCAAGAATGCCTTAGCCGGCAATTTGAAAGGCTTTTGCTCATTTCTTGGTCTAAGCTGAGACATGTTCTCGCCCTGGAACGTAGGTGAAACCCCGTGAACATGTGCCACATGGGCACAGGTTCTAGGATTCTAGGGTCTTCGATGCATGCAAACGGCGTAGGTTTTGGCACGTGCCACAGGCTTAGAAAGCTGGAGCTTTCGTCAGGCTGTGATCGACGGCTTGGCCAATTCACTGGTTGCTACCTGAGCATGGCACGGCGGTTGCTGACGAAAGACGCGGATTCGGATAGCGGAATAGCGGACGACCGTGGAATAGCCCGCCTCTGCCCTTGCCTGCACATGCCGAGGCAGGGAATCGCACCCTCCGCTTCGGCAATGCTGGGAGCAACCTGAACCGCTCTGCCGGGTGCCCTTTTGAAGACGAGCTCAGAGCTGAGATCAGCTGAGCCGAGGTCATCATCATGGACGAGTGTGCCGGGCCCAAGGGTGGCTTAGGCGGCTTGGGGTCTTGAGAAAGTGACGGAAAGCTCCGCTTCTCTGAGGTGATGGCATGGCCGGTGGGGACAAGGGCGGTTGTCAGGCGCTGCACTTTTTGTGTTGGGGCCTGGCTGGCTTAGCCGCCTACCTCGCGCAGGCATTGATAAAGCTCATCCAGGCCACGAAGAACCCCGTGATTTGCATCTGCAACGTGTGGAGCCTAAGACAGTGGCACCTCTTTCGAGCCTGAGCTATTGGGAGATATGGAAACTTCTACAGCAGGATCGAAATGATGCCCAAGTACGTCAGTTGGCTACCCATTGTCCGGATCCAATCCTGCCAAACTTGACACACGTCCTCGTCCCACTCTCGCCCCATGGCCATGGCTGAGGCTACGATCTTCGCTTCCGAAGGCCTAGCAAGATACGCTCTTGTGGCTTTCCGACGTTTACGGTTGCTTTGTTGGTGCTGGAAGGCCCGAGAACGTCGCGGTCGCCAAGCGCATCAAAAGCATTGTCCAGTCTGAGGGAAGGAAAGTGGAGATGGCCTGTTCCTGAGCTGATCATGCATCCTTTCCGGTGCATGCTGTGAGCAGCCACAAGACAACAAAGCGACAAAGCTTGTACATCTCTCGAGAATCAGGCAACCGTTGAAGCAATCGTGGAAGCTTGTGGCCAAGACATTCGACAGGCAGCTGCTTGCCAGCTGCAAGGCTCCCAAGATGCTGTCCAAGCTTCGTAGGTGATCAATCACCTGCAGTTCTTCGGCACAATCATGAACGGCGGAAGGACGGTGCTGCCTTTGTTCGTGAAGGGAGTGGGAGACGTTCAGCACGATCCTGTGCAGGGCCTGCCAGAAGGACTCCCAAGTCATGATGTCCACCTTCGAAGCGATCGGTACTCGGTTACTTCTGGTGCCTTGCACCGCTTAAACAGGGGGAAAGAAGCTGAAGGTGCTCGCGGCTTCTGTCCCCTCATCGGGAGCCTCTTCCATTGGAACGACGGCCACTTGTCTGATGTGCGTTGAAGTAACGCTGATTGTGGCAATGCTGTGGACGGACTTGTCGTTCGCAGTCGGGTTCGAGAGCAAGGATGGACATGTACTATGTCGACAGCGAACTTATGCCGATCATGGTGCAGGAAGTTTCGGCAGAGCTCGATAACAGTGGTGCTGAACTCACCCTTACAAGTTCGGAATGTGCTGCTGCATGCACTGCAAGCTACGGTTTTTCGTCTTGAAGGAGAACTATCTGCGAGCTATGGACAAGAAGCCGGCCAAAATGGATGAGGTGATTGTTGGGTCGAGTTAGTTCATTGCGCATGTGCCTTGTGCAAAGAATCGTTTCGGTTCAAATCCTTTCAGGGCAATCGTTGTAAATTTCATGTTCTGAGAGTAGCAGCCAGGGCTGATGGCGAGTGGTCCATGTTGTTTTCCCACTCTACGTTCTGTGCAGTTGGCCGTGCTGGAGCGAGCTGCGCAGGCGTTCTTGCCTCAGCTGGTAGTGACTGGTAGTGTTCGCTTTAGGCTGAGGCCAGCATTGGGAAATATTGTGTTGCAACAGCACTGTGGCGATGTCGTATGAGAACCTGGAAAGCGTGGCAAAGGTCCTGGCTGATAGCTACAGCCGACGGCTGGTCTAACAACTTTGAGGCCTTGCAGCTTGTGGAGTCAGATTGATGACGCACGATAACGAAGCGGTGAGCCACTCTCGGAATTGTCCAAAGCCGCTCGCAGTTGATGAACAGCGCGGCTCTGGTTGGCACGGTGTACCCGTCTACGCTGATGACCAGACCGGGCCTCAGATTCGAATCTGTGCGGAAGCGGCAAGCGCCCGTCAAAGAAACTCTTCAACAATTGCAAGCTGGTGGCTTCACAAACATCCCAGGCCCAGACCAAGCATTTGCAAAGCCATCCTTCCCGGCTTTTTTGATGCCCGGTTCCGAGAGTCTTACGTATGCCCCGGCTACCAACACGTGAAGAACTTTCTCATGCGAGGAAGCAGGGAACCATCAACAAGAACGATCGCATCGCGCAGGATGTACATGACTTTGTGTTTGTGGACGATGCATCGGGATGACGTTTGCATTGTGAGGTACACGTTGGAAAGTCAGTGAGGGTTACGTTTTGACAAGCATAAGTATAAGTGCTTTTGGTCAAGAGGTGCATGTTGCGTGGTTTGGATTGTCTTTCCACCCTCATGGTTTGAACCGAAAGTTGACTTCGTATTCAGAGAAGGGTTCAATGGCGACTGCCAATGGCAACCGGCTCGAGCACAGCAGCTGCATGCCGCCGTGGAGGACCAATCAACAGCACCATTGGAACAGAACGGTAGCAACTCGCTAGTATCGAAGCCAGGCCAGCTCCAAATTTACTGGGCCTCAGTGCAGGGGAACAAAGAGAAAGCACTAGTTCCTGGACTTGGAGCCAAGATGGCTCCGCAGCTTCTTTCCCTCGAGGTGCGACTGACATGATCATGTTGTAGATAGGAGTCGCGACGTGCCGTGTAGGTTCGAGATGGTTCGACCGAAGCTTTGCTAGTTTTAGGAGTAGCTTTCTGCAGCAACATTAGTATCATTAGCTTCAGCGATGAATTTAACTTCAGAGGACGAAACAAACTAACTCGCTCCGTTCCGTGGGACCGCGTCTGTATCCAAGTGAAGAAACGAATTGGTGAGAAAGTAACTTTCTACATCAGGGCTGGTTTCGCAGCGAGAAATCTCACCGGGTTTGTTGCTTAGAAAACACTAACACTCTCCGGAATGGTTACTTTCGGAGCGAGAAATGAGCTCCGTACGACCGGGTGTGACCAGCTCGCAATCAATTTCATCGCTGCCGCCTGGCGCGCAATGCAACGAAGTGCACAGTTTGAGTGACGTTTGAATTTCATTGTATTTTCAAACGACAATTTACTCGCCCAGAGGGCGAAGACATGTGGAGCTTCCCCCGCGGTGATGAGTTTCTTCTAGATTCTAGGCATTTCTATTCTTGCGGTTGTTGAAGCGATGCTCACATGACGTCAACTCAACTTCACAACCCTCGGCTGCCCCATGAGGCAAAGACCTGTGCAGTTTCTTCGACCTCAAGCTCATTCGTCCTGGCTCGCAAAGCGATGGTCCGCACATTCGAAGTCTTCGGTTGTTGGAGTTATGTGTATGAGAATGTAGAAGTGGGAAGGTGAAGAGTCTCTTTTTAAGGGTTTCGGTTGTGAAGGTGGTGTTCAGGTCGGCTTCTTTTTTCATTTGTTTCCACCCTTGCCTCTTTTTTCTTGCACAAGGCGAAACCATGCGCAGCTTCTAAGTTTTGCTGACGAGCCCAGGCTTTGTTTCGACTGCGAAAATATAACTGTCGGTGAAGTAAACCTTGTCCCTGACTGTTGCCCGGGTTCAGAGAAGAAACAAAACGGGCTTGCAGATTGAGTGTCGTGTCAGAGTTTGTTTAACCTGGCGAAACAGAGCCGTTCTATACTTTCTGTACGTTCTCTCTCGCAGTTTGCTAAAGCCAAAATAACTTAACTTGGACCAGGAACGTTCGTTTCGGCGCCGAACAACAAACTCCGGCGGTCAGAGTATGTTTTGTTTGGGAGAAACGGCGCGCTTGCGGCAGGAGTTTGCTTGTTTCCCCTCCTTCCCGAGAACTTGCTGGCAACACTAGTTTCTTCCGCAAAAACCCCAGGCCCGGATCTGTTAGTCGACGACACTCATAGGGCCAGAGCTTGTTTAGCGTAGCAAAAACAATCCGTGCCGGACGGAATTTGTTTTCGCCGGCGTCTGTGTTTCACGGGTCTCGGAGACGTGAAAACACTCGTTCAGCCTACCAATAAAGACATGCTAATCACTATTTTTTTCGCTTCGTCCCTCCTGGAAGTTGCGACATCAACGCTAGACCAACCGCTCTTCTAGGAGGCGCGTGCGCTGGGTCTGGGCAAGGCTCCGCCAAAGGGAGCGACCGTGCCCCACCAAGCAGTGGTTCCCGGGGGAGGTGTGAGCTGGTGTTGCAAGCTGCTCGCAAGCTAAGGAGTTCGAGCGTGAAAAAGCAGCACTCAAAGAGTTTGGAGTTGACCTGGGAAAGGAACCCTGCTGACTGTTTGCTCTGTTGTGATAAGCTTTGCGAAGCAGATGCAAGGACCACCTGGAGGGTTACAAGTACAAGTCGCCTCCTCGGACTCATACTGTAACTTATTTGGTCACAGCGAGCACATCTGTATTGCAAGGAAAGACATGTGTCCGGCAGGATCGGATGCTGGATCATGCTTGAGAAGATTCAACTCGTTGCTAAACCCGCGCCCATCAAATAAAGATCTGAGAGCAACGGGGCAGCTTCGTTTCGGTGGTGACACAAGGCCAGATCGAGTAGACAAGGATGCGAACTTAGCCTCTCCGGCAGCATTTTTCGATGCAGCGGAATCAGACAGGGGAGAGCTCTCTGATTTCCTCGCACCATCCCATCTCTGATTGGCCAGGTGCAGAAGCCCTGGGATAGACCAATGCTGGACCAGCTCGGCCCAGAATCAGCCAGAGCCTCGCAGACGAATCGCATTTCTGCTCGAAATGAGCCTTCTGTTGGGTTCTGGGCCAGGTCGCCAAGTGCGAAAGCGTTGAGACCTGGGACAATCCGGAGCTTTCTGGCTGTCGTGCTGGGTTGGGGCCGTAAATTACACCCTTCTACAACCTGGTAGCCTTGTAGATTTCTTGCAAACTGGGCTTCAGAAGCGTTTCCTTCTTTGTCGGCCCTGTCAGGGCTGCCCGAACCAGTTTTGCCCCTCAGCTTTGGGCCCACGATTTCGGACTCGTGATTTCGGACTTGTAGAGGGACTTGAGAACAAAAACGGAACTGTCCTTTCCAAGCCAGTCAACACCAGGTTGCCAAAGAATGAACCCGAAGTGGCAAATCGTCCAGGTTTCGTCCCGCGTTTGAATTTACTTTCCTGTCACCTCGTGCAAAGTTGGTTCAGGGCCAACCTCATAGGGATGAGGCATCGAGCCCTTGAGCCACGATGCTGCATGATCTGGCTCGTGATGCCCCCTATTTATAGGCTTTCCTCATCCAAGCACTCCGAGCTGGCGCTCTTGGCTATGTCGGAAGGAGTTCCTCATCGAGATCCGGGAAGGTATCGCCTACTGCACCTTGAACAGGCCGGATGCGAACACAATCGCGCTACATTTCTGCAAGGCTAGTGTAGCTCCTGATTGAAATCTTGACATGCGTTGCACGGAGGCCCGAAGCAAATAATGCGCGACCCTTATTCTGGTGCTTTAGCTACGCGCAAGCCAGCAGAGACTTCTATAGCGGTTATGTGCATGCTGGCCGCTTCCAAGTAGTGTAAGGCCATGAACGATGGCATCGGCGGGGGGATTCACGATGCATGCCGAATCCTCGCGCAGCGGCCAGATGTGCGAATCGCCCAGGGCTCGGTGACAGCTAGACTCTGACCTGAGCTTGCAGCTCTCAGTTTGCAGCTGCCGGGGCGACCTATGCAAATGTGTCGGCTGCAGGCAGTGTTCACAGGCAATGGCCGCATGTTCTGCGCCGGAGGCTGCCGAGCGGAATGTTTTGACAGTTGCGTCAACACAGGGGCCGGATCCGCTGCTCCAAACCGCGCCAGGAGATCCCAAGTCCTTCCAGGCTGCGCAGGCGCAGGCCCGCGAGCTGCTTGCACTGGCACGGGTCTTCCTCGCCAGCCCACGAATAAAGTTGCCTGAACACGACGAGGCAGGCGCGATCTCTGGTGGACCTGCAGCGCAGGCTCTGGAAATAGTGCTGGTAAAAGGTGCAGTGAGATAGACCAGACGCGAGCGCGGCAGCTTCCGCCTTTGCAGGGTCCGCCGCCGGGTCCAGCGATCGCCCTTGCCGGCAAAATGATCACTGAGGTTTGGAGCATAATGGGTGGTAGACATTGGAAAATTCTTGAGCACCACAGGGCTTCGTAATCAGCTGTAGGATGTAGTCGACTGTACGAAGCATTCCCTGGATGCTTGCAGGGGAACAAGCTGTCGGCACAAGGCTTTGCCCGCGACATGCCCTTCGGAAGCACCGGAATTCGATCGCCACGCCTTGCATCTCACGGTGTCCAGTGCGGAACGAGGTATGCCATGTCAACCTTGCCGCCCCCTCAAGCACGATGCGAGACTTTGCCCGTGGAGGGACCTCTGAGTACGCTGTACGCCCTGCAAGACGCGCTCTGTTCCGCAGAAATTAAGGCCGCAGTTCACCATCTGCTGCATGAAT
This sequence comes from Symbiodinium sp. CCMP2592, assembly GCA_905221615.1. Taxonomy (NCBI): domain Eukaryota; class Dinophyceae; order Suessiales; family Symbiodiniaceae; genus Symbiodinium; species Symbiodinium sp. CCMP2592. The sequence continues at coordinate 72,836 of CAJNDT010006000.1, forward strand.
GGTTCGGCCATGGGAGGCTTTGTCGCTGTCAGAAAGGTTGCAGGATGCCGCAGAACGTGGGTGCGGTGACTGCAGGTGGCTTTGGTCTCGTGTGCGCGTGTGACTATGCATCTCTGCAGCATTGATGGCGTGTGATTGCAGGCCAGGGGTTCAGGAAGCTGAGAGAGGCTCTGAAGTTCGAGGGAAGCTCGAGTTCTGTTCTCAGGGGCTTCAGAGGCTTCAGGAACTTCAGCGAAGTTCCAGTCTTCAGGAGCTTCAGTTCTTTTTCGAACCCAAGTGGCCGGATACTCCAAAACTTCCCGGCTGCACTTGCCAAGCAAGTCAAGTTGGCTCTCGGGAGTTGACCAAAGATCTTGGCCAAGAACTTTGCCTGACAACAACCCTTCCACCGAGGCTACGGCAGGTTTGATGCAACTATAAATCTATGCAAGACCCATCTATGCTGCTGTTCTGTAGACAGCACCAGTCCAGGTGATTGCAACGAAGCAAGCGCATGCCACCTTGTCGGAGGCTGGCCCTGAGCGAATGAGCCCCGCGTCGGGTGCCAGAACCACCTTGTTGCCCCTGCCCCTAGCGGCCCTAGCGAGCTTGAAGGGCCTGGGACCCAACTCGGACATATTGGGAGGGCCGAGAGTCGATGCGAAGGCGATGGGTGTCAATGTGCTTTTCCGCGGGCGTGGCTCTCGATCTCCAGCGCATTTCGCGAGATGGATAGGAGCGGGCAGCAGTTTGATCGGCTAGTTAGGCTAGTTTTTGATGCCTCCCACAAAGCCAAGCCTAGAACAGCAACAGCGCGCTGAGTCTGTCAATCACCGATACGTACCATCCAAGCCCCAACCATGGCGCCGGCACTTGCCCTGCTCGCGGCACACCGGGTGCTCGTGGAGAGGCAATCGGAGCAAGTTGTGGTGCCCTGGCTTAGAAAGCGACATGGTTTCTTGCCCTGTGCCCCGCTCCCCTGTGCTCCTCCCCCTACCCCCTTCAATCTCTCTTGCTGGCAAGGTGGTGGTTCTTTCCCTCGTCTTGGAGTGGCTCTCCACTTGCAGCGCGCAACTTGGACAGCGAAGGCTTCAAGCCGAAGAACTGCTTGTATTCGCAACCTTTCAGAGTTGGCATCAAGTGCTCAGAACCTCGCGTTGGATAGCAGCTTGACAAGTGACGGCATCTTTTAAATTCCTTCGTGTTGATCTTCCAAGGATATTTCTCGCACAGTGGACGTCAGACATCTTTCTGCTACCTGCCACTGTTGTGATGATCGGCATGGCGGTGAGGCGGTCCGGAGATTGGCAGAATGTGTTGCGCCGCCCGTTCCCTGGCCGTCCATGTCCTTTTCAACTTGAATCAGTTGTTTTTTTCGTAAAGGTGTCGGCTGCGGAATTTGAGACTTCACGGTCATCAGTTTTCCCGATGAAAATCGTGTCTAGCTCAACTGACATAACCTTCTTTCCTGTCATTCTGCAAGATTTTTGGTTTATTCTGTACCATGTGGGTATGAAGTCGAGGATTTACATTATAGTTCCGGAGCGGCATTCTGCATTTGGCATTGCGAACAATCAGTTGGTGGCCAAGCAGTTCTATATTGCGGCAGCCTGTATACGCGTGGGTAGCATATTGCTGTGGATCTTATTAATTTCGGCCGGCGGCTTGCCAGACACGAGCGATATGTGCTTGGTTCCATATTTCGAATTTGTAGATGAAGGGTGTGGTAGACTGTCTTGGTGGCTACAGCCGGGATGTGGCACGTCCTTCTCGTTGCAGAAGTACGAGGAGTGCCTGTCGCAAGCCTCGTGGATCCAGCATGGCGTGTGTAACTTGCTGGCTGCCCAGTGCAGGAACCAGGATAGCTATGGAAATAAGATTCCCATCAGTGTCATGTTTAACACGACCATGAATCTCACTTCGCTTTGCTGCCCTGGCCTCTGGCTGCTGCTCACAGCTTGGCGGCACCTGACACCCGTCCGCCAAGCCTTAGCCTGAAAGGGAGGTGCTGGGACTTGGGCCTAGACATTCTTCGTTCTTGCTGCCATGATCTGCCATGTGTCCTGTGCCATCCCAGGAATCGGCGGGAGAATCCGTGGTCTGTGCCAGCTGCCCCCGATTTACATGCTACCATCGAGGACGAGGAGCATCGTTTGCGAGAGCAGTTCCAGGAGTTCAACGTCGCCGTAGCCGAGGCACGAAGGGCCAAAGGTGATGAGTTGATGTAGCGACATGGGTTGAATTTCACAGGTGACTTGGGACTCGTGGATGTATCGGTACTTGCACCTGGACTTCGTGGTGTACGTTGCGGACATGGTCACTGACACCTTGTGCTTGCTGTTGTATGTCTGCGAGTACAACTGGTTTTTTGCCATGCTCCAGCTCCTTATCTTGGGTGTCTCGATCATGAAGCAGCTGAATAAGATGGCGCAGCAGGGAGAGCAGGGACAGCAGGCACAGAACTTGCTGGAGGCATTTCTGACATCCCGGCGCCAGGGCTTCTTCACGGAGGACTATCTTGGAATAGTGCAGACGCAGAGGCTCGTGCAATGTCCGTGGTCGTTCTTTCTACAGTTCTACAGCTGCGCATTCGTCAGAAGCGGATGGTATCCGGTGTTGCTCTTGTCATGTTCCATTGGCTCCAGCCTCTATGGAGTCGTGCATTCTAGCTACGTTCTATTCCACCTGGACATTCCAACCCCGACCGTGGACACCAAGTTGGAGCTTTCACTTTGGGAGTTTTCGACTTGAAGGCCGCCTTCTCGTGCATTGCAGGCCGTTTCGGATTGCAAGAAATTCAGGCCCCAAGGCGATGTGTCACCCACAAGCTGGAGGAGCTCCGCCGCCCCAGGGCCCGAAATCTTAATAGACTTCCGGATGCGATGTGTTACTTAGAAGGATTCCGAAGATCTCCTCTATGCTGGTTTCCCCCGGATATCCGAAAGAGGGTCCGGTCGCAAATCCGACTTCCGTTCGGGAGGTCAAAAATGGAGACTCCTGCAATGTCTATGCTACCAGCCTGTAATGATACGTAGGTTGCAGAGGGGCTTGTTTCTGGGTCTTTCATTGACTCGAACCAAAGTGGGATGGGGGAAAGAATGGAGGTCAGCCAGCATCTAAAATGGGCATCACCCGCTGCTCGGCAGGTCAAGCTGGGAGTGATTCCGGCAGTCATCTCACCTCATGTTTCCAGGACGGTGCATGTTGATGTCCGGCTTTAGGCAGACCCTGTGTCCTGGAAGAACCTCTGCCGCACGATTGGAAGCTTAACGTGCGCGACAGTCCTTATGCAGGACGATCGGCACAGCCAATTGCAAACGATTGTTCTGCACCGCGGAGAACGCCAACATGCAGACTGCCGTGGAGATAGGCTCGTAATGCTGCAAGGGCTGCAAACAGTCCTGTAAGGGACCATTGTGCAGGTTTAGTTCACAAGATTGTGGACCACCCCCGTGAGTTTCCTGCAGCCGCATGCTAAGACCGCCGAGGCGAATGCTGCAAGCTTTAACCTGTAAACGCTCAGCCTGAGGCCATCAAAGAGATGGCAGCCAAGATCCAACTGTTGGCACCAGGCCGTAGTGAAGGGAGCTTAGAGCTTTGGTTGCTGACGCTCCAGTGTCCTGCAGGTGCAGTTGGTGCTACAAAGCAAGTTCTCCTGAACTGCTTGAACCAGTCGATCACTACGAATCTCATTGACTACACAGCCAAGGACTCTCAGGGGATTCCTTGACTCTTGAGGTCCAAAACAGACTCTTCTTCAAGCTCTCTTGGCACACGGCAACGCTCGGAAACCTTTCGCAGGAGTATTTGCGTGTCCGGCGAGGAAAGGAATGCGAGGCCGGGGCGCAAACGCAGGAAAAGGGTGAGATCGCATGAGGCGTCAACCAGGTAGTGATGGTGATGCCCTAGACTTCAGTGTTGTGCTTCCACCTCGTAGTTTCCAAGCTAAAGGACTGTTGTCTCTAGATATTGCTGCTGGGGCGGCCTGATATGAGCATTACCCAGGAGGGCATGGAAGCCCTGCGGAACAAGCAGAAGCCAAAGTGGGTGCAGAAGCCGATCGATGCCGCAGCCCTGCACCTCCTGAAGCGTTGATAGGAATCCCGGGACCACCATATGCCTGCTGAGGTCAGGGAGAAAGACGAAGCGTAAGGATGACCTGAGCGCTTGCACGGGTATGCCGCGAATTTGCATTGTCGGGGTCAAAGGTGCTGAGCCTTAGCTTGGACAGAGCCTCGCGATGTGACAGTAGTGCCGTGACGACGGAATCCTGCAAAGTCTTCGCCCCCGGATAAGCGCCTCCTCTTCCGACCCCCACTCCTCGAGAACGCAGCGCTGAAAAAGGCTATGGTTGCTTTCTTCCGCGTGGGGTGATCGAACGGGTAATGTAGCCCGGATCTGAAGCACTGGAGCCATCGCCTCGCACGGAAACACGAAACACGCAAGGGGAATCCCAACACATTGGATACGCCTGCCGTCAGGATCTGAGCTCCCGAATCCGCCGGCGCTCGACCTGTGGAAGCCCGGAAGGGGAAGGGAAGGAAGGGAAGAAAGGGAAGGAGGGAATAGATGTCAAGTTTTGGCAGGACATCAAGTGACAGGCGTTCCGATTCAGTGCTTCGACTTGCGATGTTCGCAGGTCGAGAGTTTATCACGTCGAACTACCACGACGTTTTTCACCGGCGCCTCATGCAGATGCTGGTGCAGGGGTCCTCAAAAGAGTGCGCGGAGGCCTGGTTGTTTGTCCACGGGGCTCCTTCTGCGTCCTGCATCGGCTGGCAAGCCTGGCAAGCCCAAGCCTGTCGCAGGCGTTACATGCTCATGGCCTGACACGGGAGTTCTTCACGGATCAGGCACCAGAGTTGTTTGGCATGCGCTTGCTCCCGCGAAGCTGAGAGAGGCTCCGGCGTTCCGTCAACCACTGCAGCTTGAGGACACCTACAGGAAGGTGGGACATGGCCGTTCTACCTGCAGAGGAAGCTTAGCTTTTCAGTGTCAGCCTTGCCAGGTCGATGTCACCGTGCGCACGCGGCTGTTGCAGGAGAGACATCCCTGGCCCGGCCGCCGCACTCGATTCGTTTTTGGCGGTGTGGTAGGGGGTGGGCGGCAGGATGTGCAGAACCTGGCGATGTCCACGATTGCTGCTGCAAAGCGCAAGAAGAAGCCAGAGGAGGACACTGCACAACTGTTAGGCTCTTCTTCGAGCACTGTCCGGAAGCGCAAAGTGTGGATACGGAAACCTCTCAGCCGTAGGACGCAACGGCTCGGAGGCCCGTGGCCTGAGCGATGGAAGATCGGGCTTTGCGTTTCGAGCGTCCCGTACATCGTCTAGGCGAAAAAGCGGTGGTGGACAGACCTCCGAGAAGCCGGAGGTCTGCCGAACCGTTGCTTCTCATGTCACAGAACTCCGTGTGTGAGTGAACAGCACGTGCGACGTGCTGTATCATGTCTCAAAGAAGGATGTCGAAATGGAGGATGCCGAGGACTGCTCTCGCGTCAGGCAGCAGCGCTCTCATGTCAGTGTCTGCCGCTCAAGGCTGCAGACGATGGGGACATCCCTGGCCTTGTGGCGGCCCCAAGAGATCCGGAGGTTTTTTTGTGTGTTGGTCGTGTTCCGACCTCTTATACCGTGGAGGTGAAGCGCAAGCCGGGCTCCAAGGCTGCCCCGAAGAAGAAGGCCCTCCTTGGCTGTTGCCGTGTTCCCTGTCTGTATCATCCGTGTAGCAATTTGCTTGAGAAGATCTCTGACTTTGCTTTTGCGACGAACATTTTCTCCAAGACCCTCCACTCCCGCAGAGCCTCTCTCCTGTGCGTTGTCGACAGGCGCTGAAGGACATGGAGAAGGACCGCACATGCATGGACAGTCTACTGCCTATCCGGATCACGGCTTGCCAGTTGGTGGCGATGCATATCTCGCCACTCCCCCAATTGTACGAAGCTCTGATTTCGATGTCACTTCCCGTGAGGATCTCAGCAAATGCTCTCTAAATGGCTGGCGTGCATCAGTGAAGGACCGCAGGATGTTCGGCAGGGCGATATAGGGCGATGAAGAGGAAAGCTGACATTGATTGGTTTATCCGGTGAGCGAGTGCGGATCGTGACAGAGTGAGAAAGGATATGCCTCAACCACCTAGAAGAAACCAGGATGTCGAGTGTCAGGGTACGTCAGGATGTTGCAAGACGACATCAGCTACCCCACCGGCATGAAGCTTGATGTTCCTTGCATTCGGCAGGAGAAGGCGATGCAGACCGCTTCGCAGGCACAAGCCTCGTCTTGCTACTTCGGTGCTAGCGGAGCTTCTTCGTTGATGACATCCCAAGCAGGTCACGCCGTCTCAGGCAGATGCCAAGCCTCTGCTGGTCATGAAGTGCGCCACTGCCTTCGGGCCTAGGCCCTAGGCCTAGGCAAGCTCCATTGGCATTTCTGGTCCGTGGGTCCATGGTGCTGGGAGGTACATCGAGGGCCACACCTGCTCTGTGCGCCGGAAGGCGGCAACCGACGGCAACGTTACTTTTTGGTGGTTTTCCATCGCTTGATCTGCAGATCCGCATGCGCGACATCCTGGGGGCGTGGAACATGTTCTGACGGTGTCGCCGCGGTTTCAATCGCCCAGTCCAATTGTATGGACGTACGGGCATAGGGCTGTCCAACTAACGAATATGTGGCGGCAAAGCTTGTCAGTTCACGTGTTTCACCACCTGCCACAGGTTCGAAGTATTGTACAGGTAGGGGCAGCAGAGCTGCGCAGTCAGCGTAGTCTCCGCACGGGGATCAGGGGACTACTGGTCAGCGTGGAATGCTGATGGCATTTCGATTGGTCATCAGATCCACTGCCAAGACTGTGTCACACTGCAGAGAAGACTGTGGCCGAAAAGGGATGCAGACTCTCAGAGATGCGGGGAGAAGCTTTCCAGGTACTTTCTTCAGCCTCGGCTCCGATGTGCACTGCCTCTTCTACAAGCCGGCCGGGGTGGAGCTCAGCACGCCGGACCCGGTGGAATGCTTCCAGGCAAGGGGAGGGCTCTCAGAGGCGTATACGGAGTACGGAGTACATGGGCACTGGGCGTGGCTTCCAGGCCCTGGCAGACCATGCTGCGATGACAGGACGGAAGTTCGAGGCGGCTTGTGTTTTTCAGTGCCTTTGGCTTGGAGACGTAGGTCGAAGGCATAAGCAACTCGAATCATTTCGTTTAGCATTGTTGCAAAGATGCAGGCAGGGGCTAGTCGGGCTTGGGGGAACGGGCTGGTGGATGCTGGTGCGGTCGGGGGTTGGGCGGACTGGAGCCTCCATCGTCAACGACATCCTCGGCATGTGGCTTCGGAACAAGGCGGGCTGCTTCACATGCTTCCTAGACATGGTTTCGCGGTGAGCCATGCTTTCCGGATACATTTTCGGACTGCCCTGCAGCTGTATGCTCAAGCCCTACAGAGGTGGAGTGTGCCAGGAATTGAACGAGCTGGCCTGCAATGTGCGACGACCTTTTATCAGACCTCCTAGATCCGTGGCACTTCCTTGGTGATGCCTGTTGCTGCCTAGCAGATGTGGGTAAGCGCTGCTGCGAATGTCTGGACTGTATTTGCTGCCCTGAACTCTGCTGCTGCCTTGAAAGCTGCGACTATCGTGGACTGGAGCCAACCGTGAACGGTCGCCGTCATCCTGGACCTGATGTTAGTCCGACAAGGAAGGCGAATCAAAAGAAGCAGTAAGCCTCGACGCGCTGAGATGGGGCAGACGGTTTGTCAAGAATTGTCCGATCACAGGATCGAGGGGCATGCATGACCGCCGAAAACAAGAGCAAGAGTCTGTGCAGCCGATAGTTTCGGCTGAAGCTTGATGATATGCTCAGTCTCTGTTCAGGTGAAGAAGCAGCTTCGGATGGACACGAGCGCCTTCGCGTTCTCTCCTGATCCGGCGTTTGCTGGTCCCTACTCCCCCTCCTCCTCCTCCTCCTCCTCCTCATCCTTCCCCTCCTTCGCCGTGCCTTCTGCATGGGGAGGCCGGCTACGCCACGGCCTTCGAGGCCTTCACCGAAGTCTTGGCCTCGCGCAAAGAGGGCCTTGGAGGCGGGGGTTGGGGAGTTTGGGTCTGCGTGTCACGAGAAAAGACGGAACGGTTTTTTTGACGTATTTATTTTTTATCCTCTGTGTGCTTGAGCTCTTGCTTTGCAAGGCAGCTGGTTCACGGCGCCAGGCTGGCTGCCGATTCGGCTTCTGCTCCTATGAAGTTATGAATAGTTTGGATATCCTGCTTCTGAGCTCAGTGCTTGAGCTTGGCTTCGAGTCTGTGTCTCTCGTGACCAGTGCTGGGTCTACTTCGAGTCGACCCCATGTTGATCCGTCCTGTGGCAGGCGAATCTTCGAAGGATGCCTTCATGCGCAGGCGCCCGTCCTTCTGAGCCTGGAGGGAGACGACGGTAGGAGCAAGGTCACAGCCGACCGGTGCGACCAACACTATCTTTTGTGAATCTCGCAATGTTGCAACGACAGCTACCAGTGAGCGCACAGCTCCATTCCGACCGAGAGGGTCCGAGCGAAGCTTCGAGGCTGCAGCAACTGGATGTTGAGTGCTTTGACTGTTCTCTGAGTGCCCTCCCTTCCGATCAGTTTCTGTTGGAGCGTCTCTTTGTCGCAAACAGGCTGAAGAAGTCGGACCCGGCTTACGACATCTACGCGGCCAGAGCCCAAGCTGGCAACAGGGAGGACCAAGGACGAGGGAGGGACGGACCGCCACGTTGCTACGCCGCTACGCCGCTACGCCTCGCTCCTTAGGCCTATGCCGAGGAGCACGAGGAGCGCTGGAAAGCGGCGAAGGTCCCCACCGTGCGGCCGTGCCGTGCTGCGCTCTTGTCTCGGGCGGCTCCATGATCCGGGCAGGCGCTGTCCATGGACGAAGCCATCGCCCAGATGCCCGAGATCGAGCGCAAGTGCGGCTGCAAGCTGAAGTTTGGGCCATGTCTAGTCTGGCTTTGGTGACAGACATGAAACGCCAGGTACCAGATTGAGTGCGAAGAGTACAGCAGTGTCCTCTTTGGCACGGCGCTGAGAACCCCACAGTGCAGTCCGGTGAGAAGCCTAACGAAACACATGGCTACAGCGGCTACTGGCTTTCCTGTCGTACCTGCGAAAGTCTCGGGGGCTAGGTTTTGGTGGCACCTTAGCCCAGGTGTGAATGATGAAATGGCTGCGGCGGGCAAGTTGGAGCAGGCCTATACGGTGTGTTGAGCTGCCATCTGCGAGCCCGGCTCCACGCGGATCTGCTTCGGCTTGGGCATGAAATAATCAGGAGCAGCTGGCGAAGCTGGGAGATGTGGGTGAGCTGGAGGTCGGGGCCGGTCGGTCGGGGCGCGTATCGGGGCTGTCGTGTCTGGCACGACTCGAAGCACTGCTGGGCACAGGGGAAGCTAAGCAGCGGCGAGATCGTCGCGATTAGTCCGTCCGGCAGCTTGATGGAGGTCAGGGCCCCGGAAACCGGCGCAGGAAAGTGTTCTGCTTGTCTGTGCTCTCCTGAAGCTCCTTTTTGATGAGGTCGGTGAAGTGAGCAAGGCTCTCGACGAAATCGATTCGATTAGGGACAAGGCCGGCTTCTTGCCTGGTGATGTGCTTCCTGTGATTGCCATCAGCACTTTTACTGGCGGGACGCGTTCGGCTCTGCTGGTGCTGTTCGTGCAGCTGTTCGGACAGTGTGCCGGACATCATTGAATCTGGTCCTCCGGGCAGACTGTGGACATGGTCATGGCGACAAAGCTGCCCGCCTTGGAGAAGAGGAAGTGAGGCACCGGCAGTCTCCTTCAAATGCCGATTGCCCAGCGGTTCCTGCTCGCTCCACCAGGCATGGTGGCCGGAGAATGAGGCATCCGAGATCTCATTGAAATCCACTTAGACTTGGCCGGAAATGTGCCTGTTTTTCCGGAAGGCTCGCTGCAGAGATGACGTTGACTCAATCGAGGCGGGGAGCAGAAGCTAAGAGCGGAAGTGTGAAAAGCTCACAAGATTCGACACGAGTCATCCAGGGGCAAACCTGCTCTGTCTCTGACCGAGCTATGCTTTTGGCCCAGCCCTCGGGTCATCTCGAATCTCGGGTGTCAGTCCATGTGAGTGCGAACAGCACTTCCAAGCGCACTGGCGAGGTTTGGAGCTTTGCGGACTCGCATGACTCGAGCGGGCGTGAAGCAAAAAGAAGCGCTCGGATTCGAAGATGTGAGAGAGGGCTTGCAAAAGACAGTTCGTTTCAGCTGTTTACAAGGTTACGGCTCGAAGTTTCGGGACTCACTCGAAGCAGGTGCCATCGCTAGACAACGCAATCTCCGATGCAATCCTGCACACGGGAATGAAAGCAGGAGCCAGGACAAGGATAGCCGTGTGCGGAACCGGAGCAGCCTCCGTGGAATGTTGTGCCAGCTACGTGCCTTTCCGCGACTACTGCGGACCCTGCGACCCGAGCTGCGGTGGGTGCGCCGGCCGCACAGCAGTAGAGATACCGAGCCACCTGTAGCATGCTGTGGCCGCAAGAGGCCCGTCGCGCTCTCGGCATCTCGCCAAGGCTGCAAGCCGCCGAGCGCCAGAGGCACGAGAGAAGCAGCGGCCGCCTGGCTCCGCCAGGAGGTCCTCTGCCAAGTATTTACGCAACAGCGGACAACAGAAGGAAGCTCTCATACTTTTCCATGCTGCCTTTTTGTCTTCATGAAGCCGTTGGAAACATGCCTACTTGTCAAGCTGTTGTTACTGGATGGGCGTCCGCTTTCATTGGCGCCGGTGCTGACATCCTCCAAAGTCGTGCAGAACTTGATGGCTCGCCGCAGGTGGAAAGGTGTTCATTTTGATGCGTTGGAATGGTCATCAGAACTAGATTTGCATCTAAGCATGAACGGCAGACTCGGATCCTTTCCGAAGATGTCAATGTTATCAGGACGCGGCCACATCCGCCGCCTTACGAGCCTCTTGCGTTGAGGCTGGGATCCCTCGCCCCAAGTCTTGTGCATAAAGGTGATGTTGCATTGATTCTGCATTTGGCACTGTTGTTGTCCATCAACGTATGGATGCCTTTAAGCTGGCTTTGCCTTAGGCCCCAGAACTTGCACGGAGATCATGACATGATCGCCGAACATTACTGGTCTTGTGTGAGTTTGGCTTGTGGTATCTAGCTGTTTGGAAGCCTACACATCAGAGCATGGCAGCGTTTTAGAGTCTGCACCTCGAGCGAAGCTCCCTAGCCATAATGTGAGGCTGGCCGCGCTGGATGCGAGGGCGGCTGATGATTCAGGCTGTAACAATGCAGGATGTGCGCGCTGACGCTTTCAAAGACGATCACACAGAAGAATCTGCATTTTTTTAAATTCTCACAACACCCCGTGCGGCCAGGTTGCGGATCGGTGTTCAAATGTGTTACATCTTTTGCACCAAGGCTGTAACTAGTCATCAAGCCCTCACCCAGATTACAGTGGAATAAACTTTGAGGGAGGTCCGGAACGGGGTTCACCTGCTTCCTGCGGCGTTACAAGGTGCTGCTTCACGCACGCTCGAGGGCGAGCCCGGTCTTGCCGAGGCCACACTCGGTTTCGCAAGCCAAGCCAGAGCAGGTCTCGACGTCCCGATACTTCCGAAAGCTCTAGGAGGACTTGGACTTCATAACGGTGGACCTCCCCGCCAGGGAGGACAGGCCAGACGAGGTGGGAGGTGGGTGCGTTCGAAAGATGCTGAAAAAGCTTGCTGCGCCAAGTTGAAGTTAGCGGTTCTCGGCCTTCAAGATAGCTCCGGGCAGGCCAGTGCATCGGATGCGGCACCGGTCCAGGCGAAGATCGCTGGGGCCAGGAGACTGAGAGAAGAATCTTCCTAAACCCAGAGAGCCGGGGGGGGCCTTGCCAGGAGTATTGGAAATCTGCTGGCAGCTCTCCTGAAATGGCCTTACCTTGAGCATGTACTGTACCTCTCGAAGTATAGATAAATGTAATGGCTGGGGCAAGTGTTTCAAGTGCTACTTCCTGGCTTACCAGACCCTTTGCTTCACCATGACGTTCAAGCATCCCTCCCTAGTTGAGTTGCTCCCCGTCCCCACGACCTGAGGAGGTTGTAAGCCACCCAGATGCATTTATCTGCCATGGAGCGTGTTTCGGGCCGGCTTCCTGTTCTGCTTCCTTCGTGGTGCTATCGGCACACCTGAAGGATCGAAGCGGAACCCATTTTCGCAGCTGAAGGCTTACCTTATCTTGCCTTTGCCTGTCAAGGCGACAATGTCGACAACCTCGACTCCCTTCACGCCGCCACCGCAACTAAACTGATACTCAGTGAGATCAGTGAAGCTTTGGGCAGAAGAATAGGAACAGACCAACCAGGCGGTAATGCAAGCGCGGGATGACACAAACCGTCTGGAAGAGGCCTTGCACCGCCTCGCGCGACTGGGCGCCCGACGCGGAGGATCCGCCGAGGCTCAGGGCGTTGACGGTTGAGGGGGCTTGGAGTACTGTACTTGAGCCCGGGCAAAGCCGGAGCAAGGCCTTCGCGTCGGATCCTGTGCGCGCCGCGTTGGTGAAGCGGCTTGCACAGCCGGAGGCCGGGCACAACAGACCAGCAGGAAGTTTTCTACCGTACCTGGCGCATCACGTGCACGAGTTGCTTGTGAGTAACAGGAAGATTTGAAATCTTTGCAAACAGAGCCCTGGAGACTCGAGATTCCGCAGGCACTGGAGGTGCTCTCAGCGCAGGCCCGTGTTTGCCTGCGCCTGGGCTGAGAGAGGACAGGGCAAAGACAACACAGTCCCGCACGGCAGCCGCATCCTGGCAACCTGAGGCTTTGGGCACTGGGGCGGCTGGTGTTGGCACCTGCTTGGCTGCCCAAGCTGCTGGGTCTAGGTGCGGATGCAGCAGTGGGTTTTTCCGGCCGGGGCCTCGACGGAAGCCAGGCCTAGGTCTCTTTGCCAGGAACCGAGCCGCAGCTGTGAGATCGAGGTCATCAGTTGGCGACAGCCTTGCACAGCCTCGCAAAGCTCGAGGCGAGGACGAGGGCAGAGAATGGAAGAGGCAATGGCGCAAACAGATTTGGGTAACAGGCGGCGGGCCTGGTGCAGCTCCAAAGCGAGGCGCTCCAACCGCTAAGTTGACACTGGAGGAGCTGCTAGTCCGAGTCCCGACCCGCAGCCGCTGGCAGGAGCCCCAGCGGCTGCTGGAGGCAGGGGTTGTTATTCTTGGGGCTTCAGGGTTGGTAGTTCAATGGGATCGAGGTTTCTTCCGACCTTGCGATGACTGCTCAGATGTTAGAGTCTCCTTTGAGGGATCCTGTTTACATGTGACAACGATGGCGGTTCGCTGTCTTCGACCGCTAGAGTTTGATGGAGTCGAGCTTCGATCGCTTGAAGCACCTCGATGTAGCCACACAGCCATGAAAGCTTCGATGACCGCGACAGGGTAAGTTATCGTCGCATTGTCTTTCGTTTGCGCCATCGCAAGATCTTATCCTCCGTTTCCTTCGCCTTCTGGAATGCTTTGGTCAGCCGGTGCCAGCCTCGATAGTGCTCGAGTTCCCCAGGCCTATGGGCTATGATGCCTTCCATCACGCGGAAGGATCAAGGAACTTCCTTTGCCCCGGAAGTCAGGCAAGGAAAGAGTTGCATCAACTTGGGAGATTGCGGACGACTTGCACCCAGACGCTACTGAGATGTTAACCACATTGATATGTCGCCAGTGGAACAAAGGCCTCTGCCAAGACCGTGGTTCTTGTTGGAACACTCACGGCCTCGGTCACTTGGGTAGCGGTGCCTAGACCGAACGGAAGATCCAAATTCACCGGGGCATCTTCCCGTCAAGACGATGCTGACCGAATTCTTGACAGGCAAACGTTCAGCAAGTGTGGACGAGAACCTTTCCAAGGCAGTACATGCATGAGCTCCGGCGTTTCAAAACATCATCCGTCTTGCTGGCCGATGCCAATCCTTCGCGAATCGGTCTCAGAAACCCATTAGTGTTCAGTGTGACCTTCTGTAAGCGACTGGAGGACAAGACCGCCATCGATGGAAGCCGGTCCGTGCTCCGGAGTTCCCATACGCTCAGCAACGCAGCAGACTAACGCAGCAGAAGGATATCGAATCTCCGACACATGTCGAGCAGTTTGATGCATCGATATGCATCGCAGACTCCGCCACTGGGTCGAACAAAGGAAGGGACAAGCACGCTCAGGAATGTTTGTTTGTTTTTTTCCATGTGTCGAGTTCGGCACGTCTGCATGCCATCTTGGTTCAAGTGTGACCCAAAGAAGCAGCCAGCCGAAATTGCCCGCCCACCCGCCCGCCCCACCTTGTTCGGACTCGGTCTCCCGTCAACGCTCCCTGTCCCTATGGGGTTGCGCGAGGAATTGCGAAACTGCGGGTTGTGGAGGAACTGACCCTCTTCTCAGCATAGGGTGGGTAAGTTCACTACACATGGCGAAGACGCGCACCAGCGACTCACAGCTGGCTCGACTCGCCCCACTGGACTCATGGCTGCCCCGTCACATCGCTGGGGGTCCCTCCCGGAAGGATATAACATAGTTACATGTGTGCTGTGTGATCCATTCTGCGAGGTGGGTTTGCCACAGCACTATTCCGGAGCCGAACCAGGTTGAAGAACAACTGAGTGCGTGAAGCGAGCCAACAGGAATCGATGATGTGTTGTGCGAATCTACGTAAAGTAGAACGAGGTGGAAAGGTTCGATGAGCGTTTGTTGTCACCAGAGTTTGCTAGAGTCTGGGTTCGCAACAAGCATTGCAAAATAGCAGCCACAGGCTCTCCACTCGGAGCTGCGGCGGCGGCAGAAGGTTCCTGGGGTGCAAGATGAATCTTGGTTGGTTCTGAGGATTCTGGTCACAATGATGTTCGTGGGAACGATTGCAAACATCTAGACGGGTTCACATGCCAGGAGGCACGTACAGACCAACAGTCGTGAGACCATGATTATATCTGCGTGTATGGGTTATCTCTCCCGTGCTGTGGTGCGGTTGTCTGCCAGCATTGCTTGCAGAGGCACTGGGTCCTGGTGCCACCTCAGACTCTTGGTGTAGAAGCATCCACGCAGAGAGCAGCAAGTTTCGGAATCGCTGGATCCAAGGCGATGGACACCATACTCATCGCAGACGGTCTGGCAAAGCTTCAGATTCGCGATGACACAGTTTTCACTTCACTGGTGACTGGGTTTCGCAACTTAGCGGGTACTTGTATCGATTGATTCGATTGCCAGTCTCCTGAATACAGAAAGACGCAGGGAAACGCTCGGGATGCAGCCTCAAGTCGCTGCATGCCTCCTTTTGAGGCGACTGCTCTGCGAGCGCACATTACTGTGGGCGAGCTTGGTGTCCGGGAAGTCCGTTCGGAGCTTAGCCGGAAGCTGTGCCCTCGAGCTGCAAGATCAGCACATATCAGCACCCTCCAATCGTCAAAGTCAAGGTCATGCAGCATCGGCATTCTCCCTCCTGGGCTTCGTGGATGCCAAATTGGCCGGGGCACTGATGAACTGGCTTTCACCTCGCCTGGAAAGCTGTGGAGGCACCACTCAATGTGCTGTTGCAAGTGGAGAGCTGTGCTGTTGGCCAGCGCGGACCACTGCAGCCACGACCTGCCCAATGCCGCCGGTGCTGCAGGCGATGACTTATCGGCGCTCGCCTACTCTCTTTCTCGTGCCGAGGTGGCCAAGAGTGCCCACAGGAGCTTGCAAGACGCGCCGTCCTTTCATAGCCATGCTTGCTCCCAGCTTCCGAAGGCTTCCATGCATCGGCCTTTCAGGAGCTTCTTCCGAGCCTTGCGGACCGAAGTGCCGCGGCGCCTCGCAACTGGGGAGCTCAGTGCCAAGGCGAAAAGTTGTGGCCACGTCACTTCCGATGAGCCGCTCTTTCATCGCGTGCCGTCCAGGAATCCGCAAGCCTCCTTGTCAGCTTCTCGCAGGCAGCTTTCGCTTTAGGCTTATCGAAATATCATCATGGGCACCGGCGATTGGTTCGCGAAAACAGGCTGGTCTGCTCGAGCCGGAGGATCGGGAAGCACGGCAGCTGGTGAAGCAGCTCTCAGCAACAGTGGCGCCTCGCCACGATGTGCACGCTTCTTTATTGTGTAGAGCAGTGTGCAAGGCTGGGCTTAGGAAGGACTTGTTACGACTGAGGCGAGATCACCCAGCGCCTTGAACGGCCAGTGGCTGGCACTTTCGGTTCCTTGCCTCAGCCCCTTTGCGGCTGACTGCAGGCCATCAGAGACTTGAAGGGTCATGCCAGACAAGGACACAGACTGCTCGGCTTGAGGGCATACACGGTCCCTGGCAGGGAGTTGCTCGTCCTCCTCGCAGCTAGGGGCTCGGAATTGTCAGGGGCAGACGAAGGCGGAGCAACTCGATAACACTCTCCGAGGACCGGGCGACGCAGTTGGCGCCAATGCTGTCGCCGAGGCAGCTGGCACGGCTGGCTGTCGGCTTCGGCGAGGGAAAGGCCAGGTACAGCCTGGCAGAAGCTGGCTGAGCGCGTTAGTTCGTCAGATCGTGAGGTGCAAGGGAATGCGCTTTGGCAGTCCTTGACGAAAGAAGCCCCTCAGATGCACTATGCTGCTATTGGCGACAGCCATATCGACAGGAATGTTCACTGGACGGTGATGGCAGAAATTCGGAATTTTTGCGGTAAACCGTGAAAAGCTGGGATGATATTGTATACCAGCAGGGTGCCAGTGCGAATCAGTGCGACAGTGCGCCGGATAACACAGTCGCCTACCCCAAAATCTTCCACACCTCGACGATCTTGTTCTCCAGGCCCTGACACGTGCCTCGTCCTTCTCAGCACCCGATGTTCTCCGGGTGCTGGCGGGCTTCGATGCAGCCAACGTACAGCATCCAGGCCTTTTGCAATCCGGAAGTGTGCATAGTGCATGCTGCATCTTCTGAACAGACGAGCACGACAGGTTTTCTGAAGACTTTCTGGGCGTGCCGGGGCTGCAAACAAAGGACTTGCAAGCCTAGCATGAGATCAGTTGACACTGTCAAACCTCGTGTCGAGTTCGGTTCAGCCTAGACAGCTGCACTGTACACCGGTTCCAGGCTTGCTGCTGAAAAACAGGCAAAGTACCTGGTGGAGGCGCACTGTCCGGGGGCAGGTTCCAACCAGCGACGAAGAGAGCGCTCGCTCCGTTGCTCCAGGAGCTCCTGGCCCTCCTGCAGCTTTGGCCCCGCCTCCCTGCTGCGCTGCGCGCGGGGGAGCTGCCGGACTCGCTGCCGCTTCGCCAAATAAAGACGGCGTCTCGACGGCCGGAAGGGGTTGCCCCGCGCGCCGTTCTGACACTCCCCGAGGATGAAGCACCTGCGCGGACGGCTGGAGAAGGGCAGCAGGCCGGCACTGATCACTGGTCTGTTTCGGCCCGGCTGCCGCACGCCCTGCGCACGCCCATCGCCTCAGGGGAGTCGGGTGGTATGCACCTGCTGTGACTCGGCAGCCTTGGCCTCCCGCCCCGAGCTTTGCGATTTCTGACAACCCGAGGAGCTCGCCACAGAGCTCATCGAGTGGCTCCCTGCCAGCAGAGCATTGACGGATCGCGGCCAGTTCCTTACTTCCTTTGCCTGTAGCAGCTGTTCATCCAAACACCTTCTATCGGATGTACCCGTATCAGTGGCCAGTGCTTAGGCATGGACGGGCGCCTCGTCCGCGCTTCGATGGCCCAGTTGCCACGGCAGCTGCTGCACCTGAGATGGCAAAGCAATATAGAGACAAAGTAAGTCAAAGCAGCAGTGCAGCATCTTGCAGCTCTTGCTCTGGCGAGCTCTGCGAGGTCCGCAACACCAGCACTGCGGGAAAGGTTGCTGGCCGCGTTGACCCTTCGAGTTTCTCGCCGGCATGCAGAAGGCCATGCAGAAGGCCCTTGGAACTTAACTTCTCAGATCCAGAAGCAAATCTGCCTGGAGCCCTGCTCTGAACGCCGATGTAATTTTCCGTGGCAGAAATGACCCCCAGTTCTTGTTGTTTTTTGGCATTGCTCGTCTTACTCACTGTCACTCGACGCTTCTGACAGGTTCTTTGATCAGATTAGCAATTGCTCAGTGGCGTCTCGACGATTGAAGGGTTCACCAAATCAAGGCTAGACAAGTAGTGGGGAATTGCAATCGTACCTGACAGTCCCGAAGCTAAAGAGCCCTGATGGGTCTTGGCGCCAATGCCCGGCGACCATCCCAACAAGGACGAGGACATCCTGACGAAAGCTCGTAGCGAGGCCAAGAACCAGTCGCTCTTTGCAGATGTAGCGATTGGCACCGCTTCGTTTGCGGTGCAGTCGCGGTCCAAGCTTGAGACCTTGTCGGGAAGGCGCAGCAGTCAGAGGCCCTCCAGCGTGCCTTGGCAAAAGTCGTGCAGGACGGGAATCCTTTCGGTCGATCAGGCATCGTCACGGTGGGATGGAGAAGTTCATGCTAATGGCCAAAAGGATTTCTTCTGAGGCTCAAGATGCTGGCTCCCGCGCAAGTCAGGTCTTAATTCCTTTGGAAGCTGAAACCTCGCTCACCCATGCAATGGCCGAAAGCAGCACTGATAACAATTCCTGGCATGCGATATGGGATTTGTGGGCCGAGTGCATCGATATCACGAGGGGGTAGTTGTGTCGGGTCGGTATGGCCCGGTTGGTGATACGAAAAAAAACTTACGGGGTGATCGTCACCCTTAGGTTTTTGCAGAGACGGTGTAGCAGTGGTACTAGTTGCACTGGTGCAGCCAAGGCGTGTTACGCAGCTACCCGCTAATCAAACCCTGTAGTTTCAACTATGGGCCTGATGCAGAGAGGATGATCGATTCTTGAGCTGTTGTCCACTACGAAGTCCGCGCAGAAACTGAATCCAAGACCCCAGCGTAACGCGCAGGAGCTGATCCCTTCTGTGCAGCAGCCAGCAGTGCGCGAGCTCGCGGCAGGCACACCGAAGGCGGTTGAGGCACAGGTGCCGTGATCTGCCCAAGTCTTGCTCAGACACGGCCTTCGGCTGTGCTGCTCTGGGCTTCGATGGGCCAGCGCTCCGCGATCTTCTGGGTGGCTTTGCAGCACGTCTGGGTGGGAGTGGTGGGATCGAGAAGCCGCTTCTCGCTTCCAGATGCTTCCAGGCGCGCTCCTGGAAGACACGGCGGACATCGAGGCTCCGGGGCTCCGGCCGTACCGCATACTGCAATGCTGGTAGCTGCAGGTGGGACCGGCAGCCAGGATCTGCTGGGCCTGCGCAGAGGTGCCATGTCTTGGCTTTGCAGATGCAGTTCAAGCACAAAGCTAGTCTGCAGAAAATGGCAGGTGGGTGTGCACGCCAGCGCTGCGCGTGCACTTCTTTCTCGGATGGCGGCGGCGGGGGGGCTCAGCACTGGAGCGTATATCAGCAGCAAGTGAGTTTACATGACAATATGAGCCTTCGAGCTGTGAAGAGGGTGCGTCTCCAAGCGCGATCGAGGAGAAAGCACGGGCCCCAGAGACGAGCTCGGACGTTTTGCGATGTGTCTGGTGTCTTGGCAGCTCTAGGCCTTGTGCCCTGAGGTGAGCTTTCTGCGCCTTGCGTGCCTCTTCTGCATGACGGCTCAACGACATCGTGCATCTTTGGTCACGTTAGGGAGGGGCTCTGCCGGTGGTTGCAGTGATTTGCTGCTCACAGGTGGGCCCTGCTTGCCTTCGAAGGACCAGAGGCTGAGCTCCGGCAGCTGCTTGCGCTCGGTGAAGACGACGCTCACGCAGCTGGGGCCCCAAGATGCCCTGAAGAGACTTTCGCATTGTGTGGCTGCACTGGGGCTGCCGTGTCTTGTGAGCCACGGACACAGGACACATAGACGAAAAAATCAAGTTTGAGTCAAGGTGTGGGTAACGCAGATTCGCTTCCTGTCTCCTGTGATCCCAGCCGGGTGGGGTTTGGGCGGAGCCGGCATGAACAGATGCTGACCCGAGCGCATCCATTGGATCGGCACCCGGGTGTGAAATGGTGTGGAAGGCCGACCATCCAGCGAAGTGGCAGGTGACCCCGAAGCGCCAATCCACACGAGGAGAGAGAGGATGCCCCCCCCCCCGCCTCCCCGCATAAATGCCCTTCATGACGGCTTTGCTGGCAATCAAGGTCACTTTCCTTGTGGTGTCTTCATTATGCATTCTCCCAGAAGTCCTGCTGGTTTAGGATGGTTTGGCAGGCTTGGTTTGGGCACTGCAAGCGGAATCCACGCACTGAGGATCAGATTCTGAGTGCATTGAGCCCACCGGACCTGCGTCCGATGCAGCAGCTGGCTTGGCACTGCCAGCGTCGAGCCCAGAAGCATGTGTAGCTGTCGAATGGCTTGGATTTCATTTTGGCCAGCATGAATGGAAGTTTGTGGAAGTTGGTGCAAGACTCCTGTACCCAGGCAGCAGCTCCCAGAACAGTCAGCGGTCTGGTCAGCTGCGGTCAATACCTCGGCCGCCCGGAGTGCTTGCTTGCGTACATGAAGACAAAGCCTGTTGTGCGAGCGGCATCGCAAGCTTGCTTGTCGGCTTCTGACTTCTGACACATTCATCGCACCCAT
Organism: Symbiodinium sp. CCMP2592; assembly: GCA_905221615.1. NCBI lineage: Eukaryota > Dinophyceae > Suessiales > Symbiodiniaceae > Symbiodinium > Symbiodinium sp. CCMP2592. The sequence goes on from CAJNDT010006000.1 coordinate 93,314, forward strand.
ATGGAAAGTGTCACGGATCACGGTCAGAGCACCTCATGCTGAATGATGTCACATAGCTACCTCGCACGAGACCCAGAGCTTACGGACTCTGCTAGCTTTAACCCAGCCAATGCCCAAGCTCCATGTCATAGCAGTCTTCACAGCAACATGTGCCTGCGCCGCTGAACATGGCGCTGGCCAAATCGGAACTGGAGGCAGAGCTGCTGGAGGCCAGGCCGAAGGAATCAGGCGGCGAAACCTCTGCAAACAGAGTAGAAACTCCTGAAAGCTGCGATCTCCCCTCCACCACTCGATCCTGGCACATCAAGCTAGACTCAGACCCAAGTAAGAGGTGCGCGTTGGACACAAAGCACCTGGAGAACGTGGTTCTTGCACAAATCGTCAGAATTGCACCTGTGACCTGTGACGCATCTCTGCATCTCGTCACATTCGGGCCATTTTATGCAAGATACTCTTTCATCCCTTTCCAAGAAAGACGAAGCCTGACCGACGCCGCGAGCGCAGGTTTCCCGTGCTGCGGAAGATTTGAAGCAGCAGGTGCGCGCATGGCATGCATGGTTCGCCCCAAATCCTGAGCCTGAGTGAGTCCTAAGCCGCATGAAGCAATCGCTTCGCAGGTGAAGTCCTCGGCCAAGCAGTTGGAATCCAGCTATGCAGCGAAGCCTGGCTGCATGCTGATTGCTTTTGTAATCCCAGACTCCCAAATCCCCTAAATCCGATGAGTGCATAACACGGTAATCGGCACCTACTAGCCCTAAACACAGAATTCAAGAAGCTGCGCGGACTCGAGTCTTTAGGCTTCAGCAGCGCGCTGAAGCGGCGCATGAATCATCGCAGCAGGCAGGATGCGCAAGACAGAGAACACCTGACAGAAAGTGGGCAAAGTAGGTTTGGCTTCCTGTCGAACCGTCAAAAGTTCTAACCTCTTGGAGCCACCCAGCACAGAGACAACCCTGTAGTTTTTGCTTGGCACGTCATTTGACGTGAGTCTCGCGTGTCATTCCATGGAAGGTCCTTGGCGCGGCCGCAGAGCGGCGGGAACGCCTGGTGGCACTTCGCCGGCAGTGCCAAGAGTCTCGGCTACATAGGGTCTCAGGAGTAAGAGCATGAAGGAGACTGGTCCACTCGGCGCCATCTTGCTGGTAGGAACCCGGTAATGCAAGCCTGTACAGGAAGTCGCGGAGCAATTGCAGCAGGCCCGATGGGTGTGGTAATTGAAACGAATAGTCCGCCCCGTCGCGTGTGAGAGCGCCGCAGACGCTCAGGGCTCGTCGTTCGACGTAGCTGCAGCTGCACATCTGCAGGCAGGGCTCCCCAACTGTGGATTTGGCGGTCTTTCTCCGCTTGCTAGCCTTTTGGTTGCGCAAGTTAGAATCAACGCGAGTTTACTTGATCTGCCGCACGATGTGCAGTCAACGGGCTGTTGCTCCTGGCTCGCGCCTTTACGAACCCTGAAATGCCGAATTTGGTTTGGTAAGCGCGTTCCAGGTGATGATGGCCAATTCAGAAGGTATCTCTTCATGACAGAGTCATCACGAGTAACTGGCGTAACTTGTTCCGTCACGAAGTTTTCGAGCTTGATCGACAAGGTGATGCTTGACTACACGTTGCATCAGGAAGAGACGATTGGAAGATCTATGAATATCGCATGAAGGAGTTTCCATCGAAATGTCATCCAAAATGTAGATGCAACCGAACTCCACTTGCTGGCAAGTTCGTGTGGGCTCGGAGGAGTTCACTTTCATACTTGCAAGGAGGTGAGTTTGCCTCGAGAGGAACGCTGCCCGCAGCACGCAACACTCAACACTCAACCAACGACGACACAGACTGACAGTGCAAGAGAGGGCGCCGGTTCGTGACTGCCACATGGGTTCAAGTCCCTGAGCCCCAGTCGGTGTGTGAGAGTCTTGTCTTTAGTGGGGCACTTCGAGTTGCGGAGCTGCCCAGAACTGGGAGGTCCCAGTCTCCGACACAGTGCCGAAGGCAAGTTTTTTCTTGCTGTGCTTCATTCTTTGTCAGCTTTGTGCTTTGGGAAGGATGGGCTATGAGGATCTCTTCGGTCTCAGTGTTTGTGCGAGGTCGGCTGCGAACGCGCTGCTGGCGACGTCAGCGAGACAGCGGTCTCGGAGCCCAGCAAGGTCTGCTTGGATCGACACGACGGTCTGATGCTTTCCCTGCGGAATGGACAGCCTCGCCGATCTGGTGTTGGCAGGCATCCGTGGTAGAGACCGTGCCAGCAAAGGCAAGACCTTTCCTAGGTCCGAGTTGGGCGGGTCCTCGTGCTCGCGTAGCAGTATCACGAGGCCGCCGAAGAAGCTCCGGCGATGCCGGCGAGCAAAGCAGGCCCCGAGGCCACGGAAGCTTTGTGCAGCTTTGGCTGGGCTCGGGCAGCGAGAGTACCGCGCAAGCAGTTTGCAGAGGCCAAGGCTGAAGCCAAAGCCATGGCCAAGAAGGACCTCCGCAAGTTTCCATAGAGATACGAGTGAGATCCTCTGGCCACACTCCAAAGGAGCCGAAAGGAAAGAGGGGTAAGAAGCAGGCAAGTGCGCGTGTGTGTGCTCTGGCCTGCGACCTCTGAGCCCATCCCAGACGTCGAGGACGCCCAAGCGGAGCCGGCCCAAGCGGAGCCCGCCCAGCCGGAACCGGCCGAACCGGCAGCCGTCCAGGCTGCGCCAAAGAAATCGATAGCCTGAGGAGACTCCGGAAAAAGCCGAGACTGTAGGCTTGTTCAGTGCATACATACTTTTCAAACGGGTGCCTAAGTATGGGTTGTCCATGGAAGCGTCGTAACTCAAAGACACGGTGAACACTAGTATGACAGACCAGAGCGGCAGGTAGAGGCTGCAGAGCCAAGTGCAGCAGAGGCTGCGAACATGCTCCGCCAGCCTTGGTACAAGGGGCCCAAGAGGTTTAGCAGCTGGAAGCCTTATCCATTTCTCAAACTGGACGAGTGTGGGCAGGCTGCAGCGGATGCGAAGCCAAAGAAAGCTCCACAGAACAAGAAGGACCGAAAGCAGGCGTGATCGCAGATCGCCACCTTGGCGTGACCAGTCTTGTGTCCGGGCTTGTTAATGAGTGCAGGGCTTTAGCCAGGGTTTGGAATTTTCCGAAAGGATGTCACGAAAGCTAGCTCTGTTGAGCTGGTGGGAGTTGCCCTTTAGCAATTTTCACTTGGTCTACCTTGTATTAAGGCACTAGGGCAAAACCAGGGCTTACACCTTATCAGGTGGGACGTCCAAGAGTTAAGGTGGGGGGGTGGGGGGGAGGAGGGGCCGCCCCCCCCCTCACCTCGCTCATGAAGCATTTTGAAGAGACAAGGTGTGGTTTCCCCCCGCCTCCCCCCCCCACCTTTAAGGTTGCGGCGCGTGGGACAAGGTGGGGGGGGGGCTCCCCCCCCCCTACCCACAGGTCCCCCCCCCCCCCCTTCCACAAGGTCCCTGAATTTGCTTGTGTTTGAAGTTTGTCGTTTGCGCTGCGTCTTGGCTCCAGTTTTTTTTGGTCCTTCGCAGTGTCGTCCAACTGCGAGACTGAACCGAACATACCTTGTCGCCTCGGCCTCGTGTTCGACAGTACTCTCATGTCACATGCGTCCCCCGCCTTACTCAGCGCCAATTGCTCGCAGCTACGCTTCCTCTCCCCTAGCTTTCGTGGCCCTCTTCTCAAGTTTCGCAACTCGGTTTGGGAATTGATGTGGTGAGCCGAGACAACCGAATCAGCAACATTCCAAACGAGCAGGCTGGTGACAAAGCAAAGAAGGCGGCAGTCGAGAAGGCGGAAACATGCGGAAGTGGTGGTCATGTATGTGACTTGCTGACGCGTTCTCACGGTAGGCCAAAGCGGCAGCAAAGCAAAAGGACACCGAGGAGAAGGCGACAATCTGGGGCACCAGCGGTGTCCGGGAAGTCTCTGCAGCCTCGGCGTCAGTGTCAATGGTGAGGAGACCAGGGCGCGCAAGGCCGAAGAAGAGCGGGCGCGGAAGGAGGAGGAGTGGCATGGCACGGACGGGCTCCTTGGAGCGAATCCTCCACTGCGTTTACGGAAGGAGGCTGAGCGCAAGCAGCGAGAGGCGCGGGGTCGGTTCAGTCAGGGCTTTGGAAGAGGAAGCGATGAAGATTCGACTCTCGCACAGTATGGCAAGGCCGAGGCTTTGGCACGGGCCGAAGCAGAGAAGGCCGAAGCTCAGCGGACAGTCAGGGTTAGGGCGGCGAGGGTGGTATAGGAGCAAGGGGCTGGACATGCAGGCTGGAGCGGAGCCGCGCGGGTCGCCCAAGAGGGAGGAGGACCCTGACGAGGCTCCAAACTCCCACCTGCTCTCAGCGTGGTCCAGGAATTCGACGATCCAGAAGAGATCGAGGAAGCCGAGGCACTCAAGGAGGAGGACATCGACGTGGAGGAGGGAGACTCACAGCCTCAGTGCCGTGGTCGCAATCAGTCCTTGCTTCTCCATTGTGTCCCCCTCCCTCCCTCCCTCCCTTCCTCCCTCCCTCCCTCCCTCCCTCTCTCTCTCTCTCTCTCTCTCTCTCTCTCTCTCTCTCTCGCGCTCATTCGCCCGACAATGTAGGTGGCCTGCAGAATCTGTAGCTTAGGTTTTCCAGCGGCTATCAGGACGCCTGCGGTACTCAGCCGCACTCCCAATGCCGACGCGAATTCGTGACAGGACGGCACGGCCCTGGCGGCTGCCGCTTTGAATAGCCCAGACCAGCCGGAGTCGAAACAAGGCCTGGGCCGAGGATGTAAGCACCGACTGTCTCTGATGTCCTTTCTGCAAGGTGGTTGGCTCTCTTGGTTTCGTGGCAAGTGAGATCAGGGCCGTGAGCTCTTCCGAGCTCCGCTGCCAGCCCAGTCTGTTTTGAGCCCCGCTCGAGACATCACTTATTCTGAAAAGTGTTGAGCTTGATGGATCTGGACCGGCAGCAGAGGTAGTTCGGAATTTATTTCGTAGATTCACAAAAGACCTCGGTGGTTTCAAGCTCTGCGCTGGAGAAATTGCCCTGGTTCCATGCTGGTCAAGGGTTTTTTTCTGCCTGAGGAGTCTTTTCCAGGTCCTGGCGGCTGGGCCACATGCACCGCGCAGTGCATCTGCCGGGTCACATGGGCGGCCGCCGCAGACGGAGGTGCAACCTGAAAGAAGCCAGAGTGGTGCCAGTACGTTGTGTGGAGTCGGAAGAGGCAGAAAAGACGCTGTCTGCCCTACTGCAGCACCTTCGGATCCCCCATGCGACTTAGCGGAGATTAGGTGCTCCGCCGTATCACTTCAAGGCTGCACCAGTCACAGCGGCGACGTTGCGCCGAGGTCGTGGCTTCCCCCGCGGCAGTCCCTGGAGGAATCTACCGCATTCCGGCATTGCCGGCTGTTTGGGGATGATTTGACATGAATGAAGCAAAGTTGAACGATTCTTGTGGCAGGTCTGGTTTCCTGAGCAGAGCGCCGCACTAGAGCTGGAGCTCGGGCAGCACATACTTCACGATAGCAGAGTCGGGTGACAGAAGAGCCCGGTTTCACAAGGAACAGCTCGGCGACCGTCTCGCTGGAGGTGGGCTCTCCGGGACTGCGCGGCTCAGGCGGGGCTCCTGCGGGCTCGAGTTCTCCACTGCCTGATCCATCAAATGCTCGCATGTGTAGGGGCAGGCAGGCGAGGCGACATGCAGAATGTAAATGAACCCGATCTGCGAGCGACGTCGCTCCCAAGCCCCGTGCTGGATTGCATTGTGGTCCTGCATTTACTGGGTCAAGGGGGTGGGGGGGGGGGGGATGAGGTACTTGCAACCCGGGTCCAATTTTGCTTCTCCTTCGAGGGGTAGCTGGATGCGTCCACGTTGAGACTGAGCAGAAATGTGCATTCAACCCGGCCCGCCTTTCCTCATAGACCGAAACCTGTTGCGGTGCCGCGCTGCTTGCAGCCGAAGGCGACGCCAGCTTCGCGAAGCGGGCTTGAAAGTTCTTGCCTTCGGCCACGACCCCAGGTTTGAACGATGGTTATTGTCAGTGTTGGTTTCTGGCGGCATTTCTCGTGGCGCTTTTGTGGGCCGTAGTTGCCCAGACTCGTAGCTCACGCAAGAGCTGTGTGTTCTGACTGAGATCCCTCCGCCTTCCGTGGTGCCTCGCAGCTGCGTCGGCTTCGTGCGGTGGCGGAGGCATTGGGTCCGGGATGAAATTCCGTGGCCCCTGCCTTGCACGTCGTCACTGCCCTGAGTCCTTGGGTGGGCATTGGCTGGCAAGTTTAGGGTTTAGCCAGTTTAGGGCTTAGGGTTCCTTCGGGAAGTGCATGCCAGAGCGATCTGCACAGGTTGTGGCCCCGTCTTGCCCAGAGGCAGGAGGTGATGGAGCCGTGGGGAGCCGTAGTGAAAGGTGAGACATCCAAGTGTTCAGTGTTTTCTTTTTTTTTTTTTTTTCTCTCTCTCTCTCTCTCTCTGTTGGTGCGTGGGCGTGTTGTGGCAGTGCTCCTTAGATCATTATGACTTGAATGCGCCGCTGCGACGGCATGGGAACCCTTCGGAACCTTCGCTTGCAACTTTTCTTGGAAAGTTCGCCTTGAGCAGCCGAAGGCAGCCGCTTGGCTCCGCAGCGGCGAAGCGGCGCAGGCTAGAGCAGAGGAGCCGCGGAGGGGGCCCGGCGGGCCCTGCAAAGCGGGAACGAAAAAGGCAGCCCAAAACAGATCTTTTGAAATCGCAAGCGCAGTCTGCGCAGGACCTGCAGCGCCTGACCAGCTCCCCAACACCAGGCAGGTTTTTTTGGGCATGTTACAGTCTGCGAGAGCGTCTTCTCGCACTCTTCAGGCCGATCTCACGCGCTGGCACCAGAAGAGGCGTGAGACTTTCCCAGAAGACTCACCTGAAGATCTTCAACTGTCAGTGGGCCAGATTCTCGGGCCTGAAACTCGTGTGGAATGCACAGGGGGGGGGGGCTGCGTTATGGAGGGCAACAGCATTCTGTTGTTTTGAGGTGTACAACAGCCAGCCGCCTTCACTGCGTGTGCGGCAAAGGCACTGCCGTGCGCAGGCCCTGCGCAAAAAGAGTCGGGCAATAATCGGCTTCGCCGAAGCCATCCGAAGCCAAATCGTACGGGAGGCGAAGATCCCGCCGTTCTTGCAGCTGACGATGGACAGTTCCATCGGACTCGATGCGAGGCACCATGCTTGCAAGGCAATGCAGGCGCTCTGCAATGCCATGCAACGCGCTCATGCCGTGCAACGCCTCGTATCTGACGCTCTGGTCATCATTGGCATCGCGATAGGGAGCGTGCCACAACGAGTTGGCCACGAGCAGCTGTGAGAAGCGGTGCAAAAGGTTGCAAGCGTGTTGCTGTATCGAGCGTGAAAGTTCCATGTACAGTCCCACAAACTGGCGCAGGACACTTTGGTTGAGAAGCTCTTGGCTGCTGCAGGGGGCACGGACGAGCGTTGCCAGGATCTACTGCAGTGGAGGGATGCCAGGTCTCAGCCGTGTCATGCCATGTCGTGCCGTGTCACATGCACGTCTCGTCCTCAAAGGAAACTCGAATAGTTGCAAGGGTGCATGCAGTGTGGGATCTGTGCAGGAGACGGGGCAGCTTCTAGCTGAGCTCACCAATCGGGTCGACGTTCAAGGTTGGCACAGGGCTTGCAACCGCAGCTGTCTTCTGTCAAGACTTCCGTCGTCGAGTTTGGGGGTTGGACAGTCAGCTGCAAGACCCTTTGCATCGCTTCCAAAAATCCCGATCAGCCTAGTCTCGCGAAGCCACGAAGCCAAGATCTGCTGTTCGCTCCTGTCTTTGTTGGCTCAGCCGCTTCGCGATTCCTGTGCCGTCCGTCCGCGTCCGCCTTCCCTGCCCTTCTGTGCCCTGGCTCTGCTTGCAGCATAACTGGCACTGTCTTTGAGTGGCATGAAGAAAAGAACTCAAGTCGGTAGAAGCCGTGAGGGAAGGGCAAGCATTCCGTGGTCGCCGTGGTACGTCCTTTGGACATACCTTTGGCCCTGCCGAGGCCTACCCGATTCCACCATCATGGGTGCCGGAGCTTCGTCCGCTGCGGAAGCTGCCAAGAATGCGACCGTCGAGGCCGAAACGGAACTGAATACAAATCATACATGGACGTGGATGTCACATGTGTTTGCGTGTGTGCACTTTATACTCGGCTCCAGGAGCTCAAATCAGCCATCTCGGCTGCCAGCCCGGAGGAGCAGAAGAAGCTGGCCGATGCCCTGAAGGCGCTTGAAGGCTTGGCCCCATCTTTCCTCTCCGCACAGCATCGCAGAGCACCGTTCTGCTTGCGTTTCGTCAGGCGGTGCCGCTGGCCCCTGCCCCGGTCCCGTGGACTGCTCCGCCCCTCGGCAAGCACCAGGGCACCCACTCTGGGCGCCCGGGCGACCTTCATGCGAGCACTTTTTCTGCTCAGGCCGTGAAGGTGGTGGCCAAGGACTACAAGGCCGGCAAACGGAGCCACGGAGCTTATTCGAGCTTCCGGCTTCCGCAAGACGGGTACCCCAAACTTCTCTCACAGCTTCCTCGCTTTGCCCAGGGCTTGCTGGCGCAGCCTGCAGAGCCGAAGTTCAAGGGAGCCCTGTGCCAGTCCCTGGGACTTTCAGCTAAGATGAATCCGCGAATTTTGCATAGCATGCGATACCTGTATACGCTGTCAAAGCAGAAAGTTCCACAGGCTTTTGCTTACCTGCTTTTGTTCTGGCTCTGGACCAGAGTGTCCATGCCCAACTGGGGCGGATCCTTCCAGGATCTACGTCCGAGATGCACCTTACGGCGGGTCTGACAAGAGCAACAACGGCCATCGCGCCTGGGCATGTCGTTCAGATTAAGTTCTTGGGCTTGTGGTGTCTTCAGAGAGCTAGGGGTGAAATGGGACGACGGCATGCCTTAAGATCCGACTGCACAGGCTACGACTCCATCCCTTTCGCCAACGGCATGATCACATCTGGGATGAGCTGCCAGCACACGACTCAGATTACGGGACAGTGAAGAACGGCAGGGATGATGAGCTTCAACCCTCGGCCCGGCTTTCTTGTAACCTGCAGACCTGAATGATTCGCGGCTGACTGCTTACGGACCGAGGTTGATCCACTACACTCACGAGGAGCACGACAAGTTCTTCGAGGTGTGCAAGCAGTTCAACTTCATCATCGCCCGGCCCGCAGAGAGACATCCACGCAAGTAAGCAATCAGCCGCTGCAATTCGATGTTATAGTCTTCTATTGGTGTTGATGCTGTGCTTAATGTTAACAATATTATCAGTGGTGTCACTCGTATCATTTTCCAGCTATGACGAGTATCATGACTGCTACTATGCTTACAACTTGTTACTAGCCCTAAGGGTTGTGGTTGCCATGACCATATATCAGTTGAAAATACCACCACTGCTGCCATTGCAAAAACTATCATCATGATGACAAAGATGCCGGAGTAGACGCAAAGAAATCAGCTGCCGCTGCCGCTGCCACGGGCGTTGCTGCTGCTCCCTCACCTACAACTGTTCCTGGTCCTGGTTCTGGTACTTGTGCTGCTGCTGCTACCACTACCGCAACCACTACCACAGCCACTGCCACTCCGCCGCTGCCACTGCCACTTGCACTGCCACTGCCACTGCCGCTGCCACTGCCGCCACAACCACGACAACAACTACCGCTACTACTACTTCTACTAGTACTACTGCTACTGCTACTGCCACTGCACTACTGCCACTGCCACTGTCCTGCCCCTACTCCTGCTCCTGCTCCCGCTGCGACTGCTGCTGCTAGTGCTGCTGCTGTTGCTACTGCTTACGACCACTACTACTACTACTACTACTACTACTACTACTACTACTACTACTACTACTACTACTACTACTACTACTACGACCCTGGTGCTTGCGTGGATGATGACTAGCACCTTTGTTTTAGCCGTGACTTTCAAAGGTCCGTTGCAACCCTGGCCAGATCAAGGCTCGTTCCTTTCTCCCTGCAAGGGGTTGGCGTTGGGTTTTGGGGAGGTGTCGGACTTAGGCTGCGAACTCTTTGTATTGCTGTTTTCGGTTGAGGTTTTGGGGAATGATTAGGGTTACGTTGTAGTTTTGAGTTGGGTTTTGACTTGGGGTTCAAGGGTCTAGATTCTTGCTCCTACCGCCAGGCAGATGGCGGTGATCAGCAGAAGTTCGATGACCCTTGGCATGCAAGAAGAGACAAAGCCTGTGCAACAGCACCGAGCATTCCAGCCGTGCAGATCCATTAACCCGAGGATGGCATGCGTGGCTTGCGTGGCATGGGCATCCAGGAGTCTTGCCTGAAGTGGGGAAAGATGCGGTGGTTTGAAGTACTGCTGCTTCATGATCGAGTATGATAAGAAATTCAAAGGAGGCTTTTGCTCAGACTTGCAGTCGAGGTGTGGCCGTCCCCGGACGTAATGGAGAAGATGGGAGCTAAGGATGCTTTGTGCAAGGCCGGTTTCGGTTTCTTCGCCACGTAGTCATCAATCTTAGAAGCCGCCGTGGCCAGGTGGCAACCCTCAACATCGGCCTGCCAGACACATTGGCGTCTGATGCTCAGCGGTTGCCACTTTTTTCTAGGATGTCAGCATTTTCATTCAGAAGCTTCTTCCTTGCTTGGGCTGCAGCATGTGGTACAGTACGTTGCTTTTGTGAAAACAAGTCATCTCTGATCGTAAGCAGTCGTCAGCAAGTTTCCTTCGGACATGCTGGCCACAGTCCAGCCATACTGGGGCAGGCGTGTGGAGCTAGAGAAGCTCTGCATAGCTCTGCTGCAGATGCGCACATTGTACGGCACCGCTGTCGAGGTATTACTCCCCGGAGGAATTCGGTGCTGGCTTCAAGAAGACGATGGCCTTCCAGCCTCGAGTGGCTCAGCAAAACCGAGCTTCTGCTTGGACATTTTATGGGTCCCCTCCCTTCTGAGGTCATTAAGCAAAACCGTGGCTCCAGTGGCGAAGGCCTGTCGCGGTTTCGGGCTGCTCACAACGCTGGTCACATAGTGGATGGAGATCTGTTAGTCGAAGAGTAACATCTCATCTCAGATCTGGGAGAAATCAGGGTCGAGATGGGTCGAGGGTCCCTCAGGAACGCATTGAGGCTTTTGCTGATCGTGCTTGGGGCTTTGTGCCTTCAGGCCGTCCATCCGTCGAATTCCATCTTTCGAACTGTTCTCGCGCCATCCTCTCCCCTAGCAGAATTTGCTTTTCGATTGCAGCAGGCATCTGGATCATCAAGCTCAAGGAGGGCCGCCAAGCTGCACACACTTAGGGCCTCGGACCTCGGGGATTTCGTGCGGAGGAGATCATCGGCTTCAGGGCTTGGAGCTGTCCCGCAAATTTCAGTTTCTCATTGCGATCAATGCCACATGGCACCGGCACTGGCCATTTCGCTCAGGCAACTACTGCAAGGAGTGCCTTGGCCCAAACGGCTGAGAACATCTCGGACAGATCGGCACATCATAGCATGGAGTTACGGGGTGTGGACTTGGCACTTGCTGTTTGACCGTCTCCGATAGCCTTGAGCAGAGCCTATTCAGAGCCAGATGCATTGCTTTTCCGCAGCGAAGGTATGGCGAGCGCCTCTGCGAAGATTCCGAAGTCCTGTCCCTCATGGAGGCACGTGCACCTGCGGGCTTAGGGAACCTGCTGGGGAAGCCACTGAAGTAGCGCTGGCCGCTGGTCTTCGAGGCCAACGACAACCATGAAGAAGAGCACACCGTGGCACAGTTCATCGAGTTCTGCGTCAGCGGCCGCAGCGTGGACTCCTCAAGCTTCTTTCGTATACTCAGAATTTCAGAATCTGAAGACTGCGATGACCAAGGACAAATCCGGAGAGTGGACGTCCAAGGGCGTGGGAAAGTACCTGGAGGCTTCAATCTTTCGTCCGGACGGTCGGCCGTTCCACAGCCTTCTGTGTGGTACCTAGTGCCTAGGGGCTCCTTGCCTCGGATGCGAACTGTCCTTTCGCCCCGCACGCAGGGTGGCAAGGCCGCTGGTGGCCAGCTTGCCGCCTGCTCAGCTGTAGTCTGTCATTATCCGTCATCCAGCAGTGCTTTGTGAAATTCGTGCCAGGTCGACCAGCGCTTCTGCCCACGCATTGTCGAGGGGGAGCTCCGACACTTAGCCGCAAAAAGTTACGAGGGCTGCCAACAGTTAAGGGTTTCCGCTGGTCACTGTCGCACGAAGTATTTGAATGAGGTTACAACCTGATCGTCGACGCTCTGGTTGGAATCATCCACAAGAAGCCGAAGGCGCCTTTGCTCAAGAGCTTGCTGAAGCACATGCCGATGAATTTTCCTTTTTGAGGAAGGTGGCATCTCCGCTGTTGGCGGAACCGGTTCGGCCGGGGCCTCGTAGAGTCCCCAGCTGAGCGTCGCAAAGCCTGCCAACGCTCAGATCTACACCTACTACGGACCCGAGGAGGCGACGCCGTGATGGCGGTTTTCCTGTCCGTAAGGTGCATCTAGGAACGCCCTGTCCAGCAGGATCCCGAACTGTGCGCAGGGAGTTATGGGTCAGAAAGCCCTGAGAATCCCGAGCCCTAGCAGCCCTAGGTAGCATGCATTTCTATCAGGCACAGTTCAAGAACCTGACCACCAACTTTCTGGAGAAGGAGGGGCACTTAGCCATGGCTGCGCCTCTGCAGGGGGGCAGCACATCCCAGAAGCGACGAAGTAAACGGTAAAACGGTGTCTGTCTGTGTGTTTTTGGTTCCGTTTTGGGGCAGTTCTAGAAGCTCTTTCTCACAGTCCCTTTGCCACTCTGACACGGTGTTCCTGTGGGTACCCAACTCGGAGGATCTGCCGCTGGTGATGCCGGCCCTGGACCTCCCGGATGAGCCGGTGCCCCTCTGGTGGACCACGGACTTCATCTTGGCTTCCCCCGAGGGCACGCCCAAAGAGGAGGAGAAGTGGATCGTCGGCGAGTTCAACTGTTGCTCATTATGCATTCGTGCTCTCATGTGGGCTCAGGTGACAGGCTGCCGAGGTCTCCCTTCTTGTTCCCTGTCTCTCGTTGAGGCTCCTGCGTCGGCATCAGTCGATGCCTGGCGGCCTACTGCAAGGATCGCTTCCGCTGGGCTCCGGAAAGTTTGAACTCCTCTCGTCCGCATAAGCTTAGTGCCAGGTGTAGCTGTTCGGCTGTGACCGTGACCGCCGCTGCTTATGGCTCAAGCACATCTCCAGTTTCAAGCACATCTCCCGTTTTGGGGACAAACCTGTTGCACACAAGCTCCATCATGCACCCGTCTCTTGGATCGCGTTTTTCTTCCCCAAAGCTCCAGCTGATACCTGGTACTTTCCCGAACAGAGCCAGAGCTGGTCACCACATGCATGCGTATGGTTAGCGATGTTTGGCCCACGATGCCAAGTGCCACTGCCGTCAGCCTCCCGGCACCCTTCCGCGCGAAGACTGGGGCCCTTGCCGCTTTTATGCGACTCGGCTTGCAACAAGACCTGAAACCCCGAGAGCCTAAGCGCTTAGCCCAGCTGAGCTGAGGGCGCCTTGCGGTCCTTGCGGTCCTCTTCATGCTCCTGGAGACGGCCCTCGGCACGGTGTCCTGGGCAAGCCCAATTTGGAGGAGTGCAGTCGGGGCAGTTGCGAAGCCTCTTTTCGCCTCCCTGATGGTTCTGCCTTTGAAGAGAGAGCCTGCAGGGGTAGCGGGGCGAGCGACTCCGCAGTGCTCCTGAACTCCACGTGCTCTTGCCTGACTTGAATCTTGAAGCAGAGCGTAAGGCCTCGCCACCGAAGATCGCATATTGTAGAGAGCCTGGTCTGCAGGTACTCCAATGCCTTGGGCAGCTGCCAGGCAAGGATGCACCTGCAACATGATACTTGTAGGATGCCCCCACAACTGTATGACGGAACTGTGCTTTCCAGAAGGTGGTCGTGTGGCCGGATGGGCGAATGGAGTTTGAGCTACATGGTTTCGGCACTGCTGACACCACCGGCAAGATGCTTCTGAAGCTGCATGCGATTTTGGGTCGAGGACGAAAATCTCCGTTGAATCTATCTTGCCGAGGCTGCGAGACTGTCGGGCTGCGATGAAGCGAATCGATGGCTCGGTCAACTGTACCATGGATCTGTGTACTGCTGCAGAAGCACGCGTCACGCCGCTGTTATATCGCTGACAAAGGCACAGCGCTGGTTGACATGAGGATGGGCTTGGGTTGTTCACCCCTAGCAGCTCCACCGCCGCACTGTACACGCCACTGTCGCCAGCACACGCCGTGTTGCGAACATGGTGACTGCCAACCTCCGGCCGCCAAGGTGCCAGTGATCTCTCGTTTCATGCGGGACGAGGGCCCAAGAATTCAGTACTCAGCCGTACTTGGGCCCAGCCACTCGGAGCTGTGAGGCATGGATGAGGAAACTGTCGGGCGGCAAGTGCATGTTCTAATGTTCCTTCCAGCAAAGGACCACTCATGGCACTGGCCCAGACCATTGCAACTGCGGCGGCTCGCCTCAGAAAAGTGTACGACGCTGGGAGTCAAAACCTCTACTGTTCTACTGCTTTACAGAGGTGCATCAGACGGGCGTCGCCTTCTTCATACACCGGCATGATGCAGAAAAATGGTGCCAGATCCCCACGCGGTAAGGACGTCTCGACTGCTCTGACTGAGATGTCCAGTACGCCGAGCGCAGGCAGCAGAGGCCGGCAGGAACACTCTTGCCCCTCGCAGCTGTGCCTTGCACAGACTACTTTGCAGAGCAATTTTCAGTCCCTCCTCAAAGTACAGGAGGCGACCCTCGCAGTCCCAAAGAGTTCGCAACAAATTGTGGAGCTGAGCTTGCCTGTCTTTTGCCGAATGCATGTAAATGATCGGGTCTCTCTTGATGGTGGGTGTGCCCGGAGGATGACACGCCAAATGCGTGCTATGACGACATCACAGCGGAGGACAAGGCAGAGGCTGACAAGTTGCGGCCTCAGAAGCAGGAGGCAGATGCACCGGGACGGCTGCAGCAGCCTTCACACTATCTCACCACACTCATTGCCGTTGCATAGGATCATCTGCTACCCCACACATGATTCAGCGGTCGGACGTGCGAAGGTATGGCAAGCTTATGGGAGAGAAGGCGGTCCGTTCTTGACCTGAGCAGGATGTTGCAAAGCATCGTCTGGATATCGTCAGAGCCTGCGAGCTGTGGAGTGATGTGGAGTGACTTGACTTTTCGCTGTACCGACTGGTACTACAGATGAGGACGCTATTCCTTATCATGCGGTGGTGGCAGCCTGGTAACAGCACTTACAATGTTGCTTGCAAAGTCTTCCACTGTCGCATGATCTTCTGGTACTGTTCGGAACAGAAGAATCAGCGCCAATGCTCGTGAGAATGATAGCGCCCTAGAATCAATATCACTAAGATCGGAGGAAAATGGTGGATGCTCGCAGAAACACCACCAACAAATAGCTCACGACGGAAAGATGGTACCCAGAGGTTCAGAGTTTCAGAGTGTGTCTGTTTCAGGCCCTGGCCATCCTCTCCAAGTGAAGCCGCAGATCGCAGGGAGCCCGGTACTGTAGTTGCAGTTGCTTTAGAAGGCCTTTAAGTCCTTGCTTGGGATCTACACATGTCATTACACTTCATGACACTTCTCCATGCAGGGTTCATATCAGATCGTCCTACGAGAAACAGCAGTTGGAAGCTCCTCCCAGGCAGCACTGATTTGACAGCGCCTCGGATGAATACAGGCTTCTCAAGAGGAGATTTGGAAATCGAGTCTGGCAGCTGTCACTTCCTTGCCGGGCTTGGTTTCTAGCTCTGGTACATGGCCCTGTCTGCAGAGGCCGGGTGTCGCAGAAAATTGGCATGCTCGAGCTGCAAGTGCTCGCTGACTCTGCGTAATACCTCTTCTGAGTCCGAGGGACAGTTCTGCTCTGGCACATCGAACACCCTTCAGCAGGAATCTGTCTAAGTCTGGGGCGAGACGGCCGGACTGGTTAGACAACAAATAGAAAAGTCTCAAGAAGCGTGTGCAATATGTACTTAGCACAGCACCTGCTATGCACTTACATGCCCCAACCGGCGAAGCAGAGAAGTCCTAGCCAGCTCCACAAGTTCAGGTACTAGCTTCCTTCTTTCCACTTCTTTCCCACTTTCGCTTCAGTGCTTTTGGCACTTTCAGCACCTGTGCCTCGGACCCTTCAACATCGAAGTTCTCTTCCCTCTTGTCTTGTCTGGCGGCGTTTTGGAGAGAGCTTCCTAGGGAAGCCCGCCAGAAGCCCTCAAAAGGGGGAGAGCTCTGAGTTCTCATGTCGACTGCACGAATGCCTGCAGCTCTCGCCGCACCATTCCATGTGAGCCTTGCGTAGGGGGCTCCGCAGGCTGCTTAATGCGTCTTGCGCAGCCCTCCTCCCGTCCATCCACTTGTTTCTCCTTTCTCGGACTGTCTCGACATACTTCGCAATGCTTGACCGGTCAGGTTTGAATTTGCAAGGACGGACGATTTTCTCTCGCTTGGCCACAGACTAGCAGGTGTGACTTCGGGCTGATGTCCAGGATTGCCGGCGGTTGTTGAGGCGCTGTTTGTGCCTCCGGCTGTGGCAGTCCCCTTCTGAGCGTGTCAGCAGCCGAATGCTGGACCCATCAAGGCCTAACGCCCTGAGGGACTGACCGCAGAATCAGTTTGAACGCCGTGAGTTGACTCTGCTAGCAGTGCTAGCAAAATGCGAGGATTTCGGGGATCTCAAAGTCGCAGCTTGTCTGTACATCGTGCTGCCTTGGAGGTAGGGTGCTCACGGTGCTCCTTTGACACAGGCTTCGGATCCAGTCAAACTGGCTTTAAATCTCCAGTGGCATGAAAAAACCCATGCGTGCCAGACACGGCGCCGCTGACGGCGCTCATGCTGGATGTACTGATCTATATCCTTGACAGGCCAAGAGATGATGAGCGCCCGTGCAACCGATCAGAAGGAGGTTCGGAGAGATGTTTTCTGGGAGTGGCAGATAGGCAGATGGCTTTGGTGCAGACGTCAGAAAGGAAAACAAGCGGATGCTACCCTGCTTCGACCGTAGCCGTGGGGCACGAGCTTGATCTCGATTCAGGGTCCCAGGCTGTCATGGAGGCCGCGACGAAGTCGCTGACGACCTCCATTAGTTTCACAGGTGTCTGGGAGTGCCTTCGGGGCTGGTGGACGCGGTCGAGCGAGAAGGACCTTCGCGAGGCAGAGGCCGCGCTTCTTAGAAGGGCGGTGTCCTCGAAGGTGAAGGTCACGGAGGTTCCAATCTCCGACGAGCATACCGTGCATACGCTCTCTGTCTCGCAAGGGGCGAGGACGAGCGGGCTGGCGCCTGTGGTTCTAATCCACGGCTACTTTATGGGCTCAGGTTCATGGGCTCACAGCTTGGATGCCCTAGCCTCCACTGGCAGACATGTCTACTCCATCGACTGGCCGGGATGGGGCCTCTCCTCGAAGCCTGACTTTCCCACGGGTGAGGCAGGGATCATCTCGTTTCGTGCCTGTGTTCGCATCGAATACATGTCCCTTAGTCGGATCCCTCAGGGCACCCGCGTGTGCGAGCAGTTCTTCGTGGAGGGCATCGAACGCTGGCGGCGGTCAGTTGGCTTGGAGCGCGTGGTCCTGCTGGGCCACAGCTTTGGAGGCTACTTCGCTGCCTGCTATGCCTCCCGGCTTCGTTACTGTCTCCATTGAACTCCATAATACCAACAATAACCAAGGTTGGCTCAACTTTTGTGAAGGTTGCTGCCTGTCAGCAAGGGCAGTGCACGGCGAGCGCCGTTCTAAGGCCATGAAGCATCCCGAGAACGTGGAGGCACTGATTCTAGCAAGCCCTGTCGGCATGGGTGAGAAGAGAGCCTTGGACCTCTTGGACTCTCCCGCAGCTCCCGTCGCATCTTCGAAGCCGTACAATGCCCAAAGCCTCAGGAGGCGAGCAAGGGCTGCTGAACCCTGAGAGACTTCAGTCGTTGCCTTGGTGGCAAAGGCTGGGATGTGGGGAGCATACCCTTCCTGCAATTGAGTGACACTCTCGCGGCGGACCATGTGCAGTGGAGTTGTAAAGGCGAGCGAGGCATCACGAAGCCCCCTGGCAAGGACCCTCATCAGAACGGCCCATGACATGTGGTCGGGAGGCGCGATTGTCCTGGATCTGATGCGGCAAGACTTGTGGGGAACATGCGTATGGGCTCGAAGGCTGGACTCCCATGGACATCGTGCGCCTCTTGACGGAACCGGAGAAAGCTTCGAAGCCACCGCTCTGCGACATCACGTAGTGCCGCACTGAGGCGGTCTGGGCCCGGCAGGGCTGTGGTTGGCACGTTGGTATATGGATCGCCGGTTCCGCCTGCCTCGTGAGCTTGGGACCATGGAGGCACCAAGAGAGAACTGCAACACCTATATAGGAGTTCTTGGGGGCAGGGCCATCTAGGCCGAAAATGCTTGCTCGTCAAGGTGTCCACCAGTCGCGTCAGAGTGGACGTCTGTCGTTTCAGGGTGATGTTGTTTACCGAGTCTTGACTGCAGCAGGCTGACAAAGATGAAACCGCCGCCTACATCCATCAACTGGACGCCTGGTGTCAGTTTCAATGTGAAGCACTCGGCAAGCCTTGCCTATTCACAATCCCCTTAACGTGCGAGAGCACAAGTTCTGGGATTTGCAGAGGGTTGTCGTAGAGTCTGAAGCGAAGCCTGCTACTTGCAAACTTGCTCAGTCACCATTCATCTTGAACCTCCGCAGGTCTGTTGCATTTTGCGCTTGCTGTTCCATCTGATCTTTAGAATCCAATCGCATCGTGTTGTACATCTCGCCTAAGTCTCTACGCCGCCGCAATGTTCTACAATGCTCTAATCTCTGAACCCTTGTATTCTATATGCATTGTATGTGTGGGACTGCCTTGAGACTTCCAAAGAGGCCTGTAGGGTTCAACAACAGTGGTGTTCCAACTGTAGCATGACGGAAAACGGAAGCACAGACTGCTACGCTTCATCACTTGCTTCCTGAATATGCATGAATCAGGAACTCGCACTCCAGGTCAAGACTAATGCTTTTTGCACCCTGCTGGTGTGGCCGACCGGACTCTTCTAACGTTCGATCTTCCGAGCCGCACAGATGTCATTTCGATTCCAAGTCGAAGTTACCAACACCAACGAAGTGGCCACTTAGAACAGCACCGAAATTTCAATCGCCAAAGCGTTTCTTCCCAGACACAGCCGCTATCCCGACGCCCTAGACAAGCTTAGGCATCCCGCAGCGTCGAAGGAATGAACGACAGGTCCCAGAGTTTCGGTTCTTGTACAAGCTAGCAGCCCCAGGCAGCTCGCCCTGCTGGGTCGGAGCGCTGCCTCGGGGAACTGCTTTCCTTTGGTGCTTGGGCGAAGGCCAGAGGGAGAGGGGATTTTCTTCTCTGAATCTATCTACACATATCCTTTAGCATCTACGCTTCTGTCTCAGTCTTCGGAGGGAGGAGGCGGTGAGGGTCAGGGGCAGAGAGACAGCTGGATCTCTTGAAAGCAGTCTTCAGTGTTCAGTCTTCTCTGCAGGAGCCCATCGGTCCCCGACTGGCACAGCGCTGGAAGGCTGACTTTACGTCTCGGTCAAGCGGCATCTATCTATCCAGCGATTACAGTCTAACATGTGTGTCGAATGTGCCCGACTTGTCGGTGAACGCAAGTCAGAAACCGTAAGACTCACGCAAGACAAGGTGTGAGTTCTTTGTCGAACCATGGATGGATGTCCGATGTAGATACACCACATTTACTGTACCACACTAACGGATAGCGCAGACACGAGTTGTTTGAAGATTCAGCAGGTTTCCTTCTTCTTCAGAGCTACTAGTCTCAGTTGGCACCTTGTGCTGCGCTGCAGCTGCAGCAAACCGCAGCTGCAGGAGTTGGGAAGCCGAGCGCCACCAGTCACTCTGCTGTACGGCCACTCGTGCTGCAATGGCATGCGATGTAGAGTGCCCGCGGCCTGCAGCTGCGTGCTGACCTCCGTTTGGGCCGAGGCGAGTCTGATTGGATGGATGCGGGAGCAGGCACGAGATCACCGCGAGGAGCCTATAGTTTTCTTGCACCGAGTCACTGGTCGAAGTCTTGGAAGGTGTGGAGCTGGCACGCGAGCTCGCCAGAATTCGGCAGCCTGCACCGGAAGTGCAGCTCGCCCAAGCTGAGGGCAGAGTGCGGCGGTTGTTCTTCTGAGCTGTGCGAGTCGGAGCACTGAGTGTGACTGTGTGTGACTGTGTGTGACTTGTGAAAAGGATCATGGTTGAGGGTGCCGGCCACCAGCTCTTCCTCGATAACCCTGTGGCCGGGCCGAAGATTCCGAGGGGTCCGTCCTCCCCGTAGATGCGAGTCTCATCCTGAGACGGGTCCACCCGAGGCCGCCTTCAATGCCGCCTGCTATCGTGCGACTCGGCTGCAGATCTCCTTCTCGACATCAAAAAAGAGTGGAACTTCCATCGACTGGGGACTGGGCCGGGCCGACTGGGGTGAAGCTGTGGTGTGCCAGGCCTGGCACAGGTGTTTCGCCAAAGCCTGGCACCTGTGCCAGACCTGACACCAGAACCCTGTGACGAGAGACTGGCGAGATTCGGGTTTAAGGATTAGGGTTTGGGGTTTATGGTTTTGGGACTATTGAGTGGGCTTGGGTTTTAAATTAGGGTTTAGGGATTTTCAGAGTTTATGGTGAGCGACACTTGTGTCTGCCCCACATGTGCATCTTCGCTGCTTCGATCGAGTTGGTCCCCCTGTAGCCCAATGCGTGCGAACTTTGCCCTCGGTACTGGGATGACCTGAGTTGGCCGCTCGTGTGATGTATGATAGTTTCATTATTGCACACGCGCACATCGATGGACTGATCATGCGTGACCTACATGTTTTCGCAATTCAGCACAAGGTACTAATGCACCTACGCTTGCCGCCCTCCCACATACAAAAATCCGGCAGAGTTTTGTTGATATGCCCACCCCGAACATCCCGCAGAGTATCCTCGGACTGGCAACCTCCGCAACCCATCCCGAGAAATTGCCGGTGGGCACGCCTGGAGTGCCCAACCCAAAGCAGCACACCGAGTATCCGCACAAAACAAACCTGAAGTGCTTACCCCGAGACTATCCCGCAGCTCTGATCTAAAAGACGCGTGGATGCATTGATGCATGCATGCATACACGGATGAACAGATGACTAGATGAATGGATGCAGAGAATAGATTGGGTTGATCGGTAGATAGATAGCAAAGCAGATTTCCAGATTTTCAGTGGCCAAGTTGCCAGATTCCATACTTCCAGATTTGCACAGACAGAGCTTCCACATTTAGATTTTCAAGTTTACTGGACCTAGGTTCCCAGATTCCGGGAAATCCCTAATCTGGAAACTTGCGGCACTCAACTCTGGAAATCTGACAACCCTGGCCCAGCAAATCCCGAAATCTGGATTAGGTAGGCCTTTCCCGAAGCCGCTGCCACTACAAGCCTTAAAGACCTCCGCCGCAATCAGATTTTGCAATCTTGAAACAACGATAGTCGACATAAAGGCGCAACAGAAGAGCGCATGTGCGAGGCATTCATGACCCTACAGTATGTGTTCTCTATAGCTGCTATGAGGATGTTCTGGTTCGAATCTCGCATGCCGTTTTTGACTATAGACTTAGCTTCGTTTCACACACGAAGTAAGCCGGCCCAGCATCCTCTTCATTCTCTCTTGCCGCTCCTGATTGGACGCATTAATATTGAGGCACCGCTTATCGCACTCGCCTCCAGCATAGCCATTACTAAGAGTAGCTTGTCCACTTTGTGATTGCAAGTCGGCATTTTAGAGTAATTGGACCTGGGAGTGGCGCATGTTGCGATCTGCCAAATAGGAGCATGTGCAGCTTGAGTATCGTTGTGTCCCTCGACCCTATGCAGCCTGAGGCTTTGGGTTCAGGCCTACCATCAGTCGCCGGATTCTATCGGCAGCTCTTTCAGATGGCAAAGCGTTGAAAAGCGAGTGCGGCCGAAGGAATGCTTGGGGTAAATGCCGGAGCACAGTGGAGCCTCGTCGAGCCACGATATAGCAATCAATCTTCGACCTGTGCTGCACGCAGCGGAGGCTTCGGAGACTCTTCGGGAGCTCATGCAGCACGTGGAGGCTCTTCAGGCCCAGGCCAGCGGAAATCAGCTGACGCAACATCCGGTGCGGCTGACAGTCTGACAGCGCACCAACGCGCCAGGAATCTGCGCAGCTGCAGGTTCGGGTGCAGTCCCGCATCTTGCAAGTCAGCTTGAAGCTGCCGGCGCGGATCGTCATTGCAAAGCGAGCGGCCAGCGGTTGAGTCTTTCCGGAATCGAAGGAGCTCCGCGAGGCTCGCGGCGACAGCGCCCGGAGCTCTGAGGCCGGCTGTGGCCCGTCCTTCGTCCGTGTTGGGAGGAGGGTAGTCGGGTCTGTGCGTCTACCGGGTTTTTTGGTAAGAAGGGGGGGTGCACGTTTGGGCATTGGGGCCCGGGCCTCCGTAGCTCCTTTTCCCCCTATTCTCGGCTGCATGATGTAGACCTTGATCCTAGTCTACACGCGAGACATGACGAAGAAATGCTTGACTGCCTGACTGAACAGGATCACCAGAAGCGTCTGAGCGGTGTGGCCGACGAACTGCAGTCGCAGGCACAAGCGGTTGAGCACGGTGGAGCTCTTCTCCCTTAGATGCGTGCCTTCCTGGTTTCCACCAGTACAGGCGCTGGTTCTCAAGGCCTTGCAGCAGGCCAACTTCCGTGGCTGCAGCTCTCATGTTTTTTGCACGATCTCGGTGGCGAATCCAGCTGCAAGTAATACCTAGTATCAAACTGACCACCCAGCTACATTCCTGGAGAGGCCTCGAAGGACCCGCCGGGCTTGGCTGTGGGACTCAGCGGGGCATGATGTGCACCCCAACAAACCCAAAACGTGGAGATCTTGCTGGAACTGAAAAGAAAGCCACAAACTTTGGCCGCTTCGGAGAACCGCGGTGAGTGCACTGTCTGTGAAGGGCATAGATATCCGTGCTGAATGTGCAGCAGCGAGCAGCGCATTCCGGCGCTTTGCCGATCGAAGGACACAACTTCGCAACTGCGAGAAGAGCTTCAAGCGCAGGCTCTTCCGAGTTCGGCGAAGCCTCGTGTCTCGCTGAGAGCCTGAGCTTCACATGCGAGCTGTGGAGGATCCTCGCGCTCAAATCGGTGAGCTCAGCAAGGATTCGAGCTCAGGGGCTGAGCTGAGTCAACTGAAATCTCAAAGGATCAACATAAGGCTTGTCTTGGCTGCAGGAGACGGCGAAGCTCCTGGCTGACCTGGGTCGCCAGGCGGAGCAGTTGAGGAATTCTGCATTCTGGGGCATGGACTGGGTCAGTCGAGATTTTGGGTTCGTGGTCCGTGATCCCTGTTGGAAGTTGAAAACAGCAATCCCAGAGCCGCTGGCAGGTGGAGTCCCTTCGCAGCCCAGAGGCCCCTGCACCGGGTCCGACTAGCCGACTAGCTGCCTAGCCCTGGCGCTGTCTCTGGCAAGGTCCCAGAGCGGGTGTCGGAGCTGCAGAGGGGCTTCGAGGCGCTGCAGCGGAGCGTCGAGGCACGAGCTCCGAAAGTGTCGCAAAGTCCCGGAAGCGCCCTCTTTTCAAAGGCCTTGAGGACCAGCGAATCCCAACACATGGTCCAGACCTCAGACTCCGACTCTTCCGGGACCCAAAGTCTCCTCGATTGAGCTGGATCGCGATCGCGATCGCCTCTTGTGGCAACATGCGGCAACGCCCATCGCCGAGGCGGAGATGCAGAGATCTTCAGAGAGTAACTCTCAGTCTCTTCAGTACCTGCGCGCGCAGGAGAGCGGCCATGCTCACACGTACCTAGTTGGTAGATCTGCAACGAAGCATGTAGCCAGCATGAAGCGACCTTTCACGCAATTTCACTTTGCATCCTTGCCGAAGGACACGGGGCAAAAGCTCATCGAGTTGCAGCGGCTCGTGGAGACACAGTCGAGGCCTGTCGGTGTCGTTCAAAAGGAGACGGTCCTTGGTCCTGATTTGCAGGAGTTTGGAGGCCGCCCGCAGCCAGGCAGGAAGCTTCTCAGATTGTGGTGGGGAGGCAGCAAAGTAAGGCAATGTCGGGCTCTTGAGGAGCAGCTTTCACAGTATGTTGGGCTTGAGAGCGCCAGGACGCCATGGAGTTGCGGCGTGTCGTGGAGGCCCAGGGAACCCAGCTCTCAGAGGCCTTGCGGAGCCAGGCCGGCGGACCTCATCTGCTGAAAGCGAAGCCGAGCGTGCCTGGAGTGCCAGGACTCCGAGAAGAAGCTGAGCGATCTCCGGAAATCCACTGAGGCATGGATAAGACGTCCCATGACCCAATGATTCTGCACATCTGCTGCTGCACTTCTGCTGCACGCCCCAGGCGCTGGCAGATCTTCTGCAGGAGATGAAGCCCAGAGTTCAGGACAGGCACAGGTTTGCACCCGCAGCATTCACCTGCAGCTGTGGCCCAGGTATCTCACTTCTCACGGGTGTCACTTTGAGGAGACCTCTGCCGGCCTGGGCTACATCACCACAGCCATGGCCACCCACAGTACGGGGTTGCAGGCGCAGCATACGTCTGCTGTGCAGCGGACATGTCCCCCTTCGCGCTGCAGGACCTGGCAAGCCAGGCGGTCGCACGCCACCAGGCCAGCAGTGCATGTCTTGGCGCTGAGTGACAGTCAGTTTAGACTCGCAGGATCAAGTTGAGTGTGTGCCTGCCGCATGAATCCGCATGCTGTATTGCTTTCGCGGCGCCTCTGAACGTCTGATACTGTAGCCATTTGCTCGGCGTTTGTTGGAACAGCGAGCACATCGAGCCGCGCCGGGCAGCGCCGCCGCAGCGCCATGCTCCGTACCTTTCTAGGAGCGGGGATGGGGCCAGAGTGTCTCTCTCTCTCTCTCTCTCTTGCATGCTCTCGCTCCAGAGATCTCTGCCAGGAACAGCGCTTTTGCTTTGGGTTGTGCTGGCTCAGAGTGCCAACCATTCCGTGCCTTGGTCCAGACTCGTCTATCACTCTAGACATGTACTGGTGATCATGCAAGCTTAATCTCTGCTGCGCAGAACCGCGTCCGAGGCACAGTCGAAGGACGAGCATGGGACTGGTCAAGACCACAAGCCGAAAGGCGCTCAGGCCCACCATGACAAGCCACAAGCCCGGCTTCTCGGTAAGGTTTTGGCCTTGTTCCTGATGGTATCGACGCCAGAGTGCATGAAATGCCGTATTGGTCTAAGGCCAGAGCCAGAAGAGAAACACCACCGGACGGAGAGCCACCAGCGGCAGATGCAGCGAGAGCAGGCAGAGCAGCCCGAGCAGCCGCAGGTTCGCCAGGCGGAAGAACGTTACTCGTCTCTGCAGAAGTGTTACTGGTAGTACCAGAGGGACGTTGAAGGGCTTCTCAGTTTGTTTGGAATCGTCGTCAGACCGATCGTAGAGATGTAGCATGCTGCCAAGATGCAAATCCTGGAATCAGACCCTTGCGCAATTCTTTGTGCGGGAGTGAAAGGAACCTGGCACGACTTCCTCCCCCACTTCGCACGGCAGTACACCTCACAGGGTCATGGAGAACAGAGCGAGTGGGGCCAGGCAGGGGGATCAGGAAAAAGCCCTGGATCGCTGCAAGAGGGGGTCCCGGGTCCCATGCTAGTGCACTCAGTTGGCTGCGGCTCCGCGCACCTCGCTTCGTGGCACCTTGCTGTCGGCGGAGGCCTGTATCGCGGCCAAAGCTTCATCGGCTTGACGGGCTTTTAAAAGGGAGCATGGCACACTGGCACACCCCGCGCCTCTCAGGCACCGGACTATGCCAGCGTAGCGGCACGTGAGGCCAGCCTGCGCGCGGTCTCCGACTTGGAGCAGCAGGAAGCTCGGGCAGCTGCGACGGCAAGGGACTCCTTGCACGCTCTGCGCCAGACCTCTTCGAAGGCTGTGGATGAAAATTGGATGAATGTCAACCTCGGCCGAGACCTCTAAACTCACTCTGAACACTTTGCGCATCTTTGGTTACCGGGCTTGCTCTGCCCTTGAACCTGCGAGCCGAACGATGCCCCAAGCCCTCACATAGCAGGGTGTAGGGTTAGTCGTCGGGCGGTTGTGTACCAGCCATGGCAGGACATCATCAGCAAGGCCAGCGATTGGCACTCGATCCAGGACTTGCTGGCACGCTCCCGGCCAGAAGATGCAAAGTCCTTCAAGGACAGGTTGGAGGCGACGACGAAGGAGTTGGAACAGTTCAGCTCTCAGCAAACTGCAGCCGGTTTCAATGCGACGCGAGCAGCGGAGCTTTCGGACAACTTGGACAAAGCAGTGGCTAACGTTGGACAGAGCGTGGAAGTGCAGAGGCACCGTGCAAAAGCGGCAATCAAGGTCGCGCGGCAAGATGCACTTGGCCAGGTTCGGGAGCTCGAGAAACGAGCCAGAGCTGCTGTCAGGTCTTGGAGATCGGATGGCAGGCATGCTGTCAATGCGCAGAGGCAGGCCAACATGCCGGAGCAGCTCTATGAGAGCCACGACGACCAAATGCGAGATGCCGTCGGCGATACAGAGCAGGAGGTTGAGAACGCGGCCGAGGGCTTGAAGGACAGCATAAATGAACATTACGGCAAGTTGGATGACGAACTTGAGGACGCATCCATTGGTGCCAGCGGTAAAGCTTTGAGGAAAAAGGCAAGGACGGCCCAATATCATCTGCAAGAGCTTGTCCAGAAACTTGGTGTGCAGGCGGCGCTATTGGAGGCCCTTGCAAAATCGCATTTTGCCGCGGAGGAGAAGTCTTGGAAAGAGTCGCGTGCTCCACAGCTGCTGGCTGCTGTGCCACACACTGCCAACCTCTCTTCTGAAGTCACGACAGCACAGGCACAGGAGCAGCATGCTGCTGACAGCTTCCAGAACAGCTTGAAGTCTTTGAAGGAAATGTCTCCCCCGGAGATTATCCGCAAAGTTAGCGGCTGGCACACGCTACAGGAACTAGTTGCAGGCTCAAAGCCAAAGGATACAGATTCTTGGGAGAAAACCCTTGAGTCCCAAACCCAGAAGCTCGAGCGGTTCAACAACGAGTCTCGCAAAAGCGCCCTCGACTTCGATGCATCGCATGCTGCAGAACTGGCCGACAGTGTCGAAAAAGCTTCCTGGCATGTGGAGCATGATGCAGAGGAGCAGAAGCACAGAATGAAGGCCACTCTCAAGGACGCGCGGCGCAAAGCGCATGAGCACGTGAAGGCACTCGAGGCCGAAGCCAAGGCCGCCGCGAAGTCATGGAAGTATCATGGCAGGCGAGCAGTGAGGGCACAGCGAGCGGCACACATGCCGGAGCATGTCTACGAGCGGCACGAAGACCAGATGCAAGATGCAGTTGGGGATGCAGAGGACAAGGCCGAGGATGCGGCGGAGCGCCTGGAAGAACAAGTTGGCCATCACTACGAGAAGCTGGAGGACGAGCTTGCAGATGCATCCATTGGTGCCAGCGGCAAGGCTTTGAGGCACAGGGCAGAGAAGGCCCAACACCGTCTGCAAGAGCTTGCACGGAATCTTGGTGCGCAGGCGGCGCTAAAGGAGGCCCTTGCAAAAGCGCGCTTTGCTGCAGAGGAGAAGTCTTGGAAAGAGTCGCGTGCTCCACAGCTGCTGGCTGCTGTGCCACACACTGCCAACCTCTCTTCTGAAGTCACGACAGCACAGGCACAGGAGCAGCATGCTGCTGACAGCTTCCAGAACAGCTTGAAGTCTTTGAAGGAAATGTCTCCCCCGGAGATTATCCGCAAAGTTAGCGGCTGGCACACGCTACAGGAACTAGTTGCAGGCTCAAAGCCAAAGGATACAGATTCTTGGGAGAAAACCCTTGAGTCCCAAACACAGAAGCTCGAGCGGTTCAACAACGAGTCTCGCAAAAGCGCCCTCGACTTCGATGCATCGCATGCTGCAGAACTGGCCGACAGTGTCGAAAAAGCTTCCTGGCATGTGGAGCATGATGCAGAGGAGCAGAAGCACAGAATGAAGGCCACTCTCAAGGACGCGCGGCGCAAAGCGCATGAGCACGTGAAGGCACTCGAGGCCGAAGCCAAGGCCGCCGCGAAGTCATGGAAGTATCATGGCAGGCGAGCAGTGAGGGCACAGCGAGCGGCACACATGCCGGAGCATGTCTACGAGCGGCACGAAGACCAGATGCAAGATGCAGTTGGGGATGCAGAGGACAAGGCCGAGGATGCGGCGGAGCGCCTGGAAGAACAAGTTGGCCATCACTACGAGAAGCTGGAGGACGAGCTTGCAGATGCATCCATTGGTGCCAGCGGCAAGGCTTTGAGGCACAGGGCAGAGAAGGCCCAACACCGTCTGCAAGAGCTTGCACGGAATCTTGGTGCGCAGGCGGCGCTAAAGGAGGCCCTTGCAAAAGCGCGCTTTGCTGCAGAGGAGAAGTCTTGGAAAGAGTCGGGTGCTCCACAGCTGCTGGCTGCTGTGCCACACACTGCCAACCTCTCTTCTGAAGTCACGACAGCACAGGCACAGGAGCAGCATGCTGCTGACAGCTTCCAGAACAGCTTGAAGTCTTTGAAGGAAATGTCTCCCCCGGAGATTATCCGCAAAGTTAGCGGCTGGCACACGCTACAGGAACTAGTTGCAGGCTCAAAGCCAAAGGATACAGATTCTTGGGAGAAAACCCTTGAGTCCCAAACACAGAAGCTCGAGCGGTTCAACAACGAGTCTCGCAAAAGCGCCCTCGACTTCGATGCATCGCATGCTGCAGAACTGGCCGACAGTGTCGAAAAAGCTTCCTGGCATGTGGAGCATGATGCAGAGGAGCAGAAGCACAGAATGAAGGCCACTCTCAAGGACGCGCGGCGCAAAGCGCATGAGCACGTGAAGGCACTCGAGGCCGAAGCCAAGGCCGCCGCGAAGTCATGGAAGTATCATGGCAGGCGAGCAGTGAGGGCACAGCGAGCGGCACACATGCCGGAGCATGTCTACGAGCGGCACGAAGACCAGATGCAAGATGCAGTTGGGGATGCAGAGGACAAGGCCGAGGATGCGGCGGAGCGCCTGGAAGAACAAGTTGGCCATCACTACGAGAAGCTGGAGGACGAGCTTGCAGATGCATCCATTGGTGCCAGCGGCAAGGCTTTGAGGCACAGGGCAGAGAAGGCCCAACACCGTCTGCAAGAGCTTGCACGGAATCTTGGTGCGCAGGCGGCGCTAAAGGAGGCCCTTGCAAAAGCGCGCTTTGCTGCAGAGGAGAAGTCTTGGAAAGAGTCGCGTGCTCCACAGCTGCTACTTGGACGAGATGGCTACTCTGCGGTCCAAAGTTACTTTCGGACTTGTGTTTGAGTATGGTCCTTCCGTGAGGCTGGATGCCACAGCTTCAGGTGATCACCTGCGAGGAGCCGGTTTGCAGAGTGTGTTTTCTTCACCAGTCCCTGAGTCACGAGGCAGTCGATAACGTATGCTCATGAAGCTAGAACGGCGGTTGTAGAGATATGGGATCCCCGTGTTCCTGTTCTCTGTCTGAGCGCCTGGCGTGCTCTGGGTAGCAGCGGCAAATAGCGACAAGCTGTAGGTGCAAGCTTGCCCTTGTGTCATGACTCCTGACGAGGACTTTTGATGGCAAGTGTTTTTACAGCGTCCTTCGTGGCAGCTCTTGCGTTCGTGCAGCGTCGTCGTCCGGTGAAGGCCTTCTGGGGGGGCCGGCATGAGGGTCCGGGCTGGACTAGTTGATTGAATGTGAAGGCGATTATGTTGTTGACACTCTCTCATCTTGGTCTATGAGTGTCATGCAGAGCTGAAAGGATTTTTTGGCTATGCTAGCGAATGGCACATCAATTTCTGTGCGAGGTGGATGCACCTCCTCTCCTGGGCTGAAGCTCGTTTGGCGTTTCCAACCCTGTCGCCTGTGGGGCAGTTTGCAAGACAAGTCGAGCAGCAACTGCCAAGCCCAAGTCGTACCAGTAGTTGAGGAAATCCAGGCTCTCGCTTAGCAGAACAGTCTGCCACTCCTGCAATCTGCCTCACAGTCAGCCCTGATGGGCTGATGCCTCCTGCAGAGTTTGAACAGAGGCGGCATATTTGAAGACATGGTTTCCTATTGGCTCTGCCATGGCAAGTGACAATCAGAGTGCGTTTGAGATGAACGCCTGAGATGACATCCACATTTCGTCTGGACTAGACTTTCTTCTAAACTTAGACTGGCCTTCAATTAATTGTGTCAAGTGTGGGGTGTCTACGGTATGGTTGCGTTTTCAACATCGCAAAGGCCGGCAGAGAGATCATTTCGGGCAGCTGCTGTGTTCCAAGCTTCAGGCAGAGGTTTGCAGCGCGGGTGGCCAAAGCGGAGACCATGTCGGATTTCGCTTCAAACCAGCAGAATCGCTGCTTTCACAGACTTAGCACACACGTTCCATATCCACGGCTGTCTGCATGTGTTGAGGTCGACAAGGGATGCGTGCTGTTGGTTGCCCTGTAGCTAAGTCGGAGAGAAGGTGCGTGTGCTTTGACTGTGTGACTCTTGGCGCGGTTCCGTTGTCTAGACCGACACTGATTCCGATGGAAGTTACTGAGCAGACGACGGACCCGACTAATTGGAACCCAAGAGGTTTCATGTGATATTCGGCGTTTTGGTGGTCCTTGCAGCCTCGCTGCCACAAGCCAGGACCGTTTTCATGCCGGGCGCTAGGCCCGTGCTAGGCGCTGACACCAAAGAAGAACCAGAGCAGTTGCAAGCTGGAAAAAGACGCTTCCGATGCACCGCATCAATGTCTCACTTCTATGCGACCAGGCTATGTCCCAGTCTTTGACGGACCTGCGGCTGGCCGTGGATGGCTTGGTCAAGCCCACCTCAGTCGAGGCTGGACGCTAAAGCGTGCAGCTGTGGGTTTGCTCATGTAGATTTGTTGCCAATCAACCCATCTCCCCAAGCCTATGCATTGGGAGGAACTTGGCACCAAAGTTGGCGAGATCCAGCAAGCCTTGGTCAGCCAGGAGCAAACGAAGAGAGAGGGTGAACTCATACTTAAGTGGCATGTCGCAGATCTCTCATGGATAGTGGCCCCGTTCCGCTTTGCCATCACATCTCCAAGAAGTTTTCCAATCCATCAGGAGAAGCGAAGCGATCAGCGGGATGTTTCCTTAGAGGCTGCCTTCGAGGTCGCACAGCCAGCTTACGTGTTGGAGTTGAACTGGTTTGTGATGGCAAGCTGTAGCAGCAGCCCGGGTAGCAATATCTGCCATAGCCTCTGTGTATTGAGTGTGAGCGCAAAGGTTTGATGTCAGCAAAACCTTGACGTGTGCTGGGCACGTTTGAAACCGGAGGAAACCTTGAAGACCATCAAGGACTCTTTCGATGATTATCGTGCCAGCTCAGCGCTTCTTTCTGGCTGCTTTTGCCCTTTACCGACCTTAGCCTTGGACCACATCGGAGCAAAGATGAATGAAAGATTGGAGCGAGCCTTCACACTAGGATGGCCTCCATGCTGTCCCGATCCGATGCCGCCTTGGAAGGAGAGCTTTAATGGCTTCAGCCAGAGCTCCGTCGAGCGACACGAGGAGACTCTGTACGGAAGTCTGACCCCGAACCCCAGTTAGCTCATCTAGGCTCATGCAGATTCATCTTCCTGGCGTCGTAGCAGAGAGGAAGAACCTCGGTCAGAGCTTAGCGGCTTAGCGGGTTCTTTCGCACAGGGCCTGAGCAGCGCGCTCGACGCTCTTCGTGCGCAGATAGAGGCCATCGTTTTCTGCGAGGTTTGGCTGTGATAGCGAACTTGGCCAAATCCTGACCCTCAAACCCAGAACCGCAAACTGCAAGTCTTTCAACAAGATCTTCACGATGCTTGGACTACATACTTAGATTGAAAGCAATGCTGCAACAGGACCCCGTTCAAGTTTGTCAGCATCACGGTCAGTTAGAGAGAAACGGGAACTTCCACCAACGAGACAGTGATGCAGCCCAGTTCATTTTTACGACGCTGTTGAGTATACGCCGATCTTATTTAGCATAGTGTTTGTTTGGTGTCATTATGGCGATGCTAGGAGTGCAAGCCTTACTTCTTTTATGTGCCTTGGACCAGTGCTTTGCCTTTGTTCTACATCTGATCGCATTCTTGCTGCACGTAAAAAAGGAGTGGCAGTTGACAATGACAACACAGCGTTCCGGGGGTCGAGAGGGTTTCTCTGGCTTCTGGCTGCCAAATGGGGAGGATAGAAGGGGTGATTTGCTTTCAGTCTTGTCCTAAGACTGTCCCATGCCCTTCGAACCTAGCGGACTTGGCAGGCAGTCAGTGCCGAGTCTGCCCTTATCTTAGACGCCTGTGACGGGAGATTTCTTGTGCAGTTCAGAGTGACCCTGGCTTTCATTTCCAGATCTTTGCAAAGCATGGCCGACACCGTAGAACGTCGAAGAAACCGTTGCTGAGGTAGCCCAGCAGCAGAGCCAGCAACAGCTGGCAGAGGCAGGGGCCCCCCTGCCACCCTCACAGCCAAGAGCTTCACACCGGAGTGCCGATTGAGCTCAGGAGCTACTGGAGTCCTCAAAGACGGCCTCACAGGCGCTAGGAGGGAACGTAGAAGTCAACACCACAATACAATAGCGCATGACCTGCTTCGGAAGCTGCTGCCTCACTTCGGAAGAGTGCATCTAAAGCTGTGATTTCAACGAATCTCTGGTCGTGCGCTCTTGTGTGCAGGCACAGTCTTCGGGGTTTCGAGATGCTTGTGAGCAAGCCGGAGGCCAAGGGCTTCTAGACTTCAAGACTGCGCTGCCCAAGCCCAGTGCCAGTACGTGAGGACAAGCTGCTACAAGTTGCAGTGATGTGCATGCAACTTAGAGTCGCCTAAATACACTGAGCTGAGCAAGCAGAACCTGGGCAGGACCAGCAGAAAAAGAGCAAGAAGCAAATTCCTGCCCTGTGTAGTCTTCTTCCCCGATTCCGAGGCTCCGATATCCCACCCAACCAAGACGTGGAGGCAACCCGCTGCGAGATCCACCAACGGCTGAGGTCACCTCCTCAACCCTGGATGCACTGAGCTCTCTGCAGAGAAGATTCGAGGTTCCGTGGTATGTGCTGTAGATATGCTGTGCTGGCGTGTGCACGATGCCTGGCCGCACGCATGCTTTCCAGGACACGGACGGTGGGGTGCAGTCCCTGCAAAGCAGTGTCTGGCGCAAAGATGAAACGGGGAGCTGCGTGCGCTTCAATTCGATGTCATGACGTCGCGAAACCTCGGCCCGAACGTCGGCGACTGTGTGTTGGTGGCCCAGGTCTCGTCGCAAAGTCGTCAGTTGGAGCAGCTACAGAAGCAGGCAGGCTGTCGAGACGTCACTCTAGACTTCGCCATGTGCGCGTCATCGCCTCATCATTGATTCATTGGTTGTATGCATGGGCTGCACGACAACGATTTTTGCCGGCTGTGCAGGTGCTTGCGCAACAAGAAGCTTCACAGGCAGTGTACTCGAGTTCAGACTAGCGAGACCCCGTGCTTGGGCTCCGGAAAATTCTGAAGATGTGCTACTCCGATAGACCCTACAGCCACTACGTCACTACGACAGTCAGGATCCGCCAGAGACCATTGGAGAACGGTTCCGGGAAGCTTTTATCAACTCTGTCTGTGGACTGCTGTGCGGCTCAACGGGCTGCTGAGTCGTTGGAGCCTCCCCGGGAGTCGATGTTGACTTTGAAGGCTCAAAGCCGCGAGCTCCAAGAGCTTCGAAAAGGGCTGGCCAACGAGGTGCTGGGCTTTTTCTCGGCGCCTTTTGCTGTTGCTTTTGGTCTCGGCGGTTGCGGGTGGCCGAGTTTGCATGCGGG
This sequence comes from Symbiodinium sp. CCMP2592, assembly GCA_905221615.1. Lineage (NCBI taxonomy): Eukaryota > Dinophyceae > Suessiales > Symbiodiniaceae > Symbiodinium > Symbiodinium sp. CCMP2592. Next base: position 127,013 of record CAJNDT010006000.1, read on the forward strand.
TTCCGCGTTCCTGCAACATCCGTGTAGGTATACGATAGCTAATTGGAGTTGAATCCTCAATTCCTCTTGGGAGGTTGCAACCTACAACAAACCTGGATAGGCATGAGTTCACTCCGATGCAGCATCCGAAGGGAGTACTAACAGAGTTGTTGCAATCATTGAAGGGCGGCACACAAGGCATTACAACACTAAACGAGGTTCGGGAGGCCTTATGGCTGCACTTGTGTTGCCACAACAATGTAACAACCTCGCCCCTCTTTCTCCCTTCTCCGACCTATGCTGCCTTGATGGCGCCTCAGGCTGCCTGCGAGGGTCTGCGGAGGGAGCTGGATGCTTCAAAGATCCGCCAGGTCCTGTACACGGCAGTGGCCAGCAGCTTGTGCCGTTTGCTCGGAAGTTCGGTGGCCAGGAGTCCCTGGAAGCTGAGAAAGTCGCCAGGGCGAAGGCCTCTCACAGCACAGACTCTGAGACGCAGTGAGCTTCTGCTCTGGCAGGTCTGGGATGAGGAACGAACGGTCCTGGAGAAGGAGGTCCTCCCACACTCCCAGCATACCATCTTTCGGCCAGGTCGTAAGGCTGCCTGTGCCTACTGCTTTTTTTCGACGGAAAGGTGCGTAGGGTCTAGGACAACTTGACTCGCACTGTGTGCGACTTCGCTTTCCCGGGCAACGCTGCCAGCATTTCAAAGACGGACACGTCCCCTATGTCAACCATACGTGTCGAATGCTGCTCACCGCATAAGTGGCCAGCCACCGTGAACTTGTGGCAAGAGTTCAGTTTTGCCAATCGCCTTGTGAACAACCTGAAACCACTTGAGAGAAGAAGGGAAGAAGGCACCAGCACTCGTCCGCTTGACAAAGCCACAGCTGCGCCGGCCCATGTGAGTTCGACATGGTGACCGTGGAGGCCGGCGAGATGCGGCGCAGGTTGTGATAGCTCATGTTGTCATCACGAATGTTTCAGTAGCCTTGCGCCACGGGAGCTTCGCCCTTTGCCAACGCCACTTACAGGGATCGGGGTCATTCAGGGTCCCTGAGGCCTTCGAGCCGGTGGCCTGGAACGACTCGGCACCCGGGGCACCCTGGGGAGGCACACGGCACAGCTTCGGGACACCGTTGCGTGCAGAGCTATTCAGACTGACATGTCGCGAGGTCAGTCGACAATATGGGACGCGTGCCGCGACCTGATGCTAGCAGAGCGTGGGCGTTACCTCCAGGCACGTCCCTTTGTCGACGCCTTGCTGTTGCTAAGACTCCAGTCTCATGATCCTCGTGTCCAGCAGGTGAGGCTAGGAAGGTGGGAGCTAGCAAGGCCAAAGTCTCTACGTGACGTGGTTTCAAGAGCTTTCGTTTGCATATGTTGCTGCAGTACATTTTACCTCTCTCTCCCTCTCTGTCTATGTCTTTATCTCCGGCTGTCTCCGTCCGTGTCTCTCTCTTTCTCTCTCTCCCTCCCACTCTCTCTGACTAATTGCTTGTACCTGTCACCACTATCTGTCTCGCGCTCGCTCTCGCGCCAGCCCGCGCACCTCAAGCCCCGGCGCCACGTCTACGACCTCGCGACCAGAAGCTCTTTGGCACGTCGCTTTCCCAGTTTGCGGTCCAGTAACAGTAAGCACAGCAGAAATATTCGCTGACTACAACTGCCCCCGAAGTTGTGCTGCAAGCCGATAATTGCGTCTGCCAAGTTTTTCTCTCCTTCGTGCGGCACGATTCAGCCGAGGTGAGGAGCCGAGACGGCCCGGCGAGCCCAAAGCACGCAGTGCCACTTTGCGGCGGATGCCACAGCGGGGGACCCGAGAGACTGCTGAGCTTAAGCTCGTGCGATCCTAAAGTGAATCCCTAAGAACGGGCAGCGCCCTTTGCTTGGCTTCTCTTTGGCTTCTTTAGAACAGAAGAGGTGGCCTGCGCCTACGTTCGACAGCTCCGCCTTCAAGGCATTTTTCCCCGCAGGGCCTGATGATTCAGAGCAGAGAATAGAAGCCAGCTGGCAACTTTGCACTGCTTTCCGGTGGATCCTTGACATCGTGTGTGTTCCCAGATGCTGCAGCTACAGCTGCCGTGCGACTCCCGGACGCTCCCAGCTTGCCGCGCAAACTTTCATTGCCAGTACTGCCAAAACCACCAGTCGGGTCAGCACTGCTTTGCATAACTTTGAACTGCTCTGCACTTCCAGGCCAGACCCTATTCCGCCCCAACCATCAGCGCATGGACGCTTGGACGGGGATGGGGAGGCCTAGTACTGCAGAAGCCCTGCACCTCAAAGCTCGTTGAGGACGTTCGAGTCAGAGTTATTTCGAGTCCTTCTGGCTGCTGAAGCTGTGGTGCGTTTCAAGCACTCGTGACACGTAAAGTTGGACGTCGTGGTCGTACTTTGCAGTCGAGCCTTTCAAGAATTGTCTTTGCATCACGTAGCCTCCGGGCTCAAACCTGTGGATCGATGCATGCGACCTGAGGCGTGCGCACGGGCCTTTGTTACGATCATGGCGGTCATGTTAACGTTTGGGCTACAGCTCTCAGTGTGGACTTGTCGAGCCTTCTTCCGTGCCCAGGCGTGCTGATCGAACCATGGAACAGCAGCCCAGCCGCACGTCGAGCGGTGCATATCATGCAAGAACTCGGAGCCTTGAAGCTGTACCGACTGGCGGGAGGCCTCCGAAGTCGAATGCAGACGAGGCGCGGATCTCGGGCGCTTGGGTTCTGTGACCTTCTCTGCACGGGGGGAGCGCTGACCTGAGCCTTCAGGCATCGCCGTCAAAGCTGTTGACACCAGGCGCGGCCACTAGAAAGACAGCCCCTTCGCTTCGGCCTCGTCGACACAGTTCCATGAGCTGACAGGCAACTCTCCAGTCTGGATCTCAGAGCCTTCGGATGCCTCAACAGCTTTGAGGTACAGTACATCATGTCATTATGGAATTGCGTAATGTTGCGTAGAGTCGCGATCCAGTGGTTCTCAAAAGGCACTCTTCCGTGACTGCGCGATCCTCCGAAGACTTCAGACTGCAAACACGCAATCCTGGCTCGTGCATTGAGGCCACCGTTTCGACGTCGGCCTCACCAATGAAGGCCACGGCTTTGTGGTCAAAGTGGGTGAAGCAGCATCCAGCCGGCTTAAAAACGCTGATGTAAGTGGATTGACAGCAGAATATCTTCCTACGTCGGCAAGCAAGAATCGATGTCCAGGTTTATGCCGGCTTGCCGGACTACGAGTACCCTTCGCCGGTGAGTGCTGCAAGCTTAGAGATCACACGATGGCTGGGCAAGATCCATTTCATGGCATTCAATCATGTCTCGGCTGCTTGGCAGCTGGTGTTGACATCGCATGACGAAGATGTAGAGGCCCAGGGAAGGTCGACAGGAAAAAAGCACCAGGTCCGCAACACCTTCTTGAATGTGGAGATTGGGAGGCACAGAGCGGACAGAGCAGCTGTTGCAGCCTTGACCCTGCACACCTCAGGCCACCATCCATAGATGAGTTTTACCAGGAGCGCGGCCTGCGCCGAGTCCTCGGAATGTCAGATCCCGGCGGTCGATTCAAAACCCACAGCCCTGAAGGCTCTGCACCAGGCAGTGCTTTTGGTATTCCACCGGGCCAGGCTCCCAGGCTCCCAGGCCCCCGAGGCCCCCGAGGCCCCCGAGGCCTCAAGGGGCTTCCTCCTGGTCCAAGGATTGGACTCCGGGATCACTGGCAGTCAGGTCACGGACGAGGCACTGGGCCACTAGGCAAAAAGTACCTGGGACGTGTGCATCTCCCCACCCTTTTGCAGGAGGACTTCGTGCCCCGGAAGGAGAACATGCAGGACAACTCGCCCAAGGTGGTTTGGGCAAGACTTTTCCACTCGATGGGATCAATGAAGGGTCCCTGCTCTAAGCCCTCGCCAGCAGGCCACGACTGCTTCGTCGCAGCCTGGCTCAACCATCGCAGTCACCCAGTGGCCGAGGCCGATACAGCTGCAAGAAACTCTGAGATGCAACATTGCCACATTGCCAGCGAGGCATCACACAAAAAAGTGTCCCTTGGACCCCGGAACTCTCCGATCAGGACAATGAGCGGCGATGGCTTGGAGGAGTTCATCTCACTTGGCCTTGGCGTGGCCGGGTGCTTGGCATCGTGAAGCTCATGACCAGCTTCAGAAGCAGGAGTTTTCGGTCACGCTTTCTGTTCGGACGTCACAGAACAAGCCTCTGGACAAGATCGCGCTAGCACCGCATTCTAGGCTTCTTGTCCAGAGTTGCGCAGACTTCACGGTGAGCCGCAGACAAACTTGGCTGGTCTCCACCTCTCCGAAAACAGTGCAGCTGTGCAAAGACTGTGAAATCTCCCGCGACGTTCTCAGGTCGACATCAGCGGGCAGGTTGGCCGATTCAGAGCAGGGATTTCTCGCATAGAGCATCTGGATCTGCCATGGCAGGTTCAAAACTCCTTCAAAAGCGTCTCCGAAACGAGTACTGTAGGTCAGTCCGCGTCTCTCGAGGCTCCCTCTCTCAAGGAGATGCCCCCGCCTCCGCCAGCAGAGAGGCGGGGACGGCGGAGGGCGAGCTTGCAGATCGGCACACCGGAGCGTCGCTTTTAGTCTTCTTTGTGCGTCGCCTGTGCTTCTCGTCAGACGCACATCGCCTCCCCTGGCCAGGGCTCCACAGTTTGTTATTCCAGAGAGCCTCCCGCCCTTGCCAACTGGGAGCCGCGACAAGGAGTGCGTGGGTTATCGGGTGATGTCCTCGTTTCTGGAAAGATGCTGCCAGCTCCGGAAAGTGCCACGACGCCTAGCGCCAGGATGCAGCAGACCTGCCTGTTCCGGTCAAACTGGCGCAGGCCCGGTCTCGTGTCAACAAGCAGTTGCATTGGTCGCTCAAGGGGTAAGGGGGAAGATGCTGTTTGGGGGCGTCGTTGAGTAGCATCCGTGCTTTCTGGATGGTCCTGAGTCCTGGTGTCGTGAAGAGGCTCTTCAAGAACAAGAGCCAGCAGTGGGATCACCTGAGGTGTAGTGGCCTGAGGTTGCATTCGTGGTGGAAGGATAATGCACGCGAATGTGACCTTTAATACAGGAGGACAGATCCATTGTACCGGCACTGCGTGGTTGCTGAGGCCTACGCAAGGCTCGCGTGATCATCGGTTAGGAAAATGCAGGCACGACTGCAGCAAGCAAATGAAGACTGTGCCGCAGTTTCTTGTAGGCTCACTGTAACCAGGGAGCTTATCAGTTGACTGCATCATGACCTTTGTCACAGTTCGCAAGCCCAACTCCCCACTCTCGCTCACTCCTCACTCCCGCTGCTGTGTCAAATTGAAGGATCTGTGCAGGCCAAGAGCAATATTGATGGTTCTCGAGAGCGGTTCTTGAGCCTTGGCACAGGCCTTGCGCATTCTTCCACACGAAGGGCTGCGCCATCCTCTCTTGATTGCGGATCGACCTCAAGTAGTATCACAATAGATTCTATCTCAAGCTGTTGGGCTTGCCTCACTTCACACTGCTGTGCCAGGCAAATGGTGTCGATTGTGAGTTCTGCCATCTCTGTGATTCTGGCGAGAAGAAACGCCACCCAGCTCAAGCAGCGGCTTCCGGTCATACTGAGCTCCCCATAAAAAGCTCTCCGCATTGGCCGAGCCTCCAAGGCCGCGCCAGACAAAGGGCAATGCCGCGAGCTCAGAATGGATGCAAGTGCTCCGAAGTTCCCGTCGATCCATCCGCTGGCCCAGACTACGAAAAGAGCAAGAGCTCGTCCAGGCTCGGCTTTCGGGCCAGAGAGCAATGCCGAATGTACTGGTAACGCTCACCGCAGCAGAAATCTACTGCTACCCAAGAGTTACCCAAGTGTGATTTCGAAGATGCAGGTGGTGGGGTGTTGCATGTGTAACAAAGGTCCGTGCACACCCAAGCGAGCCTTGACCAGTCGCTTTTTGTGCAGGCTGCAAGCCCGATGTCAGTCGGCCTGGTCCTGCTGCTTTGATTTGGGAAGAGGGCCAGGGCTTCCTTCAGCTGGTATCTCGAAAATCACACACAGCCTCGTAGTGTAATGCCAGGTTCCGGGGGGCTATCCGATGCAGCAGATGCAGCCCATGGGGCCCATGACCATGACCGTGCCACCCATGATGCAGTTGCCGGGCATGTGGCCTCCTCCTCTGCGCCTCTCTTGCATGAAAGCGAGCTCATGGGCGTTTAGAAGTGGAGGAACTCTGGTATTGCGATCCCTCCATGTGAGACAGGGAGTTTGTAGGTATGGTGGATGAGCTGATGCCTACGTTTCACAGCTTCAAGGCGCACCCCTTTCGCATGGCCACAGATTCCTGCAGCTGATATCTGAGGTGAGTTTCGGCTATAGACCATTGCACCGCAGAGGCCTCGGAGATGGTTTTCTCTTTGGGATGACCCGGGCCGCACAGCATCTTTGCCCTCTGTCGGTTTGATCCGCGGCTCGACAGCGTCGGCTTGAGCTGTTGCCCCTTGGGCTCACCCAGGTGAACATCGCCAGTGCGGCGACGTCACTGAACGCGTTGAGTGAGAAGCAAACGACATGTCAGGCTTCAGGGCCTGCAAAACAGACCGAGTAGCAAAGTTAAGATGGAATGCAACGTGTGGAAGCTAGGTGTGGGGCCGATAAAGATTTCAGGGTTGACTTTCTCGTAGGTCGTCTCTTCTCAACCAGGAGCCAGAATGAGTCCTTGGACCGGTAGACACCAGCGTGCAGGAAGCCAACGAAAGGATCCGATCCATTTGACTTCCCTTCGATGCTTTTCTGTCTGGATTCCTTCATGCTGGGCCGTTCCTGACAGGACTGCACTAGGTTAGGGCACCCGCATGGCAATGCTCCCGTGTGGTGCCTAGCAGACTGCCACGGTCTGGAAGGATCGTGGCTGCGAGGCTTTTGTCGTAGTACCGATCCACTCTGTGAGACTCTCGGAATGGCAGGCTGGCATCCAGGAGCTTGTAATCGTGCTGCGCACCCAGGCAGATGCTCTCAGGCTCCAGGAAACAATCAACTTTCAGGCATTAAAGGGAGCCTTCGAAGGCCCCCGAGACTGAACTACCCACGCCTTTTCAACACCAGCTCCAGGGTGCTTTGCATGCTTGCTTGAAGTACGAGTGGATGGATGAACAGTCATCTGTGCAAAGTCCGAAGACTTCTGCAGGTGCTTCTCTGCGCTCTGTTTTGGCGGGATTGGGAAGGGCTTGAAGCGCGTCGGACCGTTGAGGTTACTTCGGGTTCTTGCCGTAGCTCTGACCGTGATCTGCATCATCGCGCGCACAGGCACTTGCAACACATGTGCAGCGCCTGGCCACAGAGAGCCAGCCTACTCAGCGTGAACACATGCCATCCAGCTTGTGGATGGCACATCCAAGTGCGTGTAGCCCGATGCACTCTCCCAGCTTTCCTTAGTCTCCAAACTCGAGTCGCGTAGAAAGGCTCAAGGCCTTCACTAGGGGCAGTTGCTGAATGCATCTGGCCGGCGCACCCGGCAATTGTCGCATGTGGACTCCCGCGTCGCTCGTCGTAGTCCCTGAAAGCTTTAGATTAGATATGCGGGGAGATGCGGGAGTCCCTATTCAGGGGCAGAAGCACCGAAGATTCGCCGAAGACGCTTGAAATTATCGTCTTGGTAAAGAGAGTATATGGTAGGACCAGGAGATGGTGTGCTTCTCCACCTGGTTTTCTGCACATTGCGAGGCTGGCCAACGCCAGATGTAGCCTTTGAAGTCAGTCCCTGGGACTCCCCGGCCGTGAGTCGATCGTAGGCCACTCCGATCTACGGTTAGTCATGTTTAGATCCGGCATCCGGCTACTACATATTCAAGGATTTGCTTGTGGTTCCTTTCTTTACGGCTCTTTCCGGTGTTTTATGGGTGAGACCACCTCGCCTTCAAGTGGCTCCATTGCGGCACTTGCTTCGGGTTGAGTTGCCTTGCAAGTCGGCTTGCTCAAGCATGGCCCAATGGCCCAATCTCTCCCGCGAAAACCAATTCCAGACAGCGGCCCCCAGCCTGCAAACGCATGTCGTTCTGCGAGTCAGTGCTATCCTCGTTGTCGAGTGTGCTGAGTCTGATCCTGGCGGAGGTCAAAGTTTCCAGCATCAACCAACTAGCTGATCTTTTGAAGATCGTCTCTCGGCTACATAGTCCGAATGCTCCCTGAGGAGGATTTAAGGATCTGGCCAGCAAAGCGTGCGAAGTGAACGCGCAAAAGGCTCTCAGCACTTTGCATCTGAGCTTTTGACGCTACACTTTGCAAACTGCCCGTGAACTACCCTTACGACTACGAGCACTACACCACTACGCCTCTAGAGTACGTTTAGGGCCTAGTGGGCTTTGTGCACACAGAGAAGACCAGAGCAGGCGCGGGACATGCAGCGTGCGCCGGCGGAAGATCCGCAGGAGCCGCCAGGGCTCGGATCTGAGTCGGCGAAGAGCAGAGAACTTTTTTGGAAGCTGGCCGTGTTGAGGATAGTAGTGCTGATACGCATGGTGATGCCAGTTGACGCTGTTCGCTCCTGTTGCTGTTGCTGATGTTGCTGTTGTTGCTGCTATCGTTGGCTGTTTGCTGTGGGTGGGCTGTTGGTTGTTGTTGGGTGTTGGTTGCTTGTTGGCTGTTGGTTGCTTGTTGTTGGCCGTTGGTTGGCTGTTCGTTGGGTGTCGGCTGTTGTTGTTGTTGTTGCTGTTGCTGTTGCTGCTGCTGGTGTTGTCGTACGTCGCGGTTGTTGCACGTTGATTTGTTTTGGCTGTGTGCAGGGGTGGGGGGATGGCAGGGAGTGATGACGTCCATGCCTCCTGCTTCGTTCGTCTCAGTATGTACAGCGTTTCAGCGATGCTCGTGATGATGTTCGGTCGGGCAAGTATGGGAATATGGACACATTCACATATAATTATGTCATATCTGTGTGTATTCGTGCTCGTACCGACACGTAGACTCGGCAAGTCAGCGCCAAACCAGCAAATGCCAAGACTCCCACTGGGCCATACCATACCTATAAGACTTTGCCAGGCTGTCGTAATGGCTCTCGCATTTCCTGCTATGGAAGCTCTGTTGCCTTTCTGCTTGGCAAATTAACATTTTCAAAACCTAAGGCGCTCATGGCTTATGCCGCATTCCCACCCCAAACTTCCAAGCAATACAATGGCACTCGTTTTGAGCTTTTTCACTCCTCGATGGCCGACAAACGAGTCTTGCGGCATCCCTTTTGGATTTCTACCGAACAGATGTGTTCTCTTTTCCCGCTAGTTCTAAGAGATTTGGAACCGAGCCTGCCCTCGTGATATTATTTCGGGATATGTAAAGCCTCTTCATCATGCGTCGCCTGTGCGGAAGATGAGCTTGTCTCCCTTGCGAAAAGGTCACAGAGCTCTGCTGTTTCATGTCATACACATTTGAACTGACGATGGTGTCCAGGGTAAGGAGCAAAGATCTCCCGATTTTCAAGCATCAAGCGAGCTTCGCTGCTGCAGAATTTATTGGGGCAGCCGTGGTCATATAAGGACACTCGTCTGCTTCGTTTGACGGAAAATGTTTTGGAGAGAGACGCTGCATTTTCCTTTCCGTGCCACAGGCCCCCCTTTTCATAACTTGATTTTATGAGTTCTCAAGAAAAGATGCAGGAGCCTTGCGCAGACTTTCCAAGATGTTTCTGAGTTAGGCTGAGAGAAATCATCTGACTTGATTTGGAAGCGCTCTGGTTTCTGTTAAAGCCGTCAGAGTTTTGTCAGCCGATAGATGGAGAATTGCAGCTGCAGTCCGTTGCACTCCTCTGTTGCTCATCTAGTTTCCATAGCACAGGGAAACAATGGAGCTAGACTTTAGCATACGGTACAGAAAGTAGACCGCTCAAGGAAATCGGTTGTTCCTCTTCTCTTCAGGAGAGTTCTGAAGGTAGCGTGCGTCGGAGGAAGAGTCAGAAAGAAGACCGGGCTCGGATCATGCAGTGGAGGGGGTGAAACGGTGAGACCGTCGATGTCCGCAGGTCAAAGCCTGCATCCGGAGACGTATCTAGGTTATCACCTGCACGTCTAAAAGAGTCACGTGCCTGTATGCATCTATGCAAAGACCATATGATTTTACATGCCCGCTGCTATTACTGAGGCTCCCGCTGGAGCTCAAGTGGCCTGGCGTACGCCCCGTCGTTTGGTCTACAAGGCAAAGTCGTCAGTAGGTTCCCAGTAAGATTACAGACTAAGCGACCTCTTACTCCTCTCTACCAGTTTGCTTAGGAGCAAGAGAGCAGACAGTATGTGAAGCCCGAATTCTGAGAGTCGAACGGTCGTGTTTGCCGCGAGGCAAAGCTGGGCATGAAAGGCCTTTAAGTTGTCCGAGGGCTTACTGGAGCATTTCATCTCAGTTGAAGCCTGGTCGACTAGCTCGTTTTGCTGCCGCAAGCGTAGTGGAAGGAACGGAGCATAATTCTTCGGCGGGGGCTAAGACGCCAGGCGAGTTAATGGCCTTGATTGCCTAAGTCTGCACGCATTTACTGGGCAGCATCTCAATCGTGTAGGTAGCACCAGAAAGACAACTCAACAAGCAGCTAGCAAGCAGGGTTTTGAGGCAGCCGAGGAATACGAGCAATCGCATCGAGACGAGAGGTAAGATTCGTGGTTCCGCGCCTCGACCTCCGGTCCTGTGGCTCCAACTTACAAATCGCGTAGCGGGGAAAGCTCGTTCCTGCCGCGACCAGTGGGCGCCAGCTGCCTCAGTCGGAATGGCAATGCTCATAATTCTGTACATGTCTTGTCTCTGCAGGAATCTCATGCTGCATGGAAACGACACATCCTAGCTTGGCCCGGTGTGGATTTCAACAGAAGGGCATGTCCATGCGGGTTTGGTTCTCAGGTCCCTGAGATTGCACAGGCGGGTCGTGAGTGTTCAGCAGTCACGGGTAAAGCTCCGGGATCGTCTACAGAGTACCCACTTTTTCTGGTTGCTTCAGTACACTTGAATTCAAGATGGCGGCTGTAAACCGACTAGCTTGCTTTTCCGTTGATGTTTCTCGTGCACCGAAGCATGGCCTTGTGTGGTGCTGTAGCAGAGAAAACTGACAGCTGCATGCCCCACTGACCAGTTGCCTCAGACTCAAAACGCAAAGTCCAGTCTACTTGTGACCCTGTGACCCTGCCTCCTCCGCAAGACACCCAACCGGCCATGTCTGCAGACTCGGGCGTTCTGGGAAGCCTTTCTCCTCTCCCTTCACGCGAGAGGCGTCCTGGCTTTGCGGTCCGTGTTGCGCAGTCAGGGGTCATAAGCAGTATCCCAAGGTGCTGGAACAGAGTCGCAGTATCTGGAACGTGGAAGGCACCTTCGGTTCAAGACTTTGCTGCAAGCAGATTTCAGAAAACCGGGAAGGCCTGTCGTAAACCGGAACCATCCGCCAATCTACGTTGACACACGAGTTCTGTAAACGACGTTTTCTCAACAAAAGTACCTGCCTGTCCTTCTGTCCGCGCAGTCAGCCCCAGATGGTGTGGGCATGTCCCAGGTCTTGGATAGAGGCCCCTAGCAGGGTCGACATGCTTCCCCCCTTTCACAACTTGGACTGCAGCGCCATATCTTTGCTTCGGGGACTGACCGGTGCTGTGGAAAAAGAATCGGTTTGGTTGGAGTTTAGCTTCCACCACTAGCCTGCCGGTGGCCCGAACCTTGTTGTCCTGCATTGCCATTATCAAGGCATTTCTCCGCTTGCGTCTTGGTTTTCCTGTTGCTTGGGCTGCAAGATCAGATCTGATCTATGGAGCCTCCGACTCTGGGAGAGACGGAGTTGTCTCGGTTGTAATCTTGGGCTTTTGGTTTTCGCAAGACACGAGCTCGCTCCACGGGATGTTTCCTCCGGGTTGGGATGACTGTAGGGCCTAGGGTTCTCCTATCACAACCGGCCCTTGGACGATGCACCGCTCCATGGATGCGGAAGAAAGACGTAACCGCCGGAACTTGGATGCAGTCCTTCGTGGACATGGCCCCTGACGCACTGTGCCTGCGGCAATTCAGCTCTGCTGAACCGAAAGCTTGCGACTGATTGCAAGATGCCAGAGCCACGCGAGTCTTGGCGGAAGTAGCGAGACATTGCTGCACCATGTAGCGCCTTGGCACCACACGAGTCTTGGGCAACGTGAAAGCGACTTTGGCAAAAAGAAGTTGGATCTCCGAGGTACCCGAAACTTGACACTTAACGAGCACTTAGCGACTTAGCGGTTTCCGCTTGTTTGATTTTTTGGGTGCTTGGGAGGTCCAAGAATTAAGCAGTCCCAAGCAGCACTGCTTCTGCCAAAATCCTGCGCATCAAAGTTGGACAATCGTGCCTTGGTACTTGCACGAAGTGCCATGTGCACTGCACTTAACAGTGCGCTTAAGCCCCGCTTTCCGCAAGTACGCAAGTACCCTCATCCGAGTGCCCGGCCGCATTAGACTCTGACGCCGCAAGTAGCTGCATCCAGTGTGATCTATGTGTGCGGCTGGGCGCTGCATCTTCCTTGTAAGTTGGTTGTCGCCCAGTGTATGAATTGCACGTTGGATTCCTGTGCTGGCTAGGGCAAAGTCACGACTAGTTGGATAAAGGTCAATTGTGCAGAAGGGGTTGTTAATATGTGTTTCTAATATCTAGAAGAGAAGCTTTAGTCACTTGTTCGAAGTTTGGTTTTGTGACTAGTGACTAGTGTTTGGCCCCTGATGTTATCTGCAGCGGCTGACTTCCTAGTCCTACAATTCCTAGCTATTGCAGTTTACTGAGGCGGATTCTCGCCCTGACTTGCCGAAGGAAAGACACTTTGGCACGCAGACATTTCCAAAGCTCATGAGCGGCATAGGAGCTCTAAGACCCGGTTTGAACCCAAGCATTGGTCTTGAATCTTGAACATACTTGAACATGGCAGTGTACTGCTCCTCGGCCTGTGAGGCATCAGTCAACACATCCAAGCGAGCCAACACCACTAGAGCGACTAACGACTAGCCTCATGTCTCTCAACCCACGGATGCTGCAGGCTTCTGCTTCAAGGGGCTTTGTCCCTGACTTGCTGCAAGAATGTCGCACACCCATCTACACAAGAAGTTTCTCTGTTTTGACAGCTTCGTGTTCAGCCTGGAGCAAGTCCTATGGCTTGGATTTCGGTTTGTAAGAGACGAATAGCCATGCGTATACGTTGACTTGCAGGCAGAGTAAGCGTCTGTTTCTTGCAGCAGGTTTTCTTATTCAGGTTACGCATTCAAGATGCTGGCTCAATGTAGAATGCGGGTGAGCTTTGCTTCAGGGTGAGCTGTCCTGTTTGCGTGCATTGGCATGAAGTAGGAAGACCAAAGTACGGCGATGCCATTATCCGGATGCAGTTTCTCCTGCTCGTTATCAGGCACAGCAGCCTTCAGTCAAGAAGTGACGTCTTGTCTGAGACACTGCAAGCGCTTGGCTGAGGTCGACCCCTCAAATTCCTGCCTCACTATGGCAGAAGGCTGCAAGAGCATTAATGAGTCGCAGCCCAAATATCAACCCGTCTGCATCAGAAGGCACCTGTTTTGCAGCTCCACGCCTCATGGGCTCTCGCTTGCGACACCCGTATGCAGCACACATGACCATGACAGAATCCCGGAGACGAAGCGATAGAGAGCATGCGGCATTTTACTGCGTCTGATCTGTCCAAGGTGACGAAAAGAAAGACGAGGACGTGAAGCCCGACGACGGAAAGGGAAACGACCAGGACGGGTGTCGGTTGCTTGCTTTGCTCACCTCATCTCGTGCTCAGAGACTCGTGAGACCAGACATGCACCGACTTTTGCAGGACAAAAAGCAAGAAAGGGAAGCAGCTCTCGAACAGGCCTGCGACTTGCTGACCACCGTCATGGCGAGCGACCTTGGAGCTTTCTTTGCAGGCACAGGCAGCGCGAGCAGCCGCGCTTCCAGCACAGGGCCCTGGCCAGACTTGAGGGGTGTCAACGAGCTTCTTAAGTAGATGAACGTAATGTTGTGATGACTGTGGGACATTGCGGGATGGAAGTGGGACAGTGCAGCTGTAACTATGGAAAGGCACAAATCCTGTAATGAGTCATGACAACACTTCAGCATCGGCTTGGCAGAGCTTCTGGCTCAAGCCACACGGACACCACCAGTTTAAAGCGCAGCCACGCACCGGGCCATGCCATGGTGCGGGCCACCCAGCGGCTCAAAGGTACTCAGCACGGGCGATTGGTTGGACAGCATGCCCGGCTTTTGGCAAAGCATGGGCTGTGGTGCGAACTTCAATCATCTCCATGCCGTCCAGCTCAAAGGTCTGGAACTTGGCACAGTAAGTACTGGCATGCGTGCAGTATGCATCACCTGTGAAAGCAAGACGGACAATGAGCAATACTGAATCCTGGCGATGTTGGGCTGTCGGTACCTACAGAGCATGATGTTAAAGTATCGAAGGGCCGCGGCATCGGGTACTCGCAGGCAACAGCTGTGCATGCATGCTTGCTAAACGGCTGAAGGGGAGGCTCACCATGCTAGTCACCCGCTAGTTATGCTGAGCCCAGAATGACGCTTAACTTTTTGGAGGAGATCGCGCGCTTCGCAGTTTCACGAGTACACACTCGGGCCCAGCACAATCACTATTGCTTTCACAGCATGTCGTGTTTCAGTTGCTGCAGGTTTTGCCCGCCATGTTTGTAGTACCACGGTTCTGCGGGGCACTGAAAGATGCCACTCGCTGTCCGGTCGCTTCGTGTCTCAGAGATAGGACTCGGACTGGGGGACTAGGCCGAAGCTCTACAGGCATTCAGAGCCTCCCGTGGAGTTTGCAGCCGAGTTCGATCATAGGCATCTTTTCAACCGTCCAGAGGCAATCGGCCGTGTACGGGGCTCTTTGCAGAGTGGCACGACAGGGAGAGCGATCGCGAGCCCCCAAACCGAAATTAGGTGTTTGGCTTGCGCGGACGGCCTTCTTTTTGGCTTTGGCTGGAAGGGGAGGGACTGGAGGTGCTTTGGGGTGCCTGGAAGCGCCAAGCGAGACCCATAATATGAACGGTGCATGAACAGTTTGGAACCAAAAGTTTGAGAATATTGGCTACTGGCAAGGGCCACTGAAGATCCGCGTCCAAACGTACTTGTTTTCGGAGAAGGTCCGATACTGACAGTGCTATGGCTGCTACGGTTCCTTTACGAAGATTTTCAGGCCCTCGGCTGGACATGAAGCGCTTGCGGCTGGCGCTGGATCGCGTGCAAGCACAGCATCCGCGGCTCAGGGCCCGGCTGATATGGGATGCCTCCGGGCAACACTATCTTGTCCCTTGCTTGAGGAAAGAGTGCCTCCTCTTTTTCGTGTTGTATGCATTCTACGGGGTCCTCCCTTTGCGGTTCGTCAGCTTGACTTAAGTGGCTCTTGATTCCCACGGACGGCAAAAGCGAGGAAGCTCTCGTGCTCTCTGCAGGTGGAAGACAGCACACCTTTGCCCATCCATGAGAAGGAGGGAGCAGATCCAGCGACCATGAACTTGGATCTGGAGGCAGCTCTTCTGACACTTGGAAGAAAGCGGGTTGAGCTTCAAACTTCCGCTTCCCAGTCTCAAGCAGAGAGGAGCAGATTCGAATTTGCACCAAGGACCCACATGGACGAACACCCTTCAGTCTTTGTCACCTACATTTGGCGGACTGGCCTATACCATCTGGGAAGTCATGCCGACACCTGTAACTCCTGTACACGTGTTAGTTCCACCCCGGCAAAAGGTACGGCGATGCAGCGCAGCGGGCCCTTCTGCTTGTGGGCATGAGGTACCGAGTCCACACAGACAAAGCTGAGTCGTGGGCCCCGTGTGCACGTTGCAGGCATGGACCTGGAGATGGCCGAGCCGTGGAGATCGCTCTGGCGCACCCCGGCCACCATCGGCCGCTAGCCTCATTCGGCTTCGTCACCCCAAGTCTTGCGGACCCAAGGCAGCTGCTTCTGCTCTACGAAGGACGACCGCTTCCGGAAGGAACCGGCAGCAGCTGCCTGGTCCTGGAAATCTTGTTGTCACACACCTGTTGATGTGCCAACAATGCCTGGCCTCTCCCGTGCCAAATATGAAAGATCTCGTGTCCACCAGACTGGATGTGACGCGAGGCCATATGAACTACACCGAAATCATCAGCTTCGATGGCAGCCTCAGCAAGGAGCAGGTGCAGAAGTGGCGGTCGATCGAGGCGGAGTATCCTCCGAAGATTCGCAACGCGCAGCACGAGCCTTGATCCAAGTACCCCGCCTCGTAGCAGAGACCGCGAAACGCCGATCCCAAACTAAGATAAACTAAGGACACCTTCGTTCAACCACGACATCCGGAGTTTCGGGCTGTTTTCGAGGCATTTGTTTTTTGCCTTGTCCAGTGTGTACTGGTGGCTGTGCAAAATCAATGACCGCTTTGTCATGGCTCCTGTCCACTGCTCTCCTTGCCGCTTGGCCAGGGCTTCTGCCTGGAGCTCATGCGACTGGATGCATCGGAGACGAAAGCTCTGGCCAAAGCTAGCCGGGCCGCAGGAACCCTGCAGCTTGAGATCCATGACATCTGTTGTTTTTTTTTCAGGGGGGTGCAGGGGCTGGAGACATGGGAAGCTGGAGTCATATCAGGCATGTGCATGCTTCGCACGGGTCAGACACGACATGGATGGCAGGAACAACGGTGACTGGTGCGATCGTGGCTGCAGCCCATCTGGCAGTGTTGAAGGAGCGCACTCCACAGTCTGCCATAGCAGAGCATCGGCTGAGCGCTTCAGCAAGTCTGTCTCGCGAGGAACTTCAAGCAAGATGTTTAGAAGCAGATCGCATCAAAGTCGGCCTCCTCATGAATGAGCGGTCTTTTGTGGATGCCTGTCCTGTGCGAGGGAAGGTTAAATCGACTTTTTCAGGCCTCCTGTTGTGTGGCTCGGGCCGCCCGAGGACAAGCGCTACTCGCAGGAGATGGGAAACTTCGCGAGCGCCTTGCACTGGTTCTCGGAGAATCAGCCGGACTTCTGGCACACTGCAAGGGAAGCTCGTCGATTCATGGACCGTGTGATCCAGGACTGCTTGGCCAGGGCACCCGCTAGGGCCAGGGCATAAGACGGGCAAAGCAGGAGAAATGCACCTTTCCCGGTTTCATCATCCAGAACGAGCTTCTCGGCCTTATCTTCTGCATCCTACAGCGATTGTCATGGCTTTGTGCGAGGTTCCTTTCCATGGAGATGCTCCAGATGCTGTCAAGCGCCTCTGCAGAGCTCGCAGCTGGCTTTGGAGAGCAGGGAGATCACGTTTCCGCACTGGTGGCTGCATGTAAATCGCTTCGCTGTGGTTTGCAGGTCAAGGTTTAATTTGTCCGCTAGCGCGAGACCCGCCTCGGAGCCGTTTCCCAGTATGTAGACAAATAGAATATTGTCCAAGCCATGGTTTGGGATTCAGTGTTTAAGTTTCCGGTGCAATCATGCCAAAAAGCGGCAGGAGAGAAAGGGAGGGCAAAGAAGCACAGAGGAAGCAAGCGTTGCCGAGCGAAGGGAAGGAACAATAAATCGGAAGGGGCCAAAATTCCAAAATCGCATCCAAAGTATGGACCCAAACCCAAACTCCTGGAAAGACCAGCCGCAAAACCGTCAAAATCACAGGTGTTCCTGCCCACCCCGCTTAAAGTTGCTTGAAGCCCTCCAAACCCAGAGCGCGATCGGCATCAAATTTTGGGAGCGGCTACAGGGGGTGGATGCAATGTAAATACAATTACACCCGCCGGATTCCATGGATCTGATCTAGACGCCCCGGTTTTTCAGCTTCAAGCCCTGGCAGTACCTTTTCCTTCCGTTGCAATGCAGCATGCAGCCAGACTACCCCTCAGGGGGCATAAAACGTAACTCTCCCTGCATGCAAGCACGGGTGAGGTATCATCGCTGGGCGTGTTGACAAGTTTTGGCAAGTACGACAGCTTCGAAGTTCTCGAGAACATCCAGGCCTTCCCCCGACCCACAAAGCAGTTCGACGTCGGTTCAAAGCTAAACCCCAGTAGGCGCAGTGGGACATGCCTCTCTTCCGAGGCTGCGCTTGCCGGCTTCATGACTGGCATCAACCTCTCTGTTTGCACCAGCGGAGCTTCTGGCACCATGACTATGAGCGTACAGGTGACGAAGAGTCTCCGCCGCACGTGATACAATTCATGAGGTAGTCCCGAAGTCAATTGAATGCCGTCTTGCAATCAAGCTTAGCCCCATACTCGTATGTAAGCCATGGAAGTGTACCAAGGAACATTGTGCCCCGAGCTCGGGAGCTAGCCAAAGCAGTATCTCAGCACATCAAGGACCCTGTTATATTGCCCTGCTCGGGCACACTTCGTCGATGTTGGTCTGCTTTCGCGACCGCTCACGCTTTCTTGCATTCCTCTCTTCTGCTCCTTTGCTAGTGACACATTGCAGTCTGTAGGAACATCGATGCGATCCCCGACTAGAGACTCCACAATGAAAATGAGCCTCTGAAGACCCAAGTTGCATAGCCGCGAAGCAGGAGGCGCTCAGCAACCCACCGCCCGTGGAGCCGGGCGTCGATGCGGCACTGAACCCTGTTGGGGCTGACTTCCGCCAAGCCTGCGAGGCCGCGAAGCTAAGAGGTGCAACGTTCGTCGTTCCTCTCTACCTACTCTTACTTGTTGTTCACAGGCTCATCTGTTGAGATGGGATGACTTTCTCGGGTCGATGTGGGAGCTTTGGAACTGGGGTTTCGGAATTTTGCGGCTGCGTAGTTTGATCTCTCAATTTTTTCACAGTGGTCTCCTCGAGTGGAGCTGCCGTCATCCACCCCAGCGGAGCTAGCAAAGCATCCAGCAAATCATGCCGTCTGTAGGTTGGTCATGGCTGGTCCATAATCATAATGCAGCTATATGCAGCTGCACATGCTCATACCGTCACCTCATCTTGCCCTGAGATCATGGAGCCGCTGATCGCAAAGAACAAACAGCGCTTGGTCGAAGCGCAAAGGACAACGTGTTGCAAGTACCTGCAAGTTACCACGGCAGTGACGTAAGACGTGGATCCTGGCGGAGGACAGCCCATGGGGCTTCTGCGATGATGGGGGACGTCTCGGGAGCATATACCTGGAAGACCAACGTCCTCGTGCCGGTGGTGACTTTTTTCGCCATCTTGTCATCGGGTCCGCTCCAGGCCTTTCCACTCTACGTAAGGCGGGGCCCGGCCGAAGGCGCTTAGCCAAGTGAGCAAGTCTTGAAGTCTGCCAGAGCTCTTGGAAGGCAGCTCATGGACGCGGGCGTCTTCAGCTGGGCTTGTGAAGATGGAGCCCGAAGCTGTTCTGAGCAGGGCGAGAGTCTGCAAGACCTCTACACCAGCACATTTTCTGCACAGATGCGCTTCTTTATTCTGGTCGGCTTGGCCTACGATATGCACCTTGACCATACTTGGCCACACACTCAAGTTATTCGGGGATGTTAGGGGATTTTTCGGGGTTCAAGGGCAGGGTGCGGACCCTGCCTGTTCACGGAAATCATAATGTGTAAATGTTCCGAAATGCCGGACATCGCAACCGGTAATAGTGTGAAAAATCCGCGGCTGGGTCATCCCAGCACTTGTACAGTTGCATTTGCATAGTAAGGAAAAGGAGCGTTCATTTTCCTGTCCGACAACGTTGATATCTGATATTGCCCTTGCGGCTTGATACGATTGTATGACAACCCTGTCAAATCGATGTTCTATCCTTTCGGCCCGCAATCTTATGATGCGATCGTGACGCGACTTGGGGCATTCACAACATCGTGTTGGTCCCTGTGTTTTCGGCAAAAATCCTGCTACACGCAACTGTGTACAGGACACCGACTCCACTGTACTATCTGTTGCCAAGTCTGCGGCTTTTGAAGAATTCAACTTTCCATCTTGCAAGATGCAAGCTGGTTGTTGCAATGCTTGCGTTGGTTCGAACAGCCCTCTGAAACGACTACCTAAAGCCAAGATGTAGTGTTGCCGCCAACATGTTGCTCGAATGTTTCTACATCGATAGTTTGGGTGCTGCCCCAGCCCTGTAACAGTCGGATATTCCGGGTTGTATAAATCACACACCCAAAAAAGCACAACTATTTTTGTCAAGTTCAGATCACCTTTTCTCCCCCCTCCCCTTCCCCCTCCCCGTCCCCCTCCCTCTGCCCATATGTCCGCCTGATGGTTGCAGTGGCGCAAGGGCGAAGTAAACCCAGCTCACTCAGCTCAATGCTTCAGATTCGCTGTTGAGTTGGGTAGGCTTTTGTCGTTGGGCGATCCAGTGCTTGGAGGGCTGATCCAGTGCCTGAAGCCAGCGGCAGGCAGCACCAGCAAAACACAACCAGATCCGGGGATTAACACCAGAAAAGCACAACTGAAACCAGGCTTGTCTGATTGAGATCCTCAGGAACCTTGGGAGTTGTCCAAAAGCGACACAACTGAACTACAAAATATGCACAACTGAAATCAACAAGCAGCACCAAAAAACACAACCAAACCACAACCAAACCACAACTGCACTAACAAAAATGCACAACTGAATTGCAGAACGACCACAACTGAAACAAGGTTTTGAGCTGTCTGTGCCGGAAACAGTTGTTTTCTTTTGTAAAAGGCACTACAAAAAGCACAAGAAAGCCACAATTGAATTACAAAACAAGAACAATTGAACAATTGAATCAAAACAAGAGCACAACTGAATCAGGCAAGGAGCACAGAACAAAGGCACAAAAAATCACAACTGAATTGGGAAAAAACACAACTGAGTTGAAACAAAGCACAACTGAATTGCAAAGAAAGCACAGCTGAATCACAAAAAGCTGGCAAAACCAGATTCAGATTCCATTTTGAAAACCGCTGGGTTGGTCGAGGCCACCCAGACCTGCCACCCTTTTGGGGGCTGCCGCCCCCCCTGCCCTACCCTAGAGGCTCTATACGCTTGCTGCGAAGCCGCCCGACTGGTTGGGCAGGCCAAGTCCTTCGAGGCCTTGGACGGTGCGGACGTCGAAAAGGGCTGTGACTTGCCTTTGGCCCAAAAGGCAAAGTTCTGGAAGTACCGCTCGCACATGCTGCTGCTGAAGCTCGCATGGGAAGCCGGTGCTGGTGCCAGTGCCGGCGCTAGTTGCAGTGCTGACCCTGTGCTCAAGCACGTACAGGCCTTCGTCAAGGGCCATGCTGTTTACAACGTGGACCCTGACGCCCATCTCTTCAACGGCTTGCTGTTGCTGTGCAAGGCCACAGAGGACCAGTGGAAGATGGACAAGAAGGTTGCCGACGATGCCCAGGGCCAGGAAGAGGTGACAATCGATTGGCAGGCTGTGCTGTTGTACAGTACATGTTTTAGAGTGTTTTACAGGGTTTTAGATCTGTAGAGTCTAGAGTCTAGAGATTTCCGGATCTAGAATCCTAGAATTCTGGATTCGAGGTTACAGATTCACAAAGTCTTAGATTCGGGTGGAGTCGGCAGCAAACGAAGGTAAAAGCAGACAAGTGGACAACAGCTCGGATGCTTTCAGGAACATTGGCGGGTATTTTCAGGCTTATATAAGGACGGACGCGTTCAAAAACACCAAAAAGCATTTTTCAGAAAGCAGCTTCGGCACGATGTGGTATCAGAAACAGTCACCGTGCATCTTGGAGTGGCTGCCCGACTGTATCCGTGGCTTTACAATCTTTGTGTCTAGCTTATTTGCATTCAGTCCATGCGATAAAATTTCATACATACTGCCTCATATCAGACGCGCAAAGTGTGCCTACGTTGGCGGCTACATGACCTATAGCCTTGATAGAAACAGATTGATATGTTTTTCATGCAGATGTGTTGTGCTGCACGGTGCATTCGGCGGTGGGTGCCTGAATGCAACCGTGTTTCCTCCCATTCTACATTTATTCTTCTATGCGTTTAGATAACCTATGGAAATGCATGCATGGTGTATTTAGTATCATCATTTTCCCCCCGTCCGTTCTACTGCTGTGTCAATATTAAGTTTTGTTGAATATTACACGCATTTACACGCTGACGTTATTGTGTACGTACATTACGGTCTCGCATGAAAATGCATGTACGTTGCGTCACCTCCTCATGTGCCCCGAGTACCGCTACACAGAGAGCATTGTGTCTCCCATTATGGTTGTGCGTGTCGGAGAGCATGCATGCATTTATTGACGTTCTGGGAATGCATACACAATTGACACATTCTAGGAATGCGTACGCCTTGTGACCGTCCGGAGGGCCCAGTGTGCCTTCTGTGGTTTCCTGCATGCGCCCATCATATAAGGTCCTGCAAGCACATATTTGATACCTTTTTGTATTGCATATAAATGAAGAGTTGGGTATACTCTGACACACGAGGCTGTATGCATTCAGCTTGCGCATAGAAATGCATACGGGCTTCTCCCAGGCACTATTCTCACATGTCGTGTTTCTGCTGTGCAAGTCCGTGCGCGTCTGTACTTTATAATTTTACATGTGCCGAAACGCGTCATGGTACAGTATCCTTCCGTGGGCGGTCAGTTTCCTGCGCCCTGCCATATTGTGACAGGGTGTGTCTTCCTCAAGCTCTCGGTGCTCGAAAGCATGCTAGCGTGCGTTTACTGCATTTGTGAAAATGCATACACAGCACCGTTGCATTACTTGTGTTTCTCGGCGCCTTTTTTCGTGCTTCTCCAGGGATGTGTATGCAATATGCTGTTTAGCCCAAACGCGGGGTTCCTCGATTCTGCGGATGTTCCTATTACGCTTATCTTAGGGGAGCTAGCACTTGTTCTGATGATGGCGACGAGATATTGATTTTTACTCCCTGTCTCCTTTCTAATTACGCTTGAGTCTTTGTACGCATTCAGGTTGTGTCCAGACATGCACATGCTTGTTTTACGGTGTCCTTTCGCTTTCGCACGATCCCTGCTCTCGTTTCGATTCTGCGAGCACGTCGGCGTGTTTTGGCTAATTCAAACAGTTGTTGTATCGTTACATCTCTCAGGATTGACCCTGTGCGTTTTGGCGGCTTCCCGGAATGCACATATGTTTCTCCCGGTTTCTACGCGGCCCTGCGTTCATCAAAAGTCAGCTTGGCAACGCTTGCTGTCAAAACGCATGCACAGGGGACTGCTATGAATACGCGCGTGCTCTGCATGAAACGCACGTGAGGGAGACACTGCGCTGTGCATGTGTGCTTTCCGTCTTTCCAAAGTGATATCCCACAGAGAATGAAGTGTGCATTGAAGCCACTGTCAAAACAAATACACGGGGAGCTTCCCAAAGGTTTTTGATACCGGCCGAGCTCGAGAAATGCATCTGTACTTTCCCTTCTTGTGTCGATTTCTCATGAACAACGAAGCGGGCGTGCCTGTGTGCACTCTAGTAGTCAGCCGATCTCGATTTCAAACGTGTATACACGCGTGCCTGTATGCCTTCTCAGCCAGTGTCAAAACGCATACGCGGGAAAACTCCCTTAAACCAACAGCCCTTTCGTGCCAGCCAAGGTTGTGGAAAGTTGACGCGACTGAATGTCTTTTGTTTCTGAACATTGTTTAAATTGTTTCTTGCAAATCCGGCGGGACTTCTTGAACAAAGCATTCTTTCTTCTTGAAAATACAGACCCTTGTTCCTGAAAAAGCCAACCCTTATGCCGTGAAATTCCCAGCACCCTATACACGTGCAAACCTACATGAATTGTATGGTTTACCTACCTGCCTGCTTGGCTACTTACCTACCTTACCTACCCCCGTACGGAAGCAAACAGGTAGCTTTTTAGGAGCTTGCTTTTCGACTTTCGACAGGCCCGTTCAACAGACGTCGAAGCCCCTTGCTCAAAGAGCCCCAGAGCACTCGGTGCCGAGGTACGGCGCTCGCGTGGCTTCCTGCCTTGGCGCGCTTACTGCCGCCCTCTGCTTTGTGGGCCTTGCCGTGGCGGCTTCGTTGGATTCCCAGGCACTCGGCCTTGTGTATAAAGAGTTTATGGTGAGGTTTCATGCAAACTTCATGGGGTCTTGAAAAAGGCAATGCAGGCCGTTGGTGGTTGGGAGCGTCGGCGTTTCGGTTTGGATGTCTCTGGCATGCTACACCGTCGCAATTTGGAGTATGTCACGACCTGTCACGACGCAGAGTTCGTACTGTCCACTGTCCAGTGGCAAAGACCGCCTGGGACCGCTTGGAGCATGCTGCTTACATGACTGCTTACATGTAATCGCGTCCGCAGTCGTTGTCAGCGGTGTGATTGGTGTCTTCGAGGCTGCTTTGCCGGCAGAGGGCAAGGACTGTGGGAGTGCTGATTGCTTCTTGCACTCAGGCTTGGCCGTTGACGCAATCGACAGTGATGCCCCTTGGCTGATAGTCGTCGGCCGCAATGGTTTGGGAGTGTCTTCACTGGTTTACAGCCTCTTCCTGTGAACCCCGAATCAGATGTTCATGTCTTGCATATCATGATTGGTTTCCCGCCGCCAAGGTATTTCTGCTTTCTCTTCGCTGACCTGGGTGGAAATTTGGCGTCATACAGTGTGCTGGGCTGGATGTGGCATTATCCACTCCTGCACCTCGTGTGGCCATAAGCAGCCCAATGTACTCCACAAACCTCGTGGTATTCTTTGCGTGGACGATCCGGGAACTTGCAAGTTTTAGCTAGTTAAACTAGACTTCCCCGAAGCGCACCAAGGCAAACATTCTTCATCGGCCTGAGCAATGCTGCAACACAGGCAACGGTTCGTCAAGATTGTTCTGCTTGGGGGGCAGGGGGTGGAGCGAAAGAACATGAGTGGAGCCATCTATCACTGAGACAAAACACGTTTTGTATATGTTTCCATATCTTTATAAGCGCATACATACACATAACATGAACCCCTCCCCTGTGGCCCTACCGTTGCTTCCGTCCGTGCTGGAGAAAATAGTCAACCATGCAAGTACAGTCATGCAAGTTGTAAGGACATGCGAATGCAGGCGGCAATTAGGTGGCGAGCGAAGAAAAGTCAGTTGTCCTTCATGTTGGCAGTGCAAGTAGGCACTGCTTATAGGTTTTTCTGCTGCAGCGATGTTTGATTTTCCATCTATTCAAACAAAATGTGACGCAATGCTTGTTTAGCATTTGATATCTACATCGTGTTTATCGGAGGTTATCGTTTACGTTTCAGTAGCGTAGGTTTGTATGTGAACGGTGTTTGTCGACGCCAACGCCTGATATGTAATCATGCAGTTCGACAGTTATGATGCTCACCAGCTTTACCGAGAAGGAAGATGCGTTTCAAACTAGTGGTCGCTTGATACTCGTTTCAGCTTGAATTTCATGTACCAATCAGCCCACGTTGCATTGTTTTAGACTCGGTTAAATCAACTAATAGAGTAATGCAGGTGTGGTTGCTATTTTGGCTTCCCACATATCTCTGAGGCTAGGTCAGGTAGCCTTGTCGGCTTGGTTGGTGTTTCAATATATTCCGCCGTGTAATTGTTCTCTGTGATAAGGTCCCAGTTGTATGTTAGCAAGATGCAGAGCGGCATTATTGAAGTTCATGTAGTTGCATAGTCCTTAACGAACTCTTCGAACGAATGCTTCAACTTACTGTTTTTGAATCTGGTTAATCTTGCTCCAGAAATACTACTCAGTTACTCTTCAAGTGGTTATCTATCTTGCAAGTGCTTCTGCCAGTCTATCTTTCTGTCTATCTATCGTTCTGTCTATCCATCTATTTATCTAGAAATCTATCAACCTATCTAGGCTGATTGGTTATGGTCATGATTACATCAGCATATATCCGCTGCTATAACGGGGTTTGTTGTCGCAGTTTCATTGTTCTATAGGATTCTAGGGTTCCTCTTTTCACACATACCCGTACTATGTGCTTTCTATCGTTGTAGGCGTTTATGCTTTGCTTACGTTCCTGCTTCACCGTTCGATCACCACTGCCGCTCCCGCCCCCACACTCCCATCGCCACCTTTACCATCACTGCCATCGCCACGATCACAGTCACCAGAAATCACCAGAACCAGCAGAACCAGCGTAGCATGAGTATGCCTAAGGCAATGCTGTAGCTGCTGCCGCATCCAAACCTATCCTGCTTTTGTTGCTGCGTTTCCTTCGGAGGCCTCCGGGTCGCTGGGCTTCGTGTTTAACTCTCTGGCGGATTTGGGTGTGAACATTGTGGAGTCCTTCTTGGTCTTGGCTGGTTTCAGCTTGCTGCCCCGTGTCTCAAGACGAAATGGGTCAAATTAATGCTAGGCCTCATTAGGTGAGCTCTGGGGCATGGCAGTGTGGCAAGATAAAGCAGCTGTTGTTCGAGGTCTGGCTTGGTTTTCCTACTGAGCTGCCCGACAAAGCTTCAGACTCTGACACAAGCTGGCCGTGTTCTGAACACTCATCCCTCAAGTTTGGATATCTACTCGATTGTGGGCTGGAAGGCGATAAAGCATTCGGTCAAAGAGGCTTGTGGTGTCTACAACCTCTATCCACGGCAGAACACCTGTATGCTGCTTTATATCGGCTTTTTCATGGCCGGCGAGCTCACCTGCTTCAGTGGGCTGGAGGCTCGATATCGTGCTCTGTTCCAGCCTGCAGAAGCAGACAGCCTGCTGGCCGCCTATGCCACGTTGACCCTCCGCATTGTTCAGCTTTGCTTGCCTTGCCGTATGCTGTACTAAGCCAAAAACCCAAATTAACAAGATCCAAGCTCCCAGTATGCAAAAAAAAGACTCTACAGATGTAAGCAGATCCCGTAGAACACATGGCCAAAATCTTCCAAATCATAACTATCTAGCATGCTCAGCATGCCAATTGCCACGATGGCTGGGTACCTAAAAAAAGGATCCCACTATTTAGTGTACTATATTGGGTCCCCTATTTTCGGAAACTCCCAAGTACCTCAGCCTGAGGATGGCCGTCCTTGGGATCGCTGTCAACCCGGC
The DNA here is from genome assembly GCA_905221615.1 of Symbiodinium sp. CCMP2592. Lineage (NCBI taxonomy): Eukaryota > Dinophyceae > Suessiales > Symbiodiniaceae > Symbiodinium > Symbiodinium sp. CCMP2592. Next base: position 153,805 of record CAJNDT010006000.1, read on the forward strand.
TGCAGGTTTACTCTTTGACTGCTTCGGTTTTCTGAACGTATTTGCGTTTACCTCGTTCTTGGCATTCCTAGTTCCCTTCACCTTGATGGTGCCGATACTCTGGGTGCAACTGCTCAACCTGTTTTTTCTGGTCACGTGGTTCAGCCTGTTCTTGAACGCTCCCTGGTCAGCAATGGAATGCTTTTTCTTCTCGGGATACACAGCAACTAGTGGCAACTTTTGAGCTCAATTGGTGCAACGCCCCGGCGCCGTCAGGTTGTCTCCAGATACTCGGTGACCTTCGCTCCACCAGATTTCTTTGGAACCTTCACAGGCGACTGGACAGGAGTTGTCGTGCAACAGTTTGGTCATAAGTGTGGTTGGCACCTTTCAATCCGCATGCTACAGCCCTGGCCCCGCTCTTTCAGGTTTCTTGACCTCGCTGGCAGGGATCATTGCCTACTTCGTGGATGCAGTTCTCCAACTCCCGAGGCGCGGAACAGATCATATTGGAGTGGACGCTCTCCTGTTGCACGCAGGACAAGCTGCAGTCTCGTATCGATATTCGATCCTTTTTTATTTGCGACTCACGCGGTAGCTGCAGCTGCACCGTAGACTCCTCTCGTGGCATGTCGACAGTGAGTGCAGGCCGACGGGCGACGGCCTCATCGCCACGGCAAGCTGCTCTATGCTGATAGGGTGGGCTTTCAGCGTGTACTTGGCTGTCCTCATGCATCGGGAAGATGGTTTGCCACGAAAGCCTCCAAAGAACCACTTTGGCTAGATGCCTTGCCGCGGCTTGCCTGGCAGACCGGGAGCTGGGTCTTCTCCGAAGGGGACAGGGCCATGAAGTGCCATAGGGCCATACCGTATGGCCCTATGGCCATGCCCATCAGGACTGCAGAGGCGCATTGCGGCCCAAAAGAACCTGAATGCAGAAATGTCCTGCGCCGGCTCGACTCCCATCAGCATACATCACGCTCGCTGGCGCAAGGAAGCAAGCTCGCCCAAAGAGCGGTGTCAATCCGCCCGCTCACAGTCACAAGATCCAAGCTGCCACAAGTTCTGTAGACTTGAGCGTCTACTCACTCAGAGATTCCTTCAGCCCCGGCTCTCAACCCATCCCTGCTGTGACGGTGCCGATGCTCCGCCGCCTCCGGCCGGTGCAATGGGCCGCCTGCCAGGGCCTCCGAGGCTCGCGCTGCTGTGCGCAAGGAGAAGGAGGCGGGGACGGGGGCGGCGCCGCGGGGGCGTCTGCAACAAAAACGGCGGAGGTTTCCACACGGCATGTTTGTAGCGCCGCAAGCGGCAATCTAACAAGAGATGGCAAGTTCCGCTGCAGGCAACCATGGGAAAAGAACCCAGCCAGGCAGCGGCGGGTTGTGTGCAAAATGATTACAGAGAGGGTGGTGCAGGACTCCTTGTTGTAAGGCGCAAGGCTACCCTGGAGTGACAGGACTCGCCGCTGCTTGGGCGTCATGCTCCAGAGAAGAGCGCCGGCAGTTGGCCGTGGTCTGGATTTAAACAAGTTGTGGTGTTCTTGACCAACGGGCTTACATTGGAGCCAAAGTTGTCTTCTTGTCAAACGAAATGTCTCCTCACTGCCGATGCCCCATTATGCATGTCCTGTCCCGTCGATCTTTGCAGCGACTTGTTGATAGTTCAGAAGTGTGTCCGTGCCCGAGGTGCTCTCTGCATCGGGTGCCGTCTTGAACCTAGGCCGGGACCGCAACGAATCTCGAAGTATTGCGACTGTCAAGAATCTTGAGCCTGCGGGGGTTGATCTCAGAGGGAGCACGCCTTGCTTGTTACGCCCTCTTTCTCGGTGCAGGCTTTGGAGTCGTGATTCCAGCACTGCCCGCGCTTTCACAGGACAGCTGGGCATGCGTCGACTTTTCCGAACTTTCCCCGGAAGAAGTGGTGCCACGAGGGCCTAGGTTAGAAGCTCCCGATGTGGGGGAGCCAGGGAGCCGCCCTTCATTTCGCAGGAGCTTGGATTTGGGGCCCTCGGCGTGGGTCTGTTGCTGGGAGTTCCAGGCAGCCCTGCTTTGCCTGTGCTCTCCACAAAAGATCCCCAGATTCCAGACTGCCGGTGGGGGAGGCCTGGCCAGGGTGCTTGTGAATCTGCCTGCCGGTGTCCTGGTGGACCGCCCGAGCTCCGAGCTGGGGGGGGGCGACTCTGCTCTTTGCGGCTCGCATGGCCGAAGGCTTGGCTCTGGGCTGAGATGGCTGAGGCCTTGGAAGGGTCCCGGCGATGGTGCTGGGAGAGCTCGTCGCTGCAATGGGCTGCCAGCGTCTCGGAGGCGAAAAGAGGTGTGGACAAAACTCGAAGCCAAGGTCTGGGAACTGCTCTGGGAACGTCCATAGGCAGGCCACGCCCCTCAGGCTCAGGCTCCATGTCTCCATGTTGCCTGCTGTCAGGCACCATGTTGCCGTTGCGCTTCCTTGGTGGTTCCGGGGCCTCCCTGGCAGCTGCGGGTTCAGCCGCATACGTCGAGCCTTGCCTTAACAAAGAGCCTTGTCCGTAAGCGAAGGCGGGGCCGCGGCACGGGGCGGCTTCGACTCCGGCTAGGCGGCTAGGGAGCGTCATCAGGCAGACATGACGGAGAAGTCCCACCTCAAGCCCTTTCGTGGTGCCATCGAGACTTGGACATCGAGCTGCCTGCACCATTGTAGGCTCTTTCGTGGCCACTGCGCTGAGACTCAAAGGTTGGCGCCCAGGGCGGGCTCATCTCTGCAGCCTACGTTGTGGGCCCGGTGATAGGCTGGACAAAGCTGGCACCGAGCAAGAGTCGCGCGATCAGAGCAAACGGAGAGTGCCGGTTGCAGACAGGTGGCGTCCTAACGCAGCGCTATGGTGCCCCGATGGCGTACACAGCGGTCGCGGGGCTGATTGCGGTTTGCGGCGCCGCCTACGCCACGCTGCCGGCCTGGCTCGTACAGCATATATAGCACAGCATAGCATGCAGAGCACATCCTCGACAGCCTATATAGTCGTCCGCAAAGGGGAGGTGAGGTGCCATTGCTGGGCATGCAGGAGCCGCGGCAGCGAACATCGGGCGTGGAGATGCGTCTGGGAATCTTGCTGCGAGATGCTGCGAATGACTGGCGCAGCCTCCTGCAGGATCCACGGCAGCAGGTGCCTTTGCGATTTCGGATGTGCTAAAGTAGGCAAAACTCCTGCATCAAAGTTTGACCCCTTCTTCTTGACACGGCCCTATCATGGCCTGGCAATCGGAAATCAGAAGTGTTTTGGTCGAGCCTTTGGACAACCATGCTCTGATGGTCTCGAGTTGATCTTCAGCCAGCAGGCACTTTTTGCATGTAACCTTGCGCTTTCGCTGAACTATGCAGCCCTTGCAGCTTGACTTGCAAATAGCTCGGGTCACGTTGCTGCGATTGGAGCGGCCTCTCCATGCTCTGACATCATCCGGCTGATTTCCACACAGCCCAGGTTACGATAATGCCCCTGCAAGCATTCCATACCTTTGGCACAACGGAGCGGTGCTCAGTGAGGGACTCCGTTCGGTTGGGACCGGGCCTGCCTATGACGACTGGCTCAGGCTGCCGAGATTGGCGGCCTTTTCTCTATAGGACTGTGTTGCCACAGGATTTCAGAGAGCAGCTAGCCGATGTCAGCCTATGTCAGTGGATCGTTGAGACACGAACGAGGCTGCAAGGTCTTGCAAGGTGGCGGCATTAAGTACAAGCTCTCTGGAGACTGGCTACTGTGCTACAGCTTGCCAGGATCTGCAACGGGCATCTTCCTGGCTCCTGTTGCGGGAGCCCTGTCGGACCGTGCCTGGCTCGCACTTCATATGCTTCTGCGTGAAATACGGTGAGTCTGCTCTGTGAAAGTCAAGCCAATGGTGCAACCTGTCGCGGTGGTCCTGTGAATTCAGGATGGGGCCGTGCCCCACTCCTTGCGCCGTCGCTGGCCGTTTGCGCAGCCGGCTGCTTTGGAGTGGCCTTCAGCCAGCAGCCCCTTTGCCGATCGGAGGGGTCCTTCCTTCAACCCAGCATGTAGAAGTCGTGCCATTTCAACGTCAAGCCAAGCTCAAGCCTGTGATTGATTCAGTGACGGTTGGTCCGCGCCGGTGCTTGGTGTGGGCAGGTGGGAGCTATTCGTGCTGTCAAACCTTCTCTGGTCCGTGGGCGAAGCCGTGCTCGTAACTCGTCAAGCAATTCGAGCCGAATGAAGTTCCATAGCGGCTCACATGAGACCTAGGGGCCCGTGCTGAGCGCATACGCTGCCGACATTGCCCCAAAGGCACGAAGGGTTTCTCTTCCAGTCCTGTCTGTTTGGGGACCGTTGGCATCGGAACAAAGATAGTTGGTGAGCACGCCGGGGCTAGCACCTCGCTCTTCAGTAGCGCATCCATTGAATCTTTCGGCCTCGCCCGGCGTAGTTGGCAACTTTTTTGGTCAAATACTTTGGAACCGGTGCCCTTGTCAAACAATTCTGAATACTGGCACAGTGTCGTGCCTGAGGGCACCTGTTCACTCTCGGACACAGAACGATTAAGCCCAAGGCGTTTCGTGCTGCGCATGTTTTGCAGCAGTGTCACCTCGCAGTCAAGTTGGCAACCCCGTGCCGTGTGCTGTTGCATGTGCAAGCGAGGAAAAGGTGGGTTCTGCCCTCTCGCTGGGCCGGCAAGCGGGGGATCTGGTCTTCTTTCTGGCCCCACCGGCTGTGGTCCCAGCTTCCGATGTTGACGCGACGGCTACTATTTTAGCAAATGGGGCTCAGGTCCTGGGCCTCATCTACGACAAGTGGCCTGACCAGGCGTGAACAGATGGTGGGACGGGATGCAGGGACAGGGTGCTGGGGGGAACACGGAGTCACGAGTGTCCTGCACGTGCCAAATCTCAGCTGCAGGGCGCCATGACGCTGCCAGCAATTCTCACTCTGGTTTGCGCTGCAGCAGTCCGACATCGCCTGAAGTAAAAGCGGCTTTTGCTCTTTAAGTTTTCTGCTGTCGTGCTGCTGGATGTTGTTCGTGCTGCTTCCGGAAATAGTTGCGGCCACCAGTGGGGGTATCATGACGGGGTATCATTGAAATCGAGACGAGCTCGCGATCAGTCGGTCTGTTCCTTGTATTGACGAGAACCCGTAGGCCCTTGCCTCTTAGGCCGAGTACCTGGCTGCGACCTCGCCAGGGCCCAGTGCGCTGGACACATGCGTGTCCATGGCTCTTCCGGAGGTCAAACCCGTCAATATTCGGAGGGGAGCTAGCGTTTGATACTTGTTGTACAGCAAAGTTGCAAAGCCTGCTGGGTTTGGAAGGACTTAAGGAAAACAGTGGTCCAAGGCACATCCCCTCATCCTTCTTCAACAATGCTGCTGCAGCGCTGTTGGGTTTAGATAAGCCGCGGGCCCAGCTGAGAGCGGTGTATGCTCGGCAACGCCCGTGGAAGCTGAGTGACATTTAGCCTGCTGTACGGCTGAGGGATAAGGAAAAAGAGAAAGACGGAGAAAAGCCGGGCAACCCAGCAACAACGTGCAAGTGCCCATACACTGGAAAGAGAACATTCCCGACTGTCGTCTTTTCCCTCTCTCTCTCTCTTTCTCCCTCTCCCTCTCACTTCCGTTTCGGGTGTGCCGTTCTTCGTCATATCGTCATAGCGACGACAGTGCGACGATGTTGAGGGCAAGCGACTGTTGGGGGCAGCCGCCGTGTTTCGTCTAGGGCCTAGGGCCCCAGGATTGAGGTTAAGCTTTACAGGGCGGCAGCCTAGGATGAACAGTGAGACGGTGTCGATCCGACCAGGTGAAGCAACATAGTGGCTGGATCACAGTGCTGTCAAAAAACGTCATGGTAGCTGCTTTTTGTGAAGTCTCCGAGGAAAGAGGAATCCAGAGAAGAGCCGAAGCCTCGGCCAAGTGAAAGAGGCGAGGCCCCAAACAGAAACCCAAACCCAAGCGCCAAAAAACCTCAGGTCGAGGCCCACCCCGCTCTCTGGCCGGAAGCCCGGAGCGAAGGGTTTCCGGGGCCACAACTGTCAGCGACCCGCCGCTTCGAGGCATCCCCGAGGAGCCCAAGGGCATGGGTGAGGAGCCCGGTGAGGGCCGAGGGATGCCGAGGGATGCCAAGGGCTGGAAGCAGCTGGCAAAAGCTCGCAGGTATGCCGGCTGCCTTTGGCGCGCCGCCGAAGGGGCCAGGCAGGGAACAGGGCTTTTGGAGTCTTTCAACCTACTCCGAACCCGGATCTCTTCACGCTCAGGTATGTCAATGCCGGCATTGGGTCCTGGCACCTCGGAACGTTCAGCTTTGAGTCGGATTTTGCCCCCATTCAAAGCAGGCTCCATGCATTGCCGAGGCATGGGCATGCCGGGTATGGCAGGGGCTGCGAAGGCACGGGAGACGTTGCGCAGCTGCAAACCCAACCTCACATGGCACGTCTGTGCCGCAGTCCGCGGGCGGCCTCCCTGCAGCGATGATGGCCATGAGAAAGCCGGACGAGGTCGTCGAGTCGTTTGTCGATTTGAGCAGATTCGAGCAGTGTGGTGCATGCGCTAGCGGGTCAGGGTCCACCGAAGACGCCTGCACCTCAGCTCTGTCGAGCCAGCTCTTCCCGCCGACTTGCTCATCGCCTCGAGGATCCCGCCCAAGTTCGGCGCTCCGGGACCACCACCCATCCCGGTGAAGTCGGTGCGCGGGGGGGGGGGGAGGGAGACTTTCGGCAAATGCCTGTGGTTCGGGTGTGAGCTGTTTCGCAAAACGGTTTTGACGCTAATTAGCCCCGAACGAATGTGAGCTTGCTGCAGTTGCCTTTCTCCACTGTCAATAGGTCGGAAGACCCCCACTTTGCTATTGCACCCCTAGAAGCTAGACCGCGCTCCCAAGATGGAAACAGTGTGAGGGCTGAGACTGTGTCCAATCCCGCATGTAAGATTATGACGTTCTCAGCAGGTTCTCAAGTTTGCAAAATACTTCGTGTTCCGGCACTACCGAAGGAGGTAGCTTCCAACAAGGCAGATGAACCTTACTTTGCTCCGGTCGGCAGGGCATGCCTCTGCCGCCACCGAGTGGGCAGCCGTCGCGGCCTCGAGCAGAACCACAGGCGCCACAGGCGGAGCGTTGGTAGCAAACGTCAGCGGCTGCAAGTGGCCAGTGGAGAACGTTCTTGCCGCATGTCGACTTTGCATAGAGGCGTTACTGCTCAAACCGTGACTTGCAGGGTTGTGTAGTGAACATTGCTTTGCAGATCTACCTGTCCAACTCATTAGTTGTCGAAGTACGACTCTTCAGCCGGCGTCGATTGAGGCAAGCATCGTCGCCGAACTTGTTCCCAGGATCCTTCGATTTTCTAGCTTTCTGATCATTCAATCAGCCCCTGCCGGCTTCAGATTTCGTGCCAGTCATTTTCGTGGTGTTTTAGGGCTCGCTCCAGCTGGACTTAGATCCAAGCCAGGGATAGCCAGGGTCGCATAATTCGAGGCATTCGAGGTAAAACAAAAAACGAACACGGCTGCGACTTCTGTGGTCGACATTGGCTGCTCGCCTCTGTACTGCTTCCGCTTCTGCGCTGGCACTCTCATGTAGCACGCTTTGTACAGGTGTCGTGTTGCACATGCATGTGCATAGTGACATTTGCTCGAGGGTCGAACGTGCAGCTACGGCCCGAGAGCATCAGATTTTCTTTCATTAGGACTCCTCTTTGGTCATGGCAGCTTGCTCCGCGTCAGAAGTTCGCAGGGCAGTGGCGGTGCTGGAGGCAGTGGCGGCCTCTGCGTCCACTGATTACCATACTGCTTTCGATTTGCTGCTGGAGCGCTGCCGTCACGACCTTATGGAGTTCATGGCGTATGTCGATACGGACGTGCATCATCGCTTGGCTGCTCTTCGCGATCTGTTGACTTCTTTGAAGTATGACCAAGCCATTCCGATCGAAACTGCACAACCGTATCGTGAACTGTTGTCTTTTCAGGATGCCGCCTCCAAGAAGACCCTTGAGATTCGCAGGTTGTGTGCGCAGTCCTCTGTGCTTGCTACGTTCTGCCCGGCTGGTGGAGCAGCTATGTATGCATGCGAGTACATGCGAGTTCAGTGCCGAGCCATCGGACAGGACAGGACTGCAAGGGGGCATTGATTCAGGACAGCACTTTTCCATAGCGGCCTCAGCGGCTGATAGCAGTCCCAATCTTGTAGGGCTACAGTAGTGCGTTTCGGCTCGAGATGGCAGCCGGTGAGCTGTGGCGAGTACTCAGAGACCGGGGCCTACAGGAACTGGCTCCTTCGCTAGTTCGATCCGGGATCTTTCGTTTAGAGGATGTTCTGGTCAGACGCGAGGAGTTGGCGCTAGTCGGTGTTTCGCCATGGCAAGTCGAACTGCTGTGTCACTCTGCTACAGCTCGTATATCGGTGGTGCAGCCGGCACCGGCCGAGAGGCGACAGGATTTGCCTGTTTTCCTCAAGCGATCTAGGGCCGATTTTGATGCAGCTTTGAACGCAGCGCGGCCAGCCAACAGAGCCGAGGCCATTGCAAACCTGAAGCGTGACATTCTTGCCAGGAGCACCACGGGGCCAGTTTTGTCTAGGATTCAGTTTTGGCACAACGTTACCTGGGCCTGGGATTTGCCTGCTTTTCCGATCGATCGGGAGAATCTGACAGCCGTAGCTGCTAGCTTGAAGGCCGGCGGTTACAGGAGCGCTGCACAATATTTCTCAACAGCAATCAAATGGCAGGAACGCGAATTGGGTGTCACTGTGTCCAGCGAGTGCAGAGCTCTCGTGAAAGATTACACGAGGGCGATTCGCAGAGGCTTGGGGCCTGATAAGTTGAAGGACAGCTTCGCGGTCCAGGATCTAGAGGCGGCCATCCAGTCCATTGACATTGAGGCGCCGGGGCCATGGTCGCCCAATGACGAGGCGTCATGGTTGGACGCTTCTGTTGTAGCATGCTGGTACATGTTGCGTGAAGTGGAACTGGCGGGGATGCGCCGGCAACACTTGTATTTACATGGGAACAAAGTGCATTTGCTTTTGCCAGTAGAGAAGACGGACACTGCAGGATCGCTGTGCTTGCGGTCGCTCGCCTGCGCTTGTCGGGTGCGGCGACAACCGTTATGTCCATACCACGCTGCCGCGAGACACATTGCCAGGCTGGAACGATTCGAGGCCGAGACGGGAATTGACGCAGGGTTTATGTTTCCAAACTTGAACGGCCAGGATCTGACCAAAGCAGAGGTCATACGTGGCTTTGGCATAGCTTTGACTCGAGCAGGTGTTCCTCTCAGCCGTCCCGACGAAATGGGCAAGCCCGTTTCTCGGTTTGGTGGCCATGTCATGCGCGTCTCAGGAGCCCAATGGCTGATATACATTGGCCTTTCTGTGCCACTGGTACAAGTGTTAGGTCGTTGGAGCTCAGCGGCCATCTGGCGTTATATTCAACAATCCCCTTTAGCACAGATCCCTGCAGTGGCATCTCAAGCTCTAGGGAGAGAGAGAAATTTCTCTGAACAACCGGACGGCCCCGCGAGACAGCTGGGCCCAGAAACCGCAGATTGGCTGTTAGTCGATGGGCGCGAGAGAGCACCCAAGAGGTCGAGAGAACCAGACAAAGAGTCGCGCGGCAGCGACTTGCGGAAAGACTTGGGCGAGCAAGCTCAACAGATCCAGCAACTTCGGTCGGAGATGAGTTTGCTGAAACAAAGTTTTGCTGAACCATCTGTCTTTTATATTCAGTCGTTCAGGAGCGGGCGCATCCACAGACCAGCAGTGGACGAATCAGCTAACCGGCCGAAGAAGTGGAAAACTTTGTGTGGCTGGCCTTACGGCATTAGGAATCACCACAGGATCACGGCATATACCGAGGAATCCAAACTTTGTGTTCGATGTTTCGGGCTAGAGCCTCCCGAGGAGGACCATGCCGGCCAGGGGGACAACTGTACAGGTGACAGCAGCAGCTGTAGCGACTCGTCCGACAGCTCGTCGAGCTCGTAAAGTGCATTGCGATCTTTAGGCATTGTTCCGGGGTTCAGGGGACCGTCAGTGCCATCGAATTTGTGCCAGGAGTTTTGCTTGGGCGTGTTCTTCGTGTCCTACCTGGCCCAGTTCCTCAACGAGCGCATCGAATCAGCGGGTGGCAGGACGCCGCGTAGGGACACAAGTCTTCTGAGGGCATCAGGATCGTCAGAGCAGCCAGTGAGTACCAGTCGGGTTGTAGGAGCATCGCGTGGGTTAGATGTTTCGCAGATGGATTGAGCGGCGTTGACCGCAGAGAGGTCGGTTGACCCGGTGTCACCAGGACAACCGACGGAGAGAAACCGGAGGCAGCGGGCCCTCTGGTGCACTCGGCATGCATAAAAACTGTGTCGCGGTGACGGGATTCAGTGCCCCTCGACAGCAGCAGTGTAGGCGACATTCCGTTCGAGTGATCAGGTGACGCCGTTAGGGCACGCAGTACTGGATTCGGCAAGCGCAAGCTACATCCACGCATGTGCGTTTTTCGCTTTGTTCAAGTTTTGTGGATCGGCGGTAGAAGTGGCGGTGAGTGAGTATGTCATGGGAGTTTTGAGTGTGACTTTCAAGGCAGGATTGTCGTGCCTTCAGGAAGGGTTCGGTCTTTGCGTTCGCCGTTCATGTGATTTGCCTGTCGCGGCCCATGGCTTCGGCTACAGAGTTGACCTTGAAGGAGATAGCAGATCAAGCCGGCGCAGGCACAGAGATAGTGCGATACCTGGATGAGCGAGGGCTCAAGTCCACAGGAGCGCTGTCTTTGATAGCGTCCAGCGAGGACGCTTTTGAGCAGATTGTGTGCAAACCGTTGTTTGATGGTTGGCAGCACACCCCCACTTCTAGAAAGATCGAACTGTTGCCGGAGGAACAACCCATAGCGAAGGCGATATTACTTTACATGTGGCACTTGGCCAAAGAGACTCGAGCGAAACAGGTCATCGCGGCAGCTCCAGGAGCGGTTGGAACACCAGCCTCTACACCACCAGCTTCATCATCAGCCTCAGCTTCGGATTCGAAGGTCCCAAAAACGTTGGCGGCAGGTGAATGGAACCGCCTCATCGAGCGGTACAACGCCATTACACTGGCGTCCGAACGCCGGGAATTCCCGGAGGAGGAGCTGTTGGGAGCGGAATGCGTGGTAGCAAGGGTCCTTCACGAACATGTGACAACGAAACAATATAGTCCTGTAGGGCTTGGTGAGGTGATCACAAGACGGTCCATACAGGCCAACGGCGAGGTAAATCCTCTGGCAAAGCGGGCCAGGTCAAGTAAACTGTCCGTGGAGGACGGCATATTGAAGGAGGAGTTCCATCAAGACGACGACTGGACACCCAAAGGACTGCTTAGCATAATGGACGGCTTGAATTCGATTCGGTGGCTTTTCATACTCACCGAGATCGGCCCGGAGAAGGCCGTACATCACTATTTCAATCAGCTTATCAAGAAACTCAGATCCCGCCCCAACAAGCTTGTGGCCTTTCGAGCGTATTACGAAGCAATTTCATGGCGCCTAGCTGCTTTTCTTCGTCAGGGCAAGAGCTTCAAGGAAGCATCCGAGTCGATATTGGCAGATGTGTCTTGCTTTCAGGAACACATGCTGAAGGAGGAGAAGAACTTCGATCCGAACAAGAAACGCCCCTTCGCGGATGCAGGCTCGCAGGACTCACCATCGAAGCTGCAGCGACAGCAGACTAAGGGCAACGAGAAAGGTGACAAGGGCAAGCAGGGATTCAAAGGCAAGACGGCGAAAGGCGATGGCAAGTGGCGTCCATGGCAGGACTTTACTGGCAAGGGCGGCTGGCAACAGACCCGCACATGGCAGCGGGATGAGGACCGTCGCTAGGGACAGCGCGGGGCATCCCCGCGTGCCGAGGGGGCTGTACCCGTTAGTGTTTACACATCGGCACAGCGGCGGGTGGCGCCATATCCGGCACCACCCAGGTCGCCGGATGACAGTGTTGGCAAGCCAGTGGCAAGCAACCAAGACGCTTCCAAATCCCATCAAACGTCCCAGGATGCAGGGTCGCTCCAACCGTCGGGGGACGGCTCTACTACCACCAGCTCCAGCAGCGGATCAGCATCAGCGTCGAGCTCCAAACCCGGAGCCGCTGGCCCTACTTTGGAGTTGAACCTACCGGCAATCGCATTGTCGAAGGATTGCTTCCTGCTCAGTTTCTTTGATGGCATTGGTGCCTCTGCTTATGTGTTACAGCGCATGGGAGTCCGTCTTCGTGCAGTCTTCACTTGGGAGGTGGATGAAAAGGCGAAGCTCATATCCAGGCGGCAATTCTCTGGTCTGCGCTTCGACCGGGGTGACCTTCGCAACGACGACCCCAAGAAAGTGGCCGGTATGATAATGGAGATGGACCCCGAGTCCAAGGCAGTGATCCTTATCATGGCCGGACCCCCATGTCCGGATTTTAGTCCGGTTAATCCCGACGGTCAGGGGCGAGCGGGATCCACTGGTCGTCTCTTTACAGAATTCTGCGATTTCCTGTCTCAGTTTGAGGAGGCCGTTCCGAATCACGACCGCCACATCCTGGTAGAGAACGTCGTGATGAATCAGAAGTCTGATGTCGATTGGTTCACGCGCCACCTGAAAGCTGAACCCATACTACTGGATTCAGCCGAACTGGGTCTTGTGTCTCGACCGCGGTTGTTTTGGACGCGGATGGATTGGGCTTCGGTTCGGACCAACCCTTTCACCAACAAGTTGTTGAGGTGGGGACAGAGCCAGGGCCACAGGAAGCTTTTCATGGACGCGCCCAGGGACAACCATGAATCACTGGACATGCCAGGACTCTCGCTGCCTCGCGAGGTGATCAGCGGCGCCAGGACATTTCCTTGCATCACAACACCCGCTGGAACAGCGGAAGGCAGGCCGCCGCCTCGCAAGATGCGCGGGAAAGTGGACCCAGCGGCCAACCGTCGATGGTTAGAAGGCCACAAGCAGTATGCACCATGGTTCTATGAGGAGTCTGCCATGGTGCGATCATGCACCGATGATCTTATGTTGTTGCCCGTTGAACTGAAGGAGCAGCTTCACCACTACCCTTCAGGTATGACCCGACACGATCAGGTGGAGCCGCGCGATCGTCATCGTTTGTTAGGCAACAGCTGGCATGCAGGTGTAGTGCGTTTTCTGATGTACCTGATGCTGTCGCAACTTGTGACAACGACAGCGACTGCTTCCGACGGCTTGATGCAGTCAGGCTCCGGGCTTCAGGAGGCGATTGCACTTGCAAGGGCGTGCAAGCTTCCCGTGGGCAAGGGCCCAGTGCTTGGATCGACAAGCGTGATGCCTCCTCTCCCCGATGAGTGGTCCCATTGGTTCGCGAGTGTTTCTGCTGTGCACCCGCTTCTAGAAAGGCCCTCCATTTTTGAATCCATGCGTGTGACATATGCACGGCTGATCAATCTTGGTCCGAAGGTCGCCGATTTTCGGCGCTCCGTGCTTCAGGGCATCAGACAACTCGTGCAAGAGCGCAAGCAGTGCAGCGAGCAGTGGTTTGCCGGTTTGCCATCACACGTACAAGCCGCGTATAGGTCTGAAGACGGCAGCTTTTTCTTGCAAATCCCAGTGCTCATAGAGTTACTCCGAGGTTGTGGCTATGCTGATGCCGACGTGTTGATGTCGGAGTTGAGCTCGGGTTTCTCGATGCTTGGCACAATCAGACCATCAGCTGGGTGGCAACCACGTTGCGATCAGAAATATGCTCATGCCATCGGTATGCAGACCTTCAGGGATTTGAACAAATCCTATATCAATCAGCGCTTGAAACGCGCCCGACCTGATCCCGAGTGGCAACAGCTTCTTACAGAGGTGGCAGCGGAGGTCCGTTCCGGTAAGATGGAGGGCCCTTTCGAGGCCCCCAGTTCTTGGCGACAACCTACGGTGACCGCTTCTGAAATCACTGGTTTTCACGAGTTACTGCCTTGTCCTTCACAGGAGCCTTGTGTTGCTTGGGCATTCTCAGTGAAACAGGAGGGCAGTGACGGAAGGGCTAAAGTGCGTCGGTGCGAAGACTATCGACGGAGTTACCACAATTCCACGATCACAGCATTCGATACCCCACCTCATGATGACGTGGGAGTGTATTTGAACATGATTCGATTTCTCGCTGCCAGGACCAGAGCGATTGTCATATGGGCTCAGGATCTGGAATCTGCATACCGACAATACCCCGTTCAGGATCCATCACATTGTTTCGTGGTGGTGATGACGCCAAGTGGCGCTACTCTGTGGCGGCACCGGGTCATGCCGTTCGGAGCAACTGCTTCGGTATTCCATTTCAACAAGGTCACAGATGCACTTATTTGGCTGTCGCGCGTGTTACTTTTACTACCTGTCATTCATTACGTGGATGACATAGGCAGTGTAGACCCTGAGGAGCACGCCAATTCCAGTTTCGAGGCATTCGATGAGTTTTGTTCTCTCCTGGGTTATCGTTTGAAGTTCTCCAAGAGACAGCTACCTTCCCACACACAGAAGATCCAAGGGGTCTGGATCATCGTGGAAAGCGACGGGGTAACAGTCAAGCCAGATGCGCACATATTGACCAAGGTCACCCGGCTGATCGACGACGCGCTTCAGCAGGACCAGCTGGCACCCGAGACAGCGGCCAGGCTAGCTGGCAAGCTACACTTTCTTGCCACCTCTTTGTTTGGCAGGATAGGTCAGAGCCTGATACATCCGGTCCACGGCAGGGCCAGTGCTCAGGGTGAGGCCACCGAACAGCTGAACTCCGGTCTGAGGGCAACTCTACAGTGTCTGAGGTCGTTGCTCAAGCTTCCACCACCAAGGTACATTCCGTTTTCGAGTGATTCACCGGTGGGCATTGTGTACGCCGATGCCTTTTTCGAATTAGGTCAGAACCGGTGGTTCGTGGGGTCTGAACAGCTTCCGAAGCGTTGGCCATCAGACAAAGCCCACCAGATGCGGAACGGCTGGGGTTTCGTGTGCAGATGCCCCTCGGGCACCAGGGCAGGACACGGCTCAGTGCCTGAATTCTTGTTGAGCCTTTTCTGTCAGCGCAAAGCTTTTATATATTTCTTGGAAATCTTGGCCCAGGCCATAGCACTGTTGACGAATCGTTCTTTCTTACCGCCTTTCTGGATCAGTTTCGTGGATAATCAAGCTGGATTATCGGCTTTGTCCAAGGGCTACGGACGCGACGATTGCATAAACAGGCTCCTTGCTTGGTTTCATCATTTGTGTGCTCGGTTGGGTTGGCAGGGACACTTCGAATGGGTTCGCAGTGCTTGCAACATCGGCGACAAAATTTCTCGGGGCGACCTTTCCCAAGCCGAGCGTTCCGGCTGGCAGATGTTGGAAGGCGATTTTGTCGATCTTTGGGAGATCCTGCGACGAGTAGCCACTGATTGGCATTTTGCGGTCGGACCGGGCGTGGATGCTGCTCTCAACCTCGTTTGGCATTTTCAGCAGGCTCCGAGTGGTGGCGATTAGGCGTCAGAGCTGCTGCAATGCGGCGTTCAGGCAGCAGCAGCTCAGAAGCCTCTCGAAGCAGCAGATGCTGCGCCAACTTCAACGGCAACCGGAGTGGACGAGCGGAAAAAGTTGAGCCGCTTCAGCTCTGAACTTTCGTGAGCACCGACGGAGAATGTCGTGTTGCACATGCATGTGCATAGTGACATTTGCTCGAGGGTCGAACGTGCAGGTACGGCCCGAGAGCATCAGATTTTCTTTCACCCACCCTCCCACCGCGACGTCCAAGACGTTGTTGGCGAGAGCTTCAGGCTGTTTGCTGCTACGGCGTTCAGGCAGCAGCAGCTCAGAAGCCTCTCGAAGCAGCAGATGCTGCGCCAACTTCAACGGCAACCGGAGTGGACGAGCGGAAAAAGTTGAGCCGCTTCAGCTCTGAACTTTCGTGAGCACCGACGGAGAATGTCAGTGTTTGATGGCTAACGGCTACGGGGTATCGACTGCTACAGCTGCTCATGAAGTCACGAAATCCGCGCTACTACTTCGTACGGAAGCTGCGCCCATGTTCAGAAGACACAACCAAACCAAAAGGCGCAAACCTATTTGGAGCCGTTCTCAGGTTCCCACCCAAGCCTGGCTCAATGGCGATGATTCCAGCGAAAAGTGTCTGTCACCCAGACGTGGATAGTTACAGCCGTCAAAGCCGGGACTTGGCTTTGGGCTTTGGTCATAATCGACAGGGTTGAGGGCAATGGGCTTTACACCATCTCATGTCAGCATGTTTGAGCATGGATGGGCGAGGGAACGCTCTGAGTCTCGCTGCCAGGGTGGTGGCCCGATGCCTTGCTTTAACTCTGGACCTGGGCACTGCTCTCAGAGGACAAGTGCCAGGAAGTGATAGAGGCAGAGAGGCATTGCAACGATTCTTGCAGTTGGTTTGTTCCAGACCGTCGCGTCTGACAAGCAGCAAGCACGACGGTGCTATTCCTGTGAACTGTTCCAGTCAGCACAATTAACCCTCTGAGGAACTGGAAAGCGAAACTGTTCTTTGGGTGCTACTTTACTGCCGTGGCACTGTTTCTCAAGCGTTTGCCCAAACTTGGTTTAGCTATGTTTCGCACACTCAACAGGCCCTTGTGCCAGGTCTTGCTGTTGCCACATCGCCTGCATGCAAGCAACGAGCGATACTGCACCGGGAAAAACAAAGACGACGTGAGCATGTGCACCTTTGAAATAGTGCCACGGCAAGCAGGCTGAACGAAGAATGAGGTTTTGTTGCATTTGGTGTAACAGAGGCCTGGTCTCGGCATGCCACCGTTCCAGCCTCAGGCTAGGCATTTGCTAGGTGCAGGCGGGCATGAAAGCTTGACTGCAGAATTTGCGTGGAGTTTGCTAGAGCCAAGACTTCTTTGCATAGATTCGCCAGAAGTAGGAGGCAGGGTCTTGCAGCGTGCGTGTTTGCGCGCAATGCCCGCCGACTGAGGAAGGCGCCTGGAGACAACAAAGATGATGACGATGACTCCAGTGACGACTCTAGTGACGACGATGGCGCCGCCCCGAACCCGATGATGATGTTAATGATGCTGAGCCTCGGTTGCACTTGGCTGAACCATTCCATCGCATCGTTTCTACTTTGATACATTCGTCGTATTCCCGCTGGGTTACGAGTGTAGACAGGCGGGCCTGTGTGAAATGTCAATTTTGGGGACACGTGCCTGTGAGGAAACAGATGCAAACCGCCGTGATGTCGAACATGGACAAGGACCGACAAGTGCAAAACCCTTGGTGCTCGCGGCATGTTTGAGAAGCGCTCATGTCGCCAAGCTGCCTGGACCAGGCGCCGCCAGAGATGCAAGAGCAGCAGAAGATGCTCTTAAACATGCAGCAGCAGTTCGAGGCGAGCCAACGGAGCTTTGACGGCCTTTATGCACATTGTCGGTCACCAGCTGTTTGCCCGTGCAGTCAACGCTCATGTCGAAGATGGGCATGGAGCCGTGCTCTCAGCTGGACCGAATGCCGACAACTATGTATGCCTGTCAGAAGCAGTGAGATCGTGCTTGTGAGGTCCGGTGGCTCTGCGTGACATCCCCGGCACGCGGTTGTGGTTACTAGCCCCTGTATTGCTTATGTGAACTAAGGCCTTCGGACACGCCCATGTTCCCGCCACCTGGAATGCCTGGTGGTTGCGGCGGTTGCGGCGGTTGCGGAGGCTGTGGTGGGCCATGTGGACCACCAGGGGGCTGCGGCGGCCCGCCCGGCGGCTGTGGAGGGTGCGGAGGTCCGCCCGGCGGCTGTGGAGGGTGCGGAGGGTGTGGCGGGCCATGTGGCCCCCCAGGTGGATGTGGGGGGTGCGGTGGACCATGTGGACCACCTGGTGGCTGCGGAGGTTGCGGCGGCTGTGGTGGCTGCGGCGGCTGCGGTGCTTTGGTTGCATCTGCAGGGCTATCGGCAAAATCTTGAAACCTCTATTTCAAGAGATCTTGTCATGTGCTGAGTGGAAAGTGGCGCTTGTTGGCTGGCATTTCAGGTGACAGGCCTCGACAGGACCCAGAGTCTGAAGTTCAAGACGTAAAGTCTGAGTGCTGAGTCCTTGCTTGGAGTTCATCGAAAGCAGTACTGAGCATGTGCCAGATCGATCTGTTGCATCAGCACATGCAATGTTGCCTCCCACTGCAAGGACGGCGGCAAGTCTTCGTTGCCTGCTGCCTTGGCAAACAAGCATAGGGCCGAGAGTTTGAGGAGCTCCATCTTCAGAATGCATTCTCTTGGATCTTCTTGGATCATGTCGAAGAACGAGAATCTGTAATTTGTGTCCTGTTGTAATGTGTGTACTGAGGCAGAAGATGGATGCCTCCAGCAACTTAATGAGCGTCGCCTCTTCCGCGTCAGCTAATTCCCCTAATGTGCTGGCCTGAGAGTTGGATTGGTGGCAGGCAACCAGGCCAGACATATCTCGAGCTGAGCCGGGGTTGCCATAAGTCCTCAGCACCCCGCACCCCTGCATGGCTTCTACAGTACTTGGCAGCATAGCTTGTCTTCTTGCATGGAAGCTGAACCGTCATCTGCGAGGCGATGATGCCTTCAAACATGGCCCGGGTCCCGGTGACGACTAATTTCTGACCATGACTGCCACGACCACTTGTTACAGTATTGCCTGGCACAGAGCCTTGGACATGTGGTGTTCTTGGTTCTAAGATGCTATCTGATATCTGCATCGTGTTAGTGCTGGGAGCCTCCGTCGCTGCCCAGGGGCTGCCAGCCGCGCAGGCCATGGCAGCTGCAGCGGCCTTGGTCACAAGAAGCTGGTTTCGCTTGGGCCCCCTGCACTTGGCGACTTGTCTCTGCGCTCGGAGGCTGGAGCTACTCCGGAGATGCTTCAGATGATGCAGCAGATGATGGGTATGAACTCAGGCGCAAAATGCCTGAACAATCCTGACATATTCGCCGCATCCGTCCATACATCTACAACGATTCAATGGTGGAGTCTCCATACGACTGTCACGCACATAGGTTGCAACAGTCCCACACTTCTAGTGTTGTCTGTCCCTTAGCTAAGGCTTGTTTGGCGTTCCGTTTTCTCGTGAGACATGACTTTTCCGCGGTGCGGTCAAAAGGGCAGGCCTTAGGCTTGAGCGAGAGCTCGAGGGTGTGTCAAGATTCTTCAGTGAGCTTGCTATTTTTCAATACTTGCTGATGATCAGTCGGGAAGGCAAGAATATAAGTTGCTTTTAGCAGGCACTGTTGTCATGATGCATGAGCTTAAACATGCTGTGCATCAGGAGAACACAGCGAAGGGCTTTCAATATTCTGTCACACATGTGGCAAAGTGATGCTCGAGACACTCGAAACAGATCATGGGGCAGTTTGGGCCTTCGCATGAGGGCACTGGAGGTTCGGATCGACGGAGTCTTTGCATCAGAGTGCAGGATCTGCTGCTGAGTAGCAAAAGGCGTTAGGCCATGCTTTGTTAGTTTGTGACGAAAGCTTTTCAAGAGCTTGCGGGACTCGTCGGTCAGAAAGAAATCTTCCGGCTAACAAGACAGTCTGGGGCGTGTAGCGGGAGGAATCCACAATGGTTCGCTCTTGTAGCAGCCAAAAAATGCAGGTGCCCCCATCACGGCACAACATGCACAGCTGCCTTTCGCACACCATACATCGTGCTGTTCGGCGGCACGAGGATTGCTCGTGGAGAGGGTGCAGGAGTCGTGCGTGTTGGATTCGTAAAGGATCGTGCCGGTCGCACGAAAAACAGCCGGATTTTCGAGAAATTGCCTGCGCATTTATTGAAATTTACGATGGATCACGCAGGCCTAAGACGCGACAAGGCGACACTCGAAATCCCGGCCTGCTGCATCAACCGTGCATAAAGTAGATTAGGACAATGACAACATCAAAGAATGAAACAGTAATATCGTCACATCATCTCAGTCCCAAACACCCGTGCTGACGAGCCTGCCTGCCGGTCCGAATGCACATGTACAGGAGAGTTTCACGATCTAGGCAATTACAGTCGAGAGGGAAACCCATGAATGAGGGCAAGTCAGTGTCTAATTTTCTGGACCTCTGGAGCCAACACTCCATCGCCACTCAACTGTTTTGGACAGTCACAGCTTCAAAGTCAACGTGACTCCGCGTGTTAGCAGGTGGCTATGTCGACCCATCGCAGAAAGGTGCCGTCAGGAGCCCAGTGATGCTTTGGCCTCGCCTCCGACATGCTATGTCGCAGCGGAATCCCATATGCCCATGAGATTGGCACGAAGTCGCATGTGTTTTGCGAGGTCGAGGCTCAGCAGGAGGCTTTGGCCAACGCAGCCAGGGAGCTGCAGGCTGCCCAGGCGGAAACGCACAGTTGTAAATCGCGCGCGATCTGTCGTCCAACGTTCATCTGCGGGCGCAGCGCGCAGTCTTGGGTGATTCTTGGTGGGGATTCCATCAGACCGTCTTGTCTGCGGCTTGCAATGAAGGAAGCTGCAGCAGCCCAGCAAGCTGTCGAGAGCCCAGCAGGGCTTGATGAGCCCATCAATTCCTTCTCTGCGTGGATGAAGTTCCTAGCAATCCCGCAATGGGTGCCTGAAATCATCTGAGGCGTTGGAATCCATGTCACCAGAGCAACGGGATGCCGTGCTGGCTGCCATGTCTGCTGCCAGCGAGGACAGGAACGGGGTTGGATTTCTTTGGTGTCCTTCTCAAATGCATGCAACTTGTGCTGGCCATGTCTCCAGCTGTGTTGCTACTGTTTGCCTCGTGTGTATGATGCAGGCTCAGCAGGCTCAGCAGTCCCAGTTCTATGAGGCGGGAGCAGTAAGTGCCTTGCAAGACCTCGCCACTCCTCTCTTGAATTCCCAAAGTTGCACGGGCGAAAAGACGGCGAGCGAACGGGCGAGAGAGCGTGCTCAATCAGGCCATGAAAGCTCATGAGATGGAGAAGCTGCAGAAGGTGCGGACAATCTTGTCTCGCCAAGTGTGGTACAGTACCTCCAAGCTTACCTACTGTGCTCAGAGCGGCTACTACCAGAGCAACCAGCCTGAGCGGTTTAAGGACGGTTACCGACCGCCTGGGGCTCAGACGCCGCCGGCTTCTTTCGATGCTGCTGTTCCACAGTTGGTATGCATGCTTTTAACCTTACTTTTGTGCATGCAGCAAGCACGAAAAAGCCAAGAAGCAGCAGCAGCAGTCGCAGTCGCAGCTGTCATCGGATCATGGGCACATTACGTGCGCTGGCGACAGGCCGCAAACTGCACGGTATGTGATGTTTTATTGGGCGCCTAGGCGGTCACCAAAACACAGTAAAGTCTGCATCATGGTAGATGCAACCCAGCACTTCGAAGAACGCGGCTTCAAAAGTTGTGACCGTGGCGGTCCTGCTTTGACGGAAGCTTGGGAGCTCTACACTTCTAACTCAGAATCGGAAACAGGGGATGCCAGTGCAACTCTCGGCAAGCTCTGTAAGGCTGTAAGGCTTTGCAAGGCATTCTTATTGTGAATGCTCGGGTGCTCAGCCTGCTAGGCTGCGCATGTGCAAGCACTACAAGACGGACCAGTGCTGGCGAGGGCAAGAGTGCACCTATGCTCACAGTCTGGAGGCCAGCTTCGGGTCTTGAGGGCTTTGCAAGTTCTGCTTTCTGCATGAAGGTAGTCGAGCCTGTGACGAGGAAGCATCGATGTGTGCGTTCGAGTAAAGATTCCGAAGATTCATTCTTGTGCGCCGGTACTCGGCAGTTTCTGTTGGACTAAAAGAATTATGGATTTTGATGGCTCTGTAGGACTCCTGAAGCTACAGAAATGCAGGAACTTCATCCGGCCTCGCCGGACCTCCCGCGGGTGGAGGCACTGCCGGGAGATGGACGCCTTGAAGCTTCCGAGAATCGTCTGCACATAGGCAGCGTGGCCGCAGGTGAAGGAAACAAATGCCTTGGCCGAGCAGCAGAAGGCCCTCTGATCGGCCTGCGAACCCTGGCAATGAATCTGTGCCGCGATGCATAGAAGCCTGAGCACAAACGGGAAAGGCTTGGAAGCTGCATGATGTGCTGCAGCACCATGCCAGTTGCGACAGCCAGGTGGAAGACAGCGCCCCAGATGTCAGACTGAAGAAGAAGAAGGAGCTGTTGAAAACATTTGCCGCATGTTGCCGTTTGCCTTAGCCACTTCACACGCTACGAGCGTCTGCCCAGACAAGAGGCATGTCCTTGTCTCTTGAGGGTTCACATGCCTTCATCCAGAATGTATATGCATACATCAGTTACATACTTGTAAGATTACATAGGCATGCATTACACAGGCAACGGACAGCCGTTAGTCGATCTATGTACCCACCTGCTTCTCCATCACTTAATTACACAACGTAACTCAATACTTGAGTTCTTTCCACATAAAGTATAACACTATATGACTATATGTCACACTTTATGGTTTCAACATGTTCAACTGCGCTAGATATGAAATAACATAGATTCACCTGTCAAGAGCCAGTGATGTAATGCGGTATAATTGGGTAGTACGTTATAGTATATTCGCCATACAGTACAGTAGAAATGTAGTATCAAGCATCTCACACAGTTTGAGAGCCGGTAATATGCTCATACCAAAGTATGATAGCATGTAACAAGTTCACAGCAAGTAACTACTCATAGCAAGTAGCATAGCAAGTAAATACAAGCACTACAAATGCAGTATCACACCGTGCCCTAGAATGTGACATGGTACAATTTAGAACATGCTTTAAACCAACACAGGCTACTTTCATCTAGTAGCATGTTGGAACATAGTGTGATGAAACAGGACACCATGTAATCACACATTCTGAGAATTATGTTATCCTACAAAAGACAGCATCATACGACACCAACACAATATCTAACATTGGAAGACCGCATGGTAATTAATTCGGGGAAAAAAGATAATATGGTGCAACATGGGGGTATAACATAACTTGATATGAAATGAAACCATGAACTGAAGACACGTATGATACAGCATTGATTCTGCACACTATAAGACAGGCATTTATTGCATGGCTTTCTATAGTTCGGTATATCGTGTCATTTTGCACTATGTTGTGAAAAGGTGTCATGCTGCATGATGTGAGGTTGTATTGCTTGAATTTCTGTTGTTTTACTTGTTGAGTTCTCCTTTTGCAACGGCTGGGCTTGTATTTATGCACGGTCTTTACCGGGGTTTGGGTTTGGAAGCATAGAAGGGGGTCTTTCTGCGCAGGGTGTTGGCTGATTTTGTGTTTCAGTGCACAGGGTCAGTACACTGTTAATTTTGCTGGGCCGGCTCCAGTTTTGGAGTTTAGGATCAAATTTGGGTTTCCACGATTGGGGGGCCTTTTGCGTGCAGGGCCCGTCCGGGCTCGATATTCTCGGGTTCGATTTTGTAGACGGCTTTGGAGGTTTGGCACCTGTTTCGACTGAGTATCTAAGGCTCACACGGGATTTTGTTTCAGGGCTACGCGCAGTTCGCAGCTTTTTGGGTAGGAGTTAGTGCGCGGCATGAGCGGGCGGGCATGTGGGATTAGGATGGTACAGAGCTGGTCCAGGAGCTGGCAGGTCTGTTGGTGTAGGCTTTCCGGATGATCGTGGTGCCTATCGCAAAAACACCCTGCATTCCGGGAACGGGTCCCGAGAGGCCTAGCGGCACAAGGAGCCAATATAACAGAGTCCGAACACCCGCCAAGCATACATACATACATACATACATATGTACAGGCGAACGTGCGTTACAAACAAACGTAAATTTGAACATGCATAAATACATGCATGCGTACATGCCTGCATACGTACGTGCATACACATACATACCTAGACAGTTAAACAGACATACATACACAATATACACCCATGTACATAGATACTTACACATGTATAATATACGTATACACGGGTATGTGGTGAAAAATATAGGTGAAGAGTGTTTAAGAACCGCCGAATAATATATATATATATATATATATATATATGTATTTATGAATGAATGTCTTCGTATATAGAACTTTTGCATATGTATACATGTGTGTATATGTATACACATGCGTGGGTGTGTGCGTGTGTATGTGTGTATGCGTGTGTGTATGTATATATGTATATATGTATATATGTATATATGTATATATATATATATGTATATATGTATATACATGTATGTATCTATGTATTAATGTGTTTATGCATATATGTATTTATGTACTTATGTATACATGTGTGTGTACATATATGTATATATACGTCCATGCATACATACATAAATATGACAAGCCTCGGTGCGCGTATGATCGTTTATACGAAGCCTCCACTCCTGGCCATCTCGCACTCACTGTAAGATTTCCTGCAAGCTGCACACGTCTGCATACAAGCAACCAAGGTGCATTTCACGCATTCACGTGTGTGTGTGTGTGTGTTGGGATTATGGCGGTATGTGCCTTTAGATTGGCAAGCTCCCAGCAATAAGGACCCTCAAAAGCAACAGGCAGTTTAAATGTGCTGGATCGGCAACATTTCAATTCGCAATGAAGATCTCACGACTGTCCCAGCTGTGCTCTGCTGCATGCCTAGGGCCTAGTGTTTCTTCCTGCATGCCAGGAGCTGTGCAACAAGTGGAAGAATGGTCAAGACTGCGTGCTCGGAAGAGCTTGTTCTGGACTAAGTTCCTACGCCTGCTGCCGCCGGAAGGATGTCTTGGGAAGCACCTGTCACTTCTACACTAGTAGTCTTTTGGCTGTAACAGGTATTTATCATCGGTCTGTCGTTCCCAGACTGTGAGCTTGTCTGCCGAACCAAGGTCCCTATGCTCACGGAGAGAAAGAGCTGGGAACTGTGGAGCTTGTGGTCGCAGCCTCAACATGCTGTGTTCAAGTGAGAAGAGGCTGGATTTCGATCAAGCAATTGCTTCCCATGCTCTGTTAGCAAACGTCGCCACCTGAGGTCTGTGGGCGCGTGAAGACAAGAATCTGCAAGTTCTGGACGGCATCGCACTCAGACAGCAGCAGATTCTTTCGCGATGTGCTTGCATGTACCTCCGGGACTTGTAATTCCTGCACATGAGAACCAGCCGAGATTCATCATCCCGATTCATCCGTTGATTTGATACCGATGACTCTGATGACTGTTGCCTGCAGACGGGAAGCTGCATGTTCCTCGGCAATTGCGTCAACGCGCATGGCGAGAAGGAGCTCGGCACGAAGAGGCTGGAAGTTGGCGCATTCTTAGAGGCATTCCCGTGCTGTTCTTTAATACACGCGAAATGATGTCACGGGGTCATCAGCATAGGGACATTCCGAAGGCGCAGTCGGGCTGAGAGCTCTTGCAAGAGTGCGTCGCATCGCTTGGCCAGGCCTGACTTCATGACGCCTCCCATGAAGAAACGCAGGGAAGGAGAGCTGGAAGCTCAGCCTTTCCTTCCGAAACGTTGCGCCGCTTCCGGGCTCTGTAAGGTCCATTGACGAGTTCCGAGAACAAGTCATCGCCAAAAAGGGCGGCAAGGGAAAGGGAAGGCGATTGGTCAATAGCTGAAGGGCTCTCTCTAATGAGCATGCTGACGAAATTCTCTTCATGCCTGTGCAGGGGGCTGGGCAACCACTGAGAGGGTTTTGCGACCGCGTAGAGAGCTTTCTCCGACTGGAGGGCATTCTGGCAAATTACGCCCAGGTGCCCACCACGGATGCGGAAATCTACTTAGGCGGTCACTAGCCAGATGTCTCAACAGCCATTTGAAGGCATTGCCTGGGAAACTACTGGTAGCAGAAACTCGTCAAACCAAAATAACGCTCTGCTTGAAGCCTTGGCAGCAGCACACGGTCAGAGCATCGGCTCCGAAAAAAATGAAGTCATCGTCCATTCTAGGCTTTAGCAAGAACATGAGACTCCCAAAGCACTCTTCTCACGTGGTTTCGGCAAGCTGTTTTCTAGATGATTGCGATATGAGGTCGTGTGTCTTCTGCCGCTTGCTGCTGCGAATACTTGTAACACGTGAGCTTGGACTCATACAGGACACTCCTAAAAGATCCTGAATCAGGATTGCTCCGGCACCGGTAGACTTGCATCCTGCGCGTGGCATCAAACAACTCAGAGACATTGGATTTTGGCACTGCGTGCACACTGATTCTGGCATGGAAGCCTGCAGCGAGATTTGTAGAGAGAGGCCACGCAGCTGCGATGGATGGTCAGTTCCATAGTTTCATCGCTGGGCTCGCAGCTCAAGCCTTGGCAGGAGGTGAGCATCGGCCATAGGAAGGCCTAAGGCAAAGGTAGAAAGGCCGCTTTCGGCCCACCTCCGAGAAGCGAGATTCGGCTTCGAAGGGAACACCACAAAGGTGAAGAGAAGAGCGATGCGCAACGTGCAATGGAGCGGTACTGTAGGCTACCGCCAAGGGCCTCAAAGCTACAGACACCCCTCCGTATCCATAGAGCTTTGCGCTGGTGCGGGTCTCACCAACGTCGGATGCTGGAAAGCCCCGCGGTGAGGGGGCGCTTTTGGGAGCGCGGAAGAATAAAGTGTTGGTGCTTTGCGGCTCGAAGCAGCTTGGGCGGAGGTGTTAAGGCCTGGGTCGGTGGGGATGATCTGACGTGCGCATCTGAAGACGCCGATAGTTGGACAAAAACCCCCAATCCTAAACCCGAAATCCTGCAGCCCAACGAGTCGTGGCTTTCTGGGCAGGCCTGGAGTCGGTGACCCCGGTGGCGAGAAGCCCTTGTCTCGAGAGGCCTGCGGTCCGGAGCGGCTACAACAGGCGTAGGTGTAGACATCAATAGCAAGTGACAGTGCACATCGAGAGAATATGATAAAAACTAATGGATGACGAGAGTGGTGGTGGTAAAGGCATCTACAGCATGAATGCGAATAAGGGAGACAACACTGCGAGTAGTAACGATTAAGATTCAGAATGACAGTCGTAAATGTTGAGAGGACAAGCGCTGCTGAGAAGCCCCCAGGGGTCCAAGTGTTCCAGCATCTTCGCAAAAATTCGGCTGAATGCAACTCACATTGCCAAAGCCACCTACGACACGCTTCCACAATGAGAAGAAACACTATTTAGGGGCTGCGCCCAGGTGCGGGCAGCGCGAGCTGTTGTCAGAAACCCGCGGTATATAGATAAGTGCAACGTAGGCCCGAAGTGCGCAACTTGTGGGTGATCGTAGGCTCTCAGCCCCCGTCGGCCCTGCATGTAGCCCGCACCCCCCGTCCGCCGGACCCCGCTGATGCTCATGATGCGCGCCCTTTGGCGGCTTCCGCAACCCACTCAAAAACTTGGGAGTTATGACTTCGCGCCCACGTCGCGCCGCCGGCGCCGGTTGCGGGCGCCCGAGGGCTCATGATGCTCGCCGGCTCGCCTCCTGGGGTCGTCCACGGCGGCCCCGAAACCCGCCACACCGCGGGGAATGGCTGCAAAACGCGTGCGCGTTCCGAGACGCCTTCGGGCCAGGCCCCGCACGGCCCGAGGGAGAAACGAGGGTCCGATGATGCGGGGTCCGGGGCGGGTCGGCGGCACTGTCGGTCGTGGCTTCTGCTTCGCAGACGAAGCCCATTCGTCTGAGCCATAGCTCAGTCCATACAGGGCAGCGAAGCGCTGCCCGATTTATGGGCTGCCGCCACTGCCGCCGACCCCAAAACCAGAGAGGTGACTATCCAAGGAACGCAGCAGGTGTTGAAAGCAGCCAAGTGCAAGTCTTGTAACTGGCACGAGTCGAGTACTAGTACTAGGACTAGTACTAGTAAGACGTGTAGTACGGCACGAACGAACCTCTTATCGGAATCCGAATGCCTCCGGCATATCACAGGACACCGAAAAACATTCCCCATGTAGACGCCTGATCCCGGAAACACCCGCTCGAGACATACATCAGTGATCGTCAGCACCATCGCAGCACACCAGAACCATTCCCCTGACAGAACACTGGGATGGTGGCAGTGGTGGAGGTGGTGGGGGCGGTGAGGGCAGTGTGGGCGGTGGGGGCGGTGGGGGCGGTGTGGGCGCGCGGGGGTCCGGGCACACATTGGCAGCCTTTAAATACTCTTTAAACACCTATACAAATACAGCGGTTAACTCTTTTGACAGAACACTGGGGGTGGTGGCAGTGGTGGAGGTGGTGGGGGTGGTGAGGGCGCTGAGGGCGGTGGGGGCGGTGGGGGCGGTGTGGGCGAGAAAAGTGGGGGTGGTGGCAGTGGTGGAGATGGTGGGGGTGGTGAGGGCGGTGTGGGCGGTGGGGGCGGTGTGGGCGGTGGGGGCGCGGGGTCCGGGCACACATTGGCAGCCTTTATATACTCTTTAAACACCTATACAAATACAGCGGTTAACTCCCCTCACAGAACACTGTGGGGGTGGTGGCAGTGGTGGAGGTGGTAGGGGTGGTGAGGGCGGTGAGGGCGGTGTGGGCGGTGGGGGCGGTGGGGGCGGTGTGGGCGCGGGGAGGTCCGGGCACACATTGGCAGCCTTTAAATACTCTTTAAACACCTATACAAATACAGCGGTTAACTCTTTTGACAGAACACTGGGGGTGGTGGGGGTGGTGGGGGTGGTGAGGGCGGTGAGGGCGGTGTGGGCAATGGGGGCGGTGGGGGTGGTGGGGGCGGTGGAGGTGTGGGCAGCCTTTAAATACTCTTTAAACACCTATACAAATACAGCGGTTAACTCCCCTGACAGAACACTGGGGGTGGTGGCAGTGGTGGAGGTGGTGGGGGTGGTGTGGGCGGTGAGGGCGGTGTGGGCGGTGGGGCTGGTGTGGGCGGTGTGGGCGGTGGGGGCGCGGGGGCGGCACACATTGGCAGCCTTTAAATACTCTTTAAACACCTATACAAATACAGCGGTTAACTCTTTTGACAGAACACTGGGGGTGGTGGCAGTGGTGGAGGTGGTGGGGGTGGTGAGGGCGGTGAGGGCGGTGAGGGCGGTGTGGGCGGTGGGGCTGGTGGGGGCGGTGTGGGCGGTGGGGGCGCGGGGGCGTCCGCGCACACATTGGCAGCCTTTAAATACACTTTAAACACCTATACAAATACAGCGGTTAACTCTTTTGACAGAACACCGGGGGTGGTGGCAGTGGTGGGGGTGGTGAGGGCGGTGAGGGCGGTGAGGGCGGTGGGGGCGGTGGCATTGGCAGCCTTCAAATACTCTTTAAACACCTATACAAATACAGCGGTTAACTCCCCTGACACAACACTGGGGGTGGTGGCAGTGGTGGAGGTGGTGGGGGTGGTGAGGGCGGTGAGAGCGGTATGGGCGGTGGGGGCGGTGGGGGGGGCGGTGGTGGCGCGGGGGGGTCCGGGCACACATTGGCAGCCTTTAAATACTCTTTAAACACCTATACAAATACAGCGGTTAACTCCCCTGACAGAACACTGGGGGTGGTGGCAGTGGTGGAAGTGGTGGGGGTGGTGAGGGCGGTGAGGGCGGTGTGGGCGGTGGGGGCGGTGGGGGCGGTGTGGGCGGTGTGGGCGGGGTCCGGGCACACATTGGCAGCCTTTAAATATTTTTTAAACTGCGGTTAACTCCCCTGACAGAACACTGGGATGGTGGCAGTGGTGGAGGTGGTGGGGGTGGTGAGGGCGGTGAGGGCGGTGAGGGCGGTGTGGGCGGTGTGGGCGGTGGGCGGTGGGGGCGGTGTGGGCGCGGGGGGGTCCGGGCACACATTGGCAGCCTTGAAAAATTATAAACACCTATACAAATACAGCGGGGTGGTGAGGGCGGTGAGGGTGGCAGTGGTGGAAGTGGTGGGGGTGGTGAGGGCGGTGAGGGCGGTGTGGGCGGTGTGGGCGGTGTGGGCGGTGGGGGCGGTGGGGGTGGTGTGGGCGGTGTGGGCGGTGTGGGCGCGGGGGGGTCCGGGCACACATTGGCAGCCTTTAATTACTCTTTAAACACCTATACAAATAGAGCGGTTAACTCCCCTGACAGAACACTGGGATGGTGGCAGTGGTGGAGGTGGTGGGGGTGGTGAGGGCGGGGAGGGCGGTGAGGGCGGTGTGGGCGGTGGGGGCGGTGGGGGCGGTGGGGGCGGTGTGGGAGCGGGGGGGTCCGGGCACACATTGGCAGCCTTTAAATATTATAAACACCTATACAAATACCAGCGCTTAACTCCCCTGACAGAACACTGGGGGTGGTGGCAGTGGTGGAAGTGGTGGGGGTGGTGAGGGCGGTGTGGGCGGTGGGGGCGGTGGGGGCGGTGTGGGCGGTGTGGGCGCGGGGGGGTCCGGGCACACATTGGCAGCCTGTAAATATTCTTTAAACACCTATACAAATACAGCGGTTAACTCCCCTGACAGAACACTGGGATGGTGGCAGTGGTGGAGGTGGGGGTGGTGAGGGCGGTGAGGGCGGTGTGGGCGGTGGGCGGTGGGGGCGGTGGGGGCGGTGTGGGCGCGGGGGGGTCCGGCTTTAAACACCTATACAAATACAGCGGTTAACTCCCCTGACAGAACACTGGGGGTGGTGGCAGTGGTGGAGGTGGTGGGGGTGGTGAGGGCAGTGAGGGTGGCAGTGGTGGAAGTGGTGGGGGTGGTGAGGGCGGTGAGGGCGGTGTGGGCGGTGTGGGCGGTGGGGGCGGTGGGGGCGGTGTGGGCGGTGTGGGCGCGGGGGGGTCCGGGCACGCATTGGCAGCCTTTAAATACTCTTTAAACACCTATACAAATACAGCGGTTAACTCCCCTGACAGAACACTGGGATGGTGGCAGTGGTGGAGGTGGTGGGGGTGGTGAGGGCGGTGAGGGCGGTGAGTGGGGGCGGTGGCGGCGGTGGGGGCGGTGTGGGCGCGGGGGGGTCCGGGCACACATTGGCAGCCTTTAAATACTATTTAAACACCTATACAAATACAGCGGTTAACTCCCCTGACAGAACACTGGGGGTGGTGGCAGTGGTGGGTGAGGGTGGCAGTGGTGGAAGTGGTGGGGGTGGTGAGGGCGGTGAGGGCGGTGTGGGCGGTGTGGGCAATGGGGGCTGTGGGGGTGGTGGGGGCGGTGGAGGTGTGGGCAGCCTTTAAATACTCTTTAAACACCTATACAAATACAGCGGTTAACTCCCCTGACAGAACACTGGGATGGTGGCAGTGGTGGAGGTGGTGGGGGTGGTGAGGGCGGGGAGGGCGGTGAGGGCGGTGTGGGCGGTGGGGGCGGTGGGGGCGGTGTGGGAGCGGGGGGGTCCGGGCACACATTGGCAGCCTTTAAATACTCTTTAAACACCTATACAAATACAGCGGTTAACTGGTGGCAGTGGTGGAAGTGGTGGGGGTGGTGAGGGCGGTGAGGGCGGTGTGGGCGGTGGGGGCGGTGGGGGCGGTGTGGGCGGTGGCGGGGGTCCGGGCACACATTGGCAGCCTTTAAATACTCTTTAAACACCTATACAAATACAGCGGTTAACTCCCCTGACAGAACACTGGGGGTGGTGGCAGTGGTGGAGGTGGTGGGGGTGGTGAGGGCGGTGAGGGCGGTGTGGGCGGTGGGGGCGGTGGGGGCGGTGTGGTCGCGGGGGGGTCCGCGCACACATTGGCAGCCTTTAAATACTCTTTAAACACCTATACAAATACAGCGGTTAACTCCCCTGACAGAACACTGGGGGTGCTGGCAGTGGTGGAGGTGGTGGGGGTGGTGAGGGCGGTGAGGGCGGTGTGGGCGGGGGGCGGTCTGGGTTCGGGAGGATCAAGCGGTGAGGGCAGTGAGGGCGGTGAGGGCGGTGAGGGCGGTGAGGGCGGTGGGGGCGGTGGGGGCGGTGGGGGCTCGGGCGGGTCCGGGCATACTTGGGCAGCCTTTAAATACTCTTTAAACACCTACAAATACAGCGGTGAAAGACTCTTTGATCAGAGCGGTGGAGGCGGTGGAAGCGGTGTGGGTGCGGACACCTCTCGGGATATCACGGGCGCCGCCCGCAGGGGTCGGCGGATAATGCGAACATGTTGCTGGTGATGCCGCTGCAGGTAGCCACCGCGTCTCGGGCAAACTCGGCAAGCCCACGTTTTTCGTTGTGGCCCCGGTGACCGGCAACGATGAGAAGCCTTTCACATCAACGTTCGACTCAGGCCCCTTCGCTTCGGTGCCTCCATCGTGCGGCAGCAGCGGGCAACGTCCCAAGAGCAGATTGTTGGCGAATATTCTCCAGTTCCTTCTCGCTTTACTACGTTGCTCCAACGAGCCTCTCTCTTCCTTTCAGAAGCGGACTTGTAGACTGAACCCGCGAGGGGACCGGTGGCAGCTACTACGACGGCTCGCGGCAATGGGCCCAGCAATTCTCGCGACAGAACGTAAGTCTGGCATCTGCGGTCCAGAAGCCATAACTCCATACTGGCTTCCAAGTCCTGGTGTTAGTGATGAGTGATGAGCGGCCTGCCCGGGTTCAGAATTCGTAAAGTCGTCGAGGCACCGGGCCGGGGAACGAAGTCAGCCACAGAGCGCCAAGGCCGCACACTGCCGAACCCACCGAGTCGGGCAAGAAGCTCAGGGGTCGGAGTTCTGAAGCCTCGACGCCTCTCGCCACTCTTTCCTGCGTCTGATGTGTATGCTCCGGTGACAGTCCACGAATTGCAATGGTTTGGAGCCATGTCCCGAAGCTCAGGCAGCAGAGGCCAGCAGAACTCCAACTCTTTGCAGTCCTACTCCTCGCAGCTGAGACCACAGACGGCGAAGGTGCAGCGCAGAGACGGGCTGGCTGAGTCTACGAGTAGCTGCCATCAGTGAGGGTGTAAATCAGTCCCACGCCCTGAGCGTCTCCTTGTCTGCATCTCTCTTTATCTCTCCTCTTTCCACGACCTCCTCTGCTCGGCGAGGCTTCCGGCTCTCGGCAGAGCTCCAAGTCTGGCGTTTCTTCAGGCACAGCACGAGCTCTGCGTCCTAACGAGCTTCCATCATCGCTGTGAGAGTTTCTGCTTGACCCCCCATCCGTATCCATCTGTTCGTCTGCCTGCCTGCCGGTCTATCCGTCCAGCCGTCCTTGTTTGGATTGAGCTTTCCATTTACCCATCTGTCTGTTTGTTTCCCCTGAGTTTTTGTGTACAAAGCATAGGCAATCATGCACTCGGATAGAGACATCGGTACCTCTGTTGTTGGCCGGTGAACGCTGCTAGCGTTTTACTTTGGGTGCTTGGTGCCTGTGTTCGTGGAAACACGAGGTGGGCAACGATCTTTGGACTCACGAGAGCCGGTCTCAGTTGCTGGCTTCTGCTCTTCAGACATCGTGGTCTGAGCACTGAGCACCGCATGCAAAACCCGTGTGGGAAATCCTTCTTGGCTCCCGAAAAAACTGCGCAGCTCTTCCCAATGCTTTGCCCACCCAGAGCCTCTGTTTCGGGTGGCCTGCATCCCCTACGCCAAGGCGTACGTCGAGCCACCGCCCATCGAGCTTATCCCACCCTATGTGCCGATCAGCAGCGCGGCATAGCGACGCCTGCCCAATGATCGCAGACCGCGGCTTTCTTCCACACGAAACCCCGAAGAGTGGTTCTTTGATGCGTAGTCTGTGGGTTGAGAATGAGAGTTGGATGCAAGGTGTCCGCGGATCTGTTCTGTCGAAATGGCGCTGCTTTTTTCTGCGTGGTCATCCAAGAAGGATCAAGAAGGCTATTTTTAAACACGCAAGCTTGCCCACGCCTCTTTAAGAGTGGAGTGGGAGAGTGTGAGGTTTCACTCGGCGTGAGGCCGCTTGATATCCTGCGCGGCTAGGAACACTCTGTTTGAACAATCTTGCTCTTGCAGGCAGTAATTAGCAAAACTGCTGTGGTGATGGTCCAATATGGTCCAAGTGGGAGTTTTCGCGGGTCAGCTCTGCTAGCAAACGGCCCATCGAGTTGTCGAAATGGACCATCATCCCAATGCGTTCACTGGCACTTTGGAAGACACACATACCAAGACAGGGCTGTTGACATTTAGTCAGCCCTATCTATGCTTGATCCACGTTTACGGACAAACTGATATTATCACTAAGCTTAAATCTTGCTACATCCGATTGAAAGTTGGCTACGTGTAGCACGAGCATGCACGAGCTAGCTGATGCATTCGCTTCGACATTTGTCGCTGTTTCCCATGGTAGCCGCTTTGACAGTGTCTGTGTGTGTGTGTGGATCTTGCCGAAACTTCTATCGGAGTTTCGGTCCTATACCAAAGCCAGAGACTCTCAGGCACTTGACCATGCGGCAAAGCTGCATTGGAGACCATCAACTAGAATAACTAGAATCTGACTAGAAGGAAAGCGGCGGTGAAAAGGCTGATGCTGGCCCGTGAGGTCTCCAGGACAAGCTTCCTGGAACTCCTGACACGGGGGAGATGTTCAAAGAATTTGCGCAGGTGGCCCGGCTACGGGGGCGCGAGGCAACGCTGGTGCAACAGCTCCAGCAGGCCGAGCGGCGGCCGCGGATGGGTGCAAGATGTCTAAGAGCCGGGTGTCTGTTGGCGCGTCTCAGGCCATTGTCCCGCTCCCCGCAGAAGTTCCACCGCCCGAGCTGAAGAAGCAAGGCGCCGCGGGGCCCTGGCCCTGCGCAGTGCATCGGGAATCGGGCAGCTCGAGAGAGGCTGTAGCTATCTAAGTCTCTAAGGAAGATATGCGCGTGCCGCTTCGTGATCTTGTGCGGACCAATGTGCATTGTGGCTCGAGCCTACGCGCCCTGTGCCCTGCGAAGCCACCGGTGCCGCGGTAGGGTTCCTAGATTTGCTCGGACAACTCTCTAGTGTCGGCAGCATCTTCCGGATGCTGTGAGTTTGCACGAGCCGAGCAAGCCGCAGCTCCAGGTCCTGACCGTGCGCATGCGTGGCTGTGGCGGCTGACTCGCTTGTGCTTCAAACAGCTGACTCATGCCGCTGAGCATCAGAAGGATCTGTTGAGTTTGCTGCGATCTCGGATGTTTCTGATCTGTCATATTTGTACTTCTAAGTACTCAGCACGCAACCGTCCATGCCAGGCTGGGGGGGCCCAGGCTCGTCAGAGCTTGAACGGGATGTAAGGCTTCATGTCGTCCCGCTCCAGGTTGAGGTCAAGCTTGCCTGTTTCCGTAGGCCAGCCGCTCGGATTGCGCGTTGGCAGGTGCGGGAGAGGCTGAGTACTCCAATGAAGTCAAGTGAGCTGGTGCCCAAGACTGAAAGACGGAAGATATCAGAAGGACGTTTGGATCAACAACGCCTCAGAGAAAGTGCGGCGAGCCTCCAAGGCCACCTCCAGACGGTCCAAGGCCAGAAGCCGGAGCCGAGGTACCCCGGGGTTTGCGTGGAATCCGTGCTAAGTCTGCAAAGTCCCCCAGACGCAGAGTCCCCCAACCCCCAAGCTTTGGAGCTTCGTCAGGAGGTGGGCGATGCACCGCAGGCCTGCGACATCGACTGAAGTGTGGATTCCTGTGCTGAACAGCATACAGCATCTGCTGGATTTGCTCACGACAGGGTTTGTAGCGGAGCAGATCCTAGCAGGGGGTGTCGACGGAGTTGAAGGCGCACGAGCGGATTAGCCGCATCCTGGACATTGTGAACGGGAGCTCCAAGGTGGCTGCCAATTGATGTGACTGCATGCCTCCCCGAAGCATCCTGAAGCCTTCCCCTCAATTCAAGTTTCCGTGCCCCGTAGCCAAGCAAGCTCAGAAATCTAGACTAGCCCCGCCCCGATGTGAGGGGTAGGAGAACTCAGGTGCAGAAAGCGCCGTCGACTGGGCGGAAGAAGGCAACATGTTCTGTTGTATGTTTATTCTGAGAGTTGTGTGGTGACTTGCTTGTATTGTAGTGGGTAGCGCTCTTTAGCGGAAGCGCCGGCTAACGGTACAAAATTGAAAGTGCACCAGTTAAAAGACAAGCCCGTGCAAACATGAAGCAACACGTATTATACACTTACCTTTGGATGTGTGTAAGTTAAGCCATTCCCATAGTAAAGTCTTCAATCGTAGACAAAGAGCATAGTGCCGCACACGATCACGGACGAAGACGATCAATGAAGTGGTCTTGTTATAATAACGTCTGGAAGCAGAGATTACTGTAGTACCCAGTCGTGCACACGACGAAAGGATGTAAAAACTCTATCATGTTTGCTAATGTGCAAGTAAGTTGTATGCATATGTAATCACATCGCAGGAGTACGTATGTATCTGTCAAGCTATCAATTTAATGATTAGACCCACTGAATTTCATGTTTTGTTGCACTTGTTCAACGGTTAGAAAAAGCCCAGCAAGATGAAATTTCGTTTGACGAATTGTACGATGCTGCTGGGCGGAAATAAACCAAGGCTGAACTAAGCGAACTTCTGGACGTCTTAAAGACTCCTTTGCTGTGCTAGTCTTGGTCCTGTGATAGATTGATTGAGTGATTGATTGAGGCTGTTTGGATAGCGGAAGACGGTTGAATGGTACATACTGGTACTAAATTTCACACACTGTGTGTCTGTCCACCGTGTGTCTGTCTGTCTGTCTGTCCGTCCGCCTCCGTTGGTCTGGCTGTCTGTCTGCAGGATTCTTTGGCGTGTCTGCACAGTAGGACTTGCAAGCATATGCGTATGCGTGTGGATGCCCTATCCGACATATCCATCTGTCTGTCTGTCTGTCTGTCGGTTGTCTGTCTGTCTGTCTGTCTGTCTGTCTGTCTGTCTGTCCGTCCGTCCGTCCGTCCGTCCGTCTGTCTGTCTGTCTCTCTCTCTCTCTCTGCGTTTCTCTATGTGTATCTACCCGTCTACCCATCTACCTGTCGATCGACATATGCATGCATGCATGCATGTACCCATCTATCTACAAATCTACATCTCTGCATCTCTACATACATGCTTATTTGGAGGGGGGGTAGCAGGCACAAATCTTGTGGGCAGTGGCTCAAGCCCACGAGCACAGACAGAAGTTTGCCACAGTTTTCCAGTTCGTCAGAATTTGAGATGCTCCTGCTGCAGCGCCAGTTTCAAAACTATGTAGCAGATTGCACCGTGCAACACGGGGGGTGCAGTCCAGCATGCCCACCTTTCCATCGGGGTTGACCTTTTGCACGTCGAGAAGCCTCGCCTGCAACACTGAAGCACACCGTGTAGGTAGACAGTTCTTAATGCCATGTCTATAAACAAACAACCGTGATAGCCAACATGATCAGGGTCAAAACAACACCAACAGCATCACATGTGTCGGGGTGTCGCCAGATTCGCCAGTGACCACGGAGCACTCGACATAGCAACGTGCTGCCTGCCAGGCACAGAGCAAACAGCACGGAGCGCGACTGAGAGTTCGTTTTCTCCTTCGCGGCCCATGCTCTGCATCTTATGAACTACATATGATGTCTATTCAATGCTACTGAGGCAAATCTCGCAAGGAGGAGAACGTGCCTTCTGAAGGAGGCGGGGCAACTGAGGCTCAAACTGGGCCAACTGGCGTACAGTGCATCATGGCGCAAAATTTGGATCGTAGATTCGCTCTCTCCAGATTGCAAGGAAGCACAGGCGGTCAATCTTGAGAGGTCCTCAGCCAGTCTCAGAGTCCGAGCCTTTCGGTTAGGCCCAGCACCGGCCAAGAGCACGGAGAAAGGCCAAGGCAGAGCAGCGCAGAGCCGTAGCAGCGACCATGTAGTAGCATGGATCAGTGAAGCAGGAAAGGGCAAAATCGCCGGCCTTCCGCCTGACAAAGGCCGTTTATGGGCTTCCCGGATTGTTCCTCCGTCGTGTTCAGATTTCCTTGATAAGGAGAGCGAACTGTTAGCATTTGAAGCTCTCGAAGCCTCCTGCCAGTGGATGATTTCAGGTCCGGCAAAGGCGAATCTCAATCTCAGTCTCAATCTCTCTCTCTCTGTCTCTCTGTCTCTCTGTCTCTCTGTCTCTCTGTCTCTCTGTCCCTCTGTCTCTCTGTCCCTCTGTCTCTCTGTCTCTCTGTCTCTCTGTCTCTCTGTCTCTCTGTCTCTCTGTCTCTCTGTCTCTCTGTCTCTCTGTCTCTCTGTCTGTGTCTGTCTGTGTCTGTCTGTGTCTGTCTGTGTCTGTCTGTGTCTGTCTGTGTCTGTCTGTGTCTGTCTGTGTCTGTCTGTGTCTGTCTGTGTCTGTCTGTGTCTGTCTGTGTCTGTCTGTGTCTGTCTGTGTCTGTCTGTGTCTGTCTGTGTCTGTCTGTGTCTGTCTGTGTCTGTCTGTGTCTGTCTCTGTCTGTCTGTGTCTGTCTGTGTCTGTCTCTGTCTGTCTCTGTCTGTCTCTGTCTGTCTCTGTCTGTCTCTGTCTGTCTCTGTCGCTGTCTCTGTCTCTGTCTCTGTCTGTGTGTCTGTCTGTGTGTCTGTCTGTCTGTCTGTCTGTCTGTCTGTCTGTCTGTCTGTCTGTCTCTCTCTCTCTGTGTCTCTGTGGACAGGCGGCAACAGTGCAGTTTTGCAGATCAGAGGCAGCCAGCTAAGTTGTGGAAACTACAGAACGGCCTTTTTTTCAGGGCAGCTGAGGGCCTCCGTCTAATGAATCTACTCCCGTCGCTGCACGACAAATCAAGCAATCCGAATCCTCTGACGCCTGCATGAACTAGCGCACTAAGGCAAATCAGAGGGCGCGCAGCCTTCAGACGGTGACGGTGCCAGCAACATGTTGACTGGTCCACTTATGTGCCCTTGTTCTGACGGGGACGTCAGGGTCAACCTATTGGCTTGCAAGGTGAACACAGCCTGTGTTATTTCGGACAAGTAAATGTTCAAGGGTCTTGGCTTTCGGACTTCAGGGCGAGCTTGCTCCTCCTGTCTTCTTTGGGAAGAGTTTTGTCGCTTTTGCGGTGGGTGCATCGTCCCTGTGCAGTCTTCCTGGGGTGCCTGTTACACCGAACAGCTTCGAATGGGGAACATTCTGGTCTGGCTCGTCTCCATCGTTCTATCAAACATACCGTTGTGCTGGCAGTAATTAGGCCACTTCGAGGTGAGCACACGCACTTTTTGGGCGAAGCCAAAGGATTGTTCGACCAATCGTCCTTCCCTTG
Source organism: Symbiodinium sp. CCMP2592 (assembly GCA_905221615.1). Classification (NCBI taxonomy): domain Eukaryota; class Dinophyceae; order Suessiales; family Symbiodiniaceae; genus Symbiodinium; species Symbiodinium sp. CCMP2592. The sequence continues at coordinate 192,530 of CAJNDT010006000.1, forward strand.
TGCTGCCAGGCAAGGGAAAGGTGTGGATCAAGAAGAGTGCCATTGTGAAGGCGCCGGGGCCACTTCGGCATTTCTTTATGTGTTGTAGCATCTGCATTCCAGCCACGCATGAAGACATGCTGAACATGTTTCTGATTTAAAGCTGATCCCACATGCGGCCAGGAGGAGAGCAACGGGAGGTCCACCGCTTGCGGTCCTTGTGCATCGTGGCATCACTTCGCGGTACTTTCGTTACAGTTGCAGCTTTCGCAGGACGGGCCTGAGTGCCCACGCCAAGGAGTTCACTCCCTTCGCAACAGAGCTCAAGCCAAGCAGCGGGGTGCTGAGGGCAGAACACGACTTTTCTCTGTTGATGTATGGTCTGCACAGTTCAGTTCTTGGTGCTTGGAAGGATCAGCCATCAACGCCGAAGCGCCGGCATTTGTGCCCTGGCTGGCTTGGTTGCCAAGGGACCTGTGACTACTCGTAAGGTTTCGGGGTTCTGGATCGACAAGGGGGGCACCAGAAACACCTTGTCGGAGGTACCTCAGCTTGAGGTCTCCAAGTATCCCAACGAAGCGCCGGACCTCTACATGGAGGCCAGGATTCAAGAGTCTAAGAGGCTCTTGGTTACTTCTGTGCGACCGACTGGGAGGCAGAGGCTGTCTTCGGATATCCGGAGCATGGCGAACATTTCGACCACTTCCAGGATCCAGGCCTGACGCGAAAGCCCTTCTTCCCATGGAGCAATCCCCGGATGCACAAATTTGACTAGCACGTACCTGAACGCCAAGTCATAACAGAGGGGATTGCATGATGCATAGCCCAGCTTTCATCAGTCCTTGCTACTGGAGCGAGGATGGTCCCATCCGGTCTTTTGGCCCAGCCAACCGCCTCAGCTTTCGATTCGGCCTGGCAAATCTCCACGCACAGACACCTGCGGACCATGCAGAGCCGTGCAAGGTGACAGCCAGGTGCCCAGTGCCGATTCGGACTTTCCGGAGGCACATCTGAACCAGCTCTGGGTGTGAATTCACTTGCGATACAGCATCCTGCGAGTGCATCTGCGGATGGAGGTCGTCCCTGGAGCGCGGGAGGGCGAGTTCGTTGGGCCTGGCCCCAACTGAGACAAGACTCGACCTCGTGTTAGAGAACTCCATGAGGACCTAAGCTTCCAAGTGTTCCAACATGTCAAAAACTAGTAATTACTTTTGCAGTTCACGCTTGTGTCTACATACCTGTAACTTGTAGTTTCAAGATTCCTGGTTCAAGGCTTCAGAGCATCGCCGAGATGGGCGAATGGGTCGTCTTCCGCGAGAAGAGGCCGAAAGCCAGGCTCGAAAGTCTCTCGACCGTTCAGCCTCAAAGCCAGCAATTTGCTGCTGACTTCTTGGGCTCAGAGGCCTTTCTTCTGGAACATGTCCACCGGCGAGAAGTCCTGGGAAGCCCCTGTGATCCTGCAGGCACCTTTGTGTGGCCCTCTCCTGCTTGAGGGCCGGAGGGTGTTTTCGAGTCGCGCTTCTCAGTGCTGCGAGGAGCTTGGGGTGGCAGACACACTGCTGAAGTGGTCGGAGGATCCTTGGACAGATTTCGTCAAGTCCGACAGTCGTCTATGTGTGTCACTGTCATATCTGTCCCTGGGACGCAGGTTGAAACTCACCCGTCACAACATCAGCTGTTGTCTCTTGAACGACCAGCCCGTCCTCGCAGCATCGATGGCTGTTTTCGTTGTTTGCACAGCCGGCATGTGGGATGTGGCGGAAGCGGGGATACAAAGCTCCATATACTGCATTAGATGCAGCACCAATGCCTGCTTGTACAATGGAGCACTTTTCTGCAGACTGCCGTCGCACATCAACGTTGGACTTCATGGGAAATACGTACGACAAAGATTTTTAAAATCTATGGCTGGTTCAACTCGGATGGATCGTTATTGGATACCTCTGGCAAGACATGTGCCAGCGATTGCTAGAGGCAGTGCAGACTGTGCATCAAAGGCTACACAGGACTAAAGGTTAATGGTCTGGAGTGAATTTTTCCGGCTGTATGAGTTACTCTCACGGTGCTTGTGGCGGTTCAGTACTCAAGCACAGGTCTCCAAGAGTCTCCAAACCCGTTCCGCTACGCACGCAAGCAGGCTTTGCATAAGCGGAGAACCGAAGCGAAACTCGACAGTCGAAAAGTCAAAACGTCGAAACGTTTTTGGCTTTTCGACTTTTCGGGTTTTCTTGCACTTTTCGAGACCTTGTGGGGTTCGTTTTGCAGATCCCTGAAGGGCCCCTCTCACGGTTCTAAGACGATATAGCATTTCGCGATTTATGGGCTTTATCGGCTTATGGATCAGCACGACGAACATGGACAGTAAGCACGGGCGGAGTTTGCCTGCAGATGTTGACATGCTATAGAAGGGCCAGTGGCCTGCAGACATCGCTCAGAGCTGTGACGCCGAAGGACCTTGGGGAGACAGGTATCGAGCCAAGCCCAGATGCCCGGCTCCCGTCAGAGAGAACAACTCAGCTCAGGCTTTGGCCTCAGCCTCGTTTGCTCTCAGGTCCGGAATCCAGAGCCCTTCCGTCGCAAAGATCGGTCTAAGCCGAAAGCAGGCAGCTCTGCGCCGAATGCTCGCCCTAGCATCATCCAACTGCGAACTAGTTCCTGTGTGGATGTGCTGGCAAAAGGCTATGTCTGTGTAGCGGCCCAAGCATTGCTTCTTGTTCCCACATGGTCTCCACTTATGGTCTCCTCGTCGCAAGCCTGGCGCTCCTTCTGGCGTCTGCGCTGGCCGCCGATCGCTCTCGGGTTTATGGTGGGAATGTCTGTGGCACTGCTATCACGTCGATGGGAGGCGCGATCCTGCGATTCTCCGAGGTGTTTGTGTGTCTGTGTGCGTGTATATGTGTGTATGTGTGCGCTGTGGACATATTCGCAGCAATCATTGGGCGAAACTGACGCTGCAACTGTGAGATGAAGCATCTGCTTCTCCGGTGTCCTGCATTGGGCGCCCGGGCATGATGTTTGGCTCTTAGTCAAAAAAATGTGTGCCGCCAAGCAAGAGTTCTTCCGAGTCCGAAATATAGCCGTCCTGGCCCTTGGAGGCTGAGATTCTGGAATCGGGCCGCCAGAGACCACCAAATGTCTTTCCAGGACGGCTTTCTGTTTCGGCGACGGTGCGTGAATCAAAGGCATACGCTCGGTATGGTAGCTTCGAAGCACAGGACATGTCCTTGGCTTGGTTTGGCTTTGTCAGTTTTTTCAAGGCCGTGAGAATCCGAGAAATCAGATGTGACCCACCAGAGGAGATCCCAAAATTCAGCGCGTTGAGAGTGGCAACCCGCCGACGTTCATCTTGAAGCACAACAGCAAGGCCAGCACACACAGGAAGCTGCAAATTGAGTTAGCGTTACATGTAACGTTTCTTCCCGTACACAAGCCTGTGTGGCGTTTTTATAGTGAGAGCGGCATTCAGAATGCGAGAGGGAGACCTTTCTTTCTGCAAGTCTTCATCGATGGCAGTGCCGTCAGGCCGGAGGAACCTTCTCTCGCGTGCTGCTCAAAGCCGTTTTCAGAAATCGAGCCACTTTGCTCAGGTCTAGAACCAATACTCCTTTTTGTTCCAAGGGGGAACTCATGGTATCAAATGAACTGCCTACCTGCAGAAGAAGACTTTGCTGTAACAAGCTAAGCCGAGTGTGCAGTGGGGACCCCAGGACCACTAGATTCCAAACCACGCTGGACGGTGGGCGGTTCATGGCCAAAACTGTGAAGCAGAGGTACATCTCCAATATATCGACGACGACAATGTCTTGCCTCTCAACGCTACAACGTTTCACTTCGTCGCAGTGCCTTGGTTTCATGGAGCCCGGGGTCATTCCAGCTCTTTCTCTCTCTCTCTCTCTCTCTCTCTCTCTCTCTCTCTCTCTCTCTCTCAGAAGTTTTGTTAAACTTTCCAGGTGTTGATGAGGAATCCCTGTTCCTGGTACGTGGCTTGGGCCAACGAGTGCCCGACCAAGGCCGGCGGCAGGGCCTGGCGCGGGTTCTCCCTTCTGCTCCAGCCGCTCCATAGAGTAGGACTATGAAGCTGACTCAGCATCGCAAGTATGCTCCTTGGGGCCAGTTGTGAGCTCGGGCGATCGAGAAGTATGTCAAACAGCTTGTTTAGGATCATCAGTGCAAGGAAATGATCCATCTTGAGAGTCACGACGAGCACACGAGAGAATGACGTGCAGGCTTACAGCACGAAGCGTGCCAGAGTGTTCGCACCTCCCTTCCCTCAGATGCCCTAAATCTAGCACTGCTGCGCCCTGCGGTGCAGCCGTACCAGAACCATGGAGCTACTACGAGGGTTACAGGAAGCTAGTGACGCCATGCTCTCAAAGGCAGAGCTTGACCAAATCAATGTGTCGAAAGCATGTGCACCCCACAGCTGCATGAGGTTTTGACCCGTTCGTGCATGAAAAGAATCGTCGAGCTGATATCTACAAACATAGCTTTAGGCAGTTTGCAGCAGGGTTACGTGGTGAGTTAGTTGGTAAAGCATCGTGTCCTTACGCTGATGGAACGCTCTCATGTAGTATCGAACAGCTTCGGTTTCTCATTTAACCGCGTAGCTCATTGCTGACATCGATTTCCGTACAAACGCACATACCTTCGGAATTCTCAGATAAGCTGAAGTAAACTAGTAACTAGTTTGCATACTAGACAGGTGAAGCAGTTGAAGTTTAAGCAGGGGCAGGCCTACACAGACGCGTTTTGTACATGCATACATGCATCCACCAGACATGCCGAAGCTCACAGCTACTGGCTTGCAGTACAGTCGAAGCGACATCTGAGCTCTTGCACTTTCTGCCGCTTGCGTGAGGCCTATGACTTCCGCCGTCCTACTTTCGGTCCGAATCCGTTTCAGCCCATGGGCCACGTGGTTGCAGCTCTTCGGAGTCTCTTCACGCACTCTGAAGGGTCTTTCAGTGAACTGGCTTGGTGCATGGTCGACGATGCTCTCTTTGTATTTTAATGGCCTTCCATCAAAGTTTGCACTAGCGCGGACCACAAGCAGGGGCAGACACTTGTGGTTGTGGCATGTTGCGCCATCCGTCGTCGAAATAGGCAACCTGATGATGACACTTATGCTGATGTTTCGGACCCAGCGCCTTGCTGCAGTGGATCGGGTGTGCCTGCTGCTGTGGAAGTTCTGGACGCGTGTCGGGGCATGCCTAGTGGACTGACAGGGATGCAGCCTAGCTAGTGATTGCGATGATGGTAATGATGATGAAGACGAACACACGGATGAAGCTCGCTGATTGACTTGTGTGGTCTAACAGTTTTCTGTGACATTAGCTGCCTAGAGAGTCGCAGCTTCCGAAAGTGGATACTGCTGGAGTGGGGACATCTTGAGTGCTGAGGATACCTCGAACGGCACACGACGCAGCAGGCCGAGAGTTGCTTCAGACAAGCCATGGTCATCCTGCCTTTACGCAGTCGAAGTCTGATGCTGCAGGAGTTTCAGGACTTTGTACTGAACACTCGATCCCCAGATGGGATTGGTGTCATCGGCTTCTATTTGTGGCAGTCGATGTGGCTTAACCGGCAATGTGTTTAGTGGTGGTTGCTGGCACCCCCTCACCAAATGTCCGGTTCATGGGCACGAATGAACTAAGAATCGCGCCGGTATGCCACCTGTGGCACCAGAGGCTGGCCGAGGGCAAGAAAATGTATGAAGGAGCAACGCCAGAGAGATGCAACAACACTGTGCCGTGGCATCCGACCAGACTACAGTGGGATCATCTCGTGGGCAGGGCTCCTTCAGGGCGCAATGCAGTTGTTCAGCCTGCACACAGCACCATAGGAACGAAGAAAGATGTCAAGCAGCTGAAGCGTGGCGAGCTGCTTTCAATCGTGTTGGTTCCAAGGATCGTATCCGACAAGATCTTGCGGCCGCTGATCCGCGAAAGCTAGCGAACCTCGGCAGAAGTCGCGCTAGCCTGCGTTTGTCATCCCCATGCACTTGAGTTTCAGTGCGCCTTGTGGCGCGGAATACAAGAACACTGTGATCAGACAGGTGTGCCCATCTCTGTCCTCAGCACAAAACAGCGAGTCATGCCGATGTAGATTTTCCGATCTAGCACATGAAAGATAAGGGAGCGACCTAGTTTTCGGGCTACCTGACAATTGTATAGGTTTGAACGGCGAGATCTCTCATTCGTCCTAGGGCCCTAGGGTGCTTGGAATTCGCAGGTGTCGGCACATATTCGTATCTTACTAGCATAGAACGGAGCACATGCCTCTGGCACAGAGCGCGTCTGCCGTCGGCTGTTCAATGTTGTCTGTTGCAACTAACGCCCAGGCACTGCTGGATCTTTCAGGAGACGTTGATGGATGACATGCGGGAGTGCTTACTTGCTTACGAGCCATGTCTTGAAAATGCTGTCTTGGTTCTCCTAGACCTGCTGTTTCTGTTGCACAGCAGTCAGAGACGTGGCCGAATGCTCGCTTCCCAAGGAGCAGCTGATCCTTCCGGGTGCGATCGATTGGGATTTATTCAACCAAGCGGCTGCAAACAGAAGTGGCGAGGCACGGCCTTGAAGCTGCGCAGGGCTAGAGGCTCCAGCGCGAGATCGGTTGAAGCTGCTCCCCCTCTGAACCCAGGGACTTTTCTTCGAACGTGCCTGGAGCGTCGCACGCTGGGCGGCACCGTCGCTGCAGATCCGCCGACACAAGCCCTGTGACTGCTCTGAATGTGGCAACTCGCAGCGTGAGAAATGCATGAAATATCCAGTTGCACGCGTTGAAACTGAAGCAAAGGTGCAGAGCACTTCCAGGATCCTGCCATGACACGAATCCTACGCGCTGCTGACCCGTTCCTGTTTGAGAAATTCGGCTATGGTCAGTGCTGTACACCAAGCTCGCACAGGATCTGGTAGTCCGATGCAGAGGACAAGATCGAGCATTGGAACTCGGAGACCTCGAGCATACAAACTGGTGAAGTTGACAGGTGATGTCTGTTCCTGCTCACGCGACATCATGCAAGATCCGAGTCGATGATGCAGTCGCTGCCCCCTATAGCAGCCGAGAGCAGCAAGATGGCTTGGAAGCAGTCCGGCAGCGGCGGCCGAAGCCGCGCGTGGAGGTCGCGACCTCCACGGATCTGCACTCCGACGATGGCGCTTCAGCGGATTGCACACGCACGTGACTGCAAGCTCTGGCCGCCGAGTGGAGATCTGAGGGGTGCTTCCCTCAAGCGCGCAGCTGCGCAGCTTCAAAAGTTGCGAGGATTGCAGCACCGCACATGCCTTTGCGGAGGTTTAACAAGACACACAGTTGCAAGAGGACTTCAGTGCTCTTCAGTGCTTAGCAAGAACTTCGAGAGACAAGGGTGCGACACATTGAGCTTCCTGCGTAGATGCCGCTTTCGCTTAAGGACGTCTGCGGTTGTTGCCGACACATGTTTTTGAGCCCGCGAGGCACGGGAGTTCAAATCATAGACTGTAGTAGACGATTAGAAGCTTAGAAGCGGAACACACGGTTGGAATCTTTCATCCAAGGTGGACTCATGTTGACGTACTTTTATTTTAGCAGAAAGTGAATCACTCGGTCACAAGAATCAAAGAACAAGCCGCGAGCCGGTAGCGGGTTTGTTCGATTTCAGGGCGTTCCGTGCCAAGTGCATCGGGGGACTCATTACCGCGCAACCTGTGCAGTAACACCCTCACGGTGATGTAATTATTCATGCTTAAGGGATCTTAAGAGAGTACCGTTGCAAAGCCGCAGGTGTCTGGAAAGCTCCACCACCTCCTCCACCACCTCCGGAGCAGAACTCAGTCTTCGCGTTCGCATGAATGTATCTCTCTGTCTCTCCTGTCCTCCCTTTCCGCCTATCCAGCCATGTAGCTATCCATCTATCTGTCTCTCTATCTATCCACCAGTCTATCCAACGCCAGTCTATCCAATTTGTGCATCTGTCCATCTATCCGTCTGTCTCTCTTTTTTCCTTTCTATCTGTCTATCGTTCTACCTTCCTATCTACCTCTTGACCTATCTATCCATCTACCTTTCAACAGCTGCTTGCCTGCTCAATCCTCGTGCGCATGTGCGACTAGCTGCGAGCTGTAGTTACTGTAGTCGCTTTGGTTAGCATGAGATGTCGAGGCCAGGGTACCACCAACGCGCATCAGTTTCACGGAGGCTCCCGGCATGAGGGCTTGGAAGTGGTGCGAGGTTCATTGCCAGAGCAATTGAACGGGTGCCCGAGATGTCTCCAAGCCGCAAGCCTGAGCGTGCACTCCTGCAGGATCATGCTCCTCCAGGCTTTTAAGGCAGAGCCGCAGTGGAGAGAAGCTCGGGGAATGGGTAATGGGTTGCGGGGTTGTCTGGCGGTCTCCAGTTGTGCTCTCCTTGGATTTCTAGCCTGCGCAGCAAGGGTCATGGTCAAGCGAGACACCCGATGCCCTAGGACCTAGGAGATGAGCTTGTGAAGGCCTTCACACGCGTCCGCGGTCGACTGATGGGTTCTTCACCAAGAGAGCCATCGGACACGAGCCTTGCGGTTTCGCATTTGCGACTCTCACCAAGTACTGCATCACCACCTTGATCGAGCTTGCTTCCTGCACTTGAGTTGGCCCATGTCCGAAGTCGACAGTTTTCACCATCAAACATGGCCTGTGTGTGTAGTGCACTGCAGGTCATGCCACCCATGCTCTGTTGTGCTTGCAGCCAGTGTCGGGTCAGCAGTGCTGACTCTGCACGCAAAGCTCATCACATGCTCTTGGTGTTACCAGTGTCAACAAGCCAGCCAATGTGACGGATGTCTAGCACAGGACCATGTGCCTGTCTGCCAGGAAAATCGCAGCAGTTGCCTGGGGCTACAGGCCCAAGTAGTTCTATTTGGGCCTGCAGGCGTGCAGCTCCCAATAGGTACAGGACATGATCCAAAGCGCTTCTTAGCAGATTAAAGTGGTCATCCTGAGTATGAGTATGGTTGTTTGGAGGAGGTTCCGATGGGAGAGGCGCCTCTTGTGCGCCTATCGGTCGAACGACCTTGGGGACCTTGCTCCTCTGGGCAGCCGCATACCCCAACATTGCAGATTGAGCCTTATGGGCCAAGACCCAAACAAGCGGCTGGCCAGCCGATTCTAGCTTTGGACTCGGCTACAGGAGCGGCAAAAAGCGCCGAGCTGCATTGCCACTGTGGCAAGCTTCACCATCTTTCAGAAGCCGTCTGCCATCTCACAAGTCATTGCTTCTTCCATGCCACTGCTTTAATAAAGCAGTGGCATATTATGAGGCCAGTGCAACCTTTAGGAAGAGCGCTTGATGCCGAGCAGGCTTTGGCTTTAGCGCTTACTTCGCTCAAGCGCGAATGCGAGGTAAAGCACGGAGCTTGGATGTGCCGGCGTTGATGGACTAAGCAATAGCGCAATGTCTGGCAAGGGTGTACGTGCCAGCTTCGACCGGTCAGCGTGCGCAAAAGCAGAGTGAGTACAGTAGCGCAATCATCTTAATGCACGTGCTTAGCAGGGCACATGCGCAAGTCTGCTGGCTGAGGCTGTGACCTTCGTCCTGCTCGCGTCGATGTGCTGCTTTATCGTCGGCATTGCAGGGGCCCATGGCATGAAGGCAGGAAGGCCCAACTCATCACAGCTTTCCCTTGGCCGCGGAGGCTAATTCTTCTATTTTGAAGCGATCCTTATCTGACTAGAATTCGCAGAGCCCCACTCCATGCGTTTATGAGTCTTATGTTGGACTGAGCTGACTGGAGCCTGTCTGTAGGGTTAGTTTGGGGGGGTGTCCGTTTGACCACTTCTCAGCATGGCATGGCAGAGCTGCTGCAGGTTTGTCGATGGAAACGGCAGTGCAGTGCTGCTTTTTGTGTCCCAGAGTCGCTCAGGTTCTGTTTTTCTGGCCCGTGACGCCGCCGGCCGAACCATCCGCAGCAGGGCCGGGGCCTGAGAAGTTTGCTTCTGAAGTCTCGGTGTGACCCGGAATTCCGAGGCGCAGCTTCTTCTTTCGGCACGGCGCCGCATGGGCGGGTCCCACCAAGGAGGGACCCCAGCACAACCCATCCTGGGTTCTTCCAAATGTTCGTGAAGACATGTTGGCGTTGCGATGGTGAAAGATCAGTCAGGGCCTGCAAACCTTCAGAACTACCAAGACTGTTCTCTTTTCACCGGGTTCCGTCGTAAGCCGCAAGAATGCCACCCGAGCTTTCGCTTGATTTGGATTCATGCCTCAGCATGCTAATACTTTCGCTTGTGTGCCTGTTGATGCTGGGCCCGATGAAAGCCGGCACAAGGTGATGGCAAACTCTCAACGGTTTCATGCACTTCACACGCCTCTTGATTCTTGATCTGGTGCCAGGCTCTGCGCCATTTGAGATTACGAGGGACGCAGAGACAGCTTGGTGCCCAAGTCTTGTCATCGCTGTGACGTCGCCAGGATTGAGAGGAGTTGTTGGGTGTCGGGTCCCTGCCCTTATCGTTATCGCTTTCAGTCGAGTGCACTGCACGTAGCTTCTTACCTCTTACAGCTCTAGCTAGTTAGCTGCGACATCCAAAGTGGCACGATTCGGAATGCTGCAACTGGGGAAAAGAACGCCTGTTGGGTTGACCGCTGAATCGGGAAGGTCCTGGGCATCTGCTCCGACATAGCATCTTCCCCAAGCCGTAAATGCCATGGCCGACGAGAGCCGGCTGCGTGGCACCGCAGCACTACTTGAGGAGGCACGCATGGCTTAGAAAAAAGGGTGTCATCGGTTTCCTTTGCTCAGACTTAGAGGTGTGACAAGGTTTTGCACTGGAGCAGCCAACGAATTCATAAATCTCTCGATGCTGGTACAAGTTTGTTGGCAACCGCAGGGGGGGGGCAGAAAACACTTCCAAGCTTTGCGTGCTGTAGCCGTCCTCTTCGTGGATGTGACCAGGCAAAGCGCGCTGACTCTCGCGGTTTAGCCTTGTTGGAGGCTCCTCGCCTGTTCTTTCATGACCCTGTGCTTTCGGCCTGAGCTTCGCCAGCAAAGGAACTCCTCCTGGCCTTCGGAAAACGGGATGCCCCAGGCCAGGCCTAGGGCCTAGGGCCCCAAGCCCTTGCCCACCTGGCTCACGAACAGGACTCTCCGAGAATGAGCGGCATCGAATTGCGGCCGAGGCACATGGCTTGAAACAGGCTGAGACAGCAGAACGCCGATTTTCCTACGCGTGCGTGGGCGATCGCAGATATGACCCACTCCAGGACGTCGAGCCTCTGTTGGAATTGCTGCAAGAGGCCTGTGCGAAGTATCGTGTTTTATCGTGCCTGTGAGATGCTTTGGCTCCTCCGCTAGAGTCGCCGGAATTCGCCAGAGATCTGAGCAACGCCAACGCTGTCTGTTCGACCTCCCATGCAGGTGGTCAGCGCCAGCGGCCGTGCTGCGGCTGCTCTGCACCACGCTGCGCGGAGCCAGGTGGAGGGAGGCCGCATGGAGGATGGACTCGGAGAGAGGAGTGCAGGCTTTGGCGATAGCGAATAGTGTTGTCAAGGGGAGGTTACATCTTGCACCTCACTCCTGCTCGACCATAGATTCTGGCACGAGTGCTTGGCAAGACGGCTCTGTGCGCTTGCCAGCAGTTCCGGTGCTCTTTCAGAGTCTTTTGGCAGCTTAATAGGAGGAGAGATTGTAGGCCCCAGGCAAATAATAGAGGGCGGACTGGAGGTTATCTTTCCCAGCTTCACTGTGCAGGCGCCTCAGACGCTTCAGCCGAGGAAGTCTTGACCTCGGCCCTGTCTCGCTTGTCTTCACGAAGTTTCATGAAGATCATGTCATGTCTAGTGGTAAACAATCCACCTTGATGCAGTCTTAGATTCTTGGATGTGCTGCATGTTGCGCCATGAGCAGGGCGAGCATGATCCTCTAAGATGCTACGAGGTCAAGGCCCTGTTCCAAGCTGCTGATTTCGTGGAACAAGATGCCCAGCTCAAGGCATGAGAGTGCAGTGGACGGAAGTGGCTTGGACTTTGCACATGATACACCTATTGTGTTGGCCGAACCAAAACAGACCTGGCATGCGACACATCAAACACCCGATCCTGCCTATTCTGATCCTGTTCCGTGCCATGGCTCTCAAGGCTTTGCCACGATGATGGAGCCTTTGTACTTGTTCAGCCCAAGCCACCACCCGTTTACTCATCATGGCCAGCTGGTGAATCTGTGTTCAAACTAAGACGCCTCTTGACAAAATTAACCTCGAGATGAGTCTTGTGCAACCGGCGCCCTCCGGTCCCATTATGGCGGCTGCGCCGACGCTCGAGACCCAGCTGTTTGCGGCCCTCACTCAGGTTCCGGTTGCAGCTTCAAGGCTTGAACTATTGGCGCTAAGCATCCCTCTTCCCTCGACATCTTCGATTGCGCAAGCTAACTCCATCTTATAATTACAAGTCCGCTCCTCCATCTGAATCTGTCTGTGTGCCCAACAGATATTATGGTTTACATGCCTAGTTGTTCTTCTAGCCCATGCCACCCCAGATCATAGCTGTCAGAATATGTTATATCATAACATACCGGTAAAATACCATACTGTGAGGCTACTCATTAGACAAGTTATCTACGGTTAGTCGTTTATACAGTGGCCTCGATGCAACATACCTTGTTATCCGCTGTACACACTAAATAATCTGTAGCCTTTCACAGGGAGAGTTGAATAATCGGCAGATTGAGACAGACTGGTGACTGGAGGGTGTAGATATGGTTCCGCAGGTTTGGGGTCATGGTTCTGATCAGCTTTGCAGGCCCAGCCCAAGAAGCTTGCTTTTTCTGCTTCGAAAGCAAGGCTGCTGTCAGCCGGCCGTGGCAACCGCGGCAGTCGTGTATCGCACAGCACCGAGCACTGCTTGTTAGTCAAGTACTTTTCGCGTCTCAAGCGCAACAGTCAGATTCCGCCAGGCTTTGATTCCCATGCACGGACGCCCACCGACAGCCCACACTGGCTCAAACATGTGAGTTGGACTCCTATGTTTCCGAACAGCCTCCGCTCAGCATCCATATCAATCGGGGCATGTGTTGAAAGATTATCCCACTTAGATGCTGCAGCTTGTGCGCATCATGAAGCCTTCGAAATGTGCCCTCAAGCGTAGCTTTGGGCGACGGCTAGCAAGTGTGACCATGCTCAGGGACGTGAATGCTTGTGCTTCGACCATGGCTGCGCTAGCCAAGCCTGTGGAGATCCCGCATCCAGAGGATGAGGACCTTCGGAGTTTATGTGCAAATGTCGAGTGGGTGTGCAGCGGCAGCGTCTGTTCTCCATGAATCCACAACCTTTTGGAGCTCATGCTCAGACGAGATGATCAGTGTAGACTAAGCCTCAGATCTAGGAGCCGATCTGTTCTCCACGGAGTGCGATTCGGGTCCAGTTCGCGCAGGCCGAACGACATCTGCGGCACTTGAGCTTTGCAGCAAGAAGTGGTTCTTTGCAGTCAGGCCTCGTAAGTAGGCCTGCTATGCCGGCCGCAGGACAGCCCACGATCTCGCCCCAGCCAAGATGGACAGTTGCCGGCACTGTTGGCACAGCATCATCGGGACCCACAGTCTTGAAACGCCATGACGACATGATTTGCAATGTGACGAAGCATTTTCTCAAGGGTTGTGAAGTCAGACTACGTCGTCATTTGCCTTGCGAGGAGCTCATCCGAAAACTGGAGGTTCAGGATGACGTCTTGAGCCAGATCCTGTTGAAGCGCCATGGCATGATTCGACACACAACCTGGTTCCATCTTGGACTGGACAAACAACCTCAGCCTTTTCCTTCATCGCGAGGTGCGTGCGCGACAGCCGTGAGCAGAAATCAGCATTGCAGACCCTCGGCTGACTTGTAGCTGGTGGCCTGGCCTAGCATGTCGGAACTATCAAGGTGTTAATTTGTTCTTGGACCGAGCAGCTGGCAGCTACCTGGTTGAGCCACAGGAGCCCTTCCCGAGTATCTTCTCAACAGACTCTGGATATGGAGCGCAGCTTGGTTTGCCTGTTCACGCGTCGCTTGTGTCGGTCACAGTCGAGTTTCAGCTTCGGCTTTCTACAAGCTTGACCATGTCTTTAGCTGAAATGGCTGTCCTGCCTTGTGGCCCTTTCCCTTGGCCGGGACTGTTTCTCTGTAGCTAGTGCGGAGATGAAGTGATGAAGTGACTGTCCGGACAGCAGAGGCATGTCGAACCACTCAGACGAAGGGGCCTGGGTGATGCCCTTGCCGACCAAAGCCACGAGTGCCGACTTGCTGCCAGACGAGGATGAAGACGAGCGCCCCTATCCAACGGAGCATGCAGCTCGGCCAAGCAGACTACGTCCCTCCTGCCTTACACGATCATATGTCGGTAAGTTTCGCATGGACTTATCACAGCATGACGTGCAGCTTAGCCTCAGCCAGTTGTAGCCCATGGAGTAGACATCCGACTCACCCCTTACAGCGACCTGAGGCGTTCCACAAGCGTCCGAGTGTGCAGTTCTCGGAACGCAGCTCGCGGCTTTCATTTACCCCCCGAAGTACCTTCACACCCAAGCTGTTCACTACGTATCTTGGCACGGGTTTGACACCCACTCTAAGCACCTGTGTACCTCTGATCTCCTTGTTTTCTCTCATGGGTCTTGAACGAGTCGTGCCTCGGTCCTGGAGGTTCTCGCAGGCGGACTTAAAGCTCCGGGAAAGTGCCGACCACGCACAGGGGATCAACTCCAGGAGAAGGTTCGCCAGCTGCAAGGGAACAAGCCTGGACCACATGAAAAGCCCAGAGAACTGTTGGCAATGGCTGGTCGGCCATCCCCTCTTTGACTGGTTCTTTGCAACAGTGGTGCTGCTGAATGCCGTTTTCATTGGCGTGGACGTGCAGATGAGCATCGGGTCCATGGAGATTCGGCCGATGCAAATCCAGGTGATGCAGTACTGCTTCACTGCCCTCTTCACCATCGAGTTGGCTTTGCGCTTTGTGGCTAATGGCGTGCGGCTGTTCTGCCTGGAGGACTGGATGTGGAGCCTGCTGGACGTTTTCATTGTCGAATCCTGGACGGATGACATATCAGGTTTTTCCAGTCCAGTCTGGCACAAGGTATTAGGTAGAGTGTCAGGTCGTTGTGCGATGTGTGCACTTGAGGCGACATCCCTTTGGGAGATCATGGTGGACATTGTAACAGCCCTCGAAGCTGTGAATGGCAATATGGAAAAGATCGCCGGGATCTCCAGCTTGAAGGTCTTCCGGATCATACGCATAACTCGGATCGTGAAGACGGTGCCTTGGCTTTCCCACATCCTTTTCCATCCAACTAGGTTCTCAGTGGCCCTCCGGCCCTCCGGACTCGAGTCATCCCAGCACTGTGGCACGGAACTGGCACGACATTCAACTGATGTCACCGAAGAGTGCAAGCCATTTGCATGTAGAGTGTAATATTCTTCTGTACTTCAACCCAACCTCGCCAAGATACAACTGATGCGCGTCTTCCGATTCGTGATGGCCTTCCGAACGCTGATCTCCTCCATCATTCACACCTTGAAGGCGCCCGGGCAGTGAGAGATGCCAGTCGACCGGGATACGCCTGACATGAACATCTCTGGATCCGTCAGGCGCTGTTCTGGGCGCTGATTTTGTTGCTCCTCATCGTTTACGTCTTTGCGGCACCTCGCTTGCAAGCCTGGCCAGGCAGGAAACACGGCAGGTTTGCATCTTCGTCAAGTTTTGAGAGATGCTTAGCAAAGTCGCGGTAACGACGGCTACAGAATGATACACTAGAGCCACTAGAGACAATGATGGCTTTACCACTGCGGTAGCAGGGAAGTGTTTCGTGACAACCTTTAGATGGCAAACATCGACGGTGCAACACTGCGAAAAATCTTCAAGTAGACGTATGAAGCAAGTATGGCCCTAGGTATGGACCATGGCCAGCCACATGTATTGCGCCGAACATGATACTACTCATACATCTGCATGCATACATGAACCCTTGAACTCCGTGGACGGATTTCGGTCAGTCGTTGCAGAGTATATATGAGCCAACAGAAGCGAGCAATCACTTGCTTGGTTGACCAGGCTCTTGTGAAAACTGAGCAATGCAATGTGTAGTTTGTCTCCCGACTTGTAAGGGTCGTCCTGTGCTGTCAGCCGCCAATGCACAGCTCTGTTAACTCTGTTATTGGTTTGCTTAGCGGCTGCCGGAAGGGGAAACACACACCAAGAGACGACACCTGCAAAAAGAAAGTCACGAAAGCGAGTCCTTCGAGGACTCAGCAAAATTTTTGGTTTGGTTGATTAGTAAGATCTCAACGGCTTCGAAGGCGTGGAACCCCATCCTCAACCAAAGCCAACCTAGCAGGTTGGTTTGATCAGTCACGGTGGGGAGGCCCTCTGCTCTTAATTAACAGATTGACAGATCTATACATCTCTGGTTTTGGGCAGTGAGGCATTGAGCCCGCCCCCGACCCCAACATGACCCCAACAATGCTACCAGTCTTGCAGCCATTGCGCCGTCGTTGCTGCCGTTACTGCTATTGTTGCTTTTTAGCTGCTGTTGGCTGCAAATGCCCTACTCGATGCATCACACATCATCAAACACTGACTTCAAGCTGGTGTGAGCAGTCCTAGAACTGTGGTTGCACAGCAGCCGGATGAAGAGATGCACTCGCTGAGAACAAAACGCTGAAGCGCCCTGCGAAGATGCTGCTGCCCCCCCCCCCTCTTATGCTTTTTCACTGCCGTTACCAGTCGTACTGTCGCTTCTACCACCAGCTTTCCTTCCGCAGCAGCTGATCTGTTGCTGCTACCGATCCGCAACTGCAGTGCTTAACTGCTTTTGCCAGCCGTTGCTGACGCATGCAGCGCACCAACCACCGACGAGCTTGCCCAGCCTTCACTAGCGAGTCGTGATGTGCAGGTAAAGTTAATAAGCAGTCGAATTGTGTTGTGCAGAGCGGTGCGCCAGTCTGCCCGTGTGCAGTCGTGCAGTGTGCGAGCGCTGTCTGCGTGTATGGCACGGGCAAGCACTCCTATGTCTTGCAATTGCAAGGGTGTTCGCACCCACGGGCAATCAATCAATCAATCAATCAATCAATACATTCGATACTGAGAAATGCACAGGCGGACACGCCTTTGGGAACCAGAACAAACACGACGGTAGAAGCCATGCGGCCGAATGGGAAGCACTCTTGTGTGTTCATACAAAATGGTGGCAGAACGGGAAATCTCAGCATCTTTACTTACAGCCTAACCTTAACCCCGAGCTTGCTGCCGCTGTGGCAACATCTCTGCTACTTCTGCGTTTGAGTCGTTCTCGTGGATGTGTACAACCCTCAATTTCCTTTTTGCCCCTGGGCGGTTTTGGGAAGTTGGTCGAATGGTAGGGCTCGTGTCTGCAGGCCGAGAAAGCTGTTGGTTCTAGTAAACGTCGGCTACACGGCTACACCTCGCAGGGTATTGGCTTGCACCGGCGTTCCTATAAGTGATTGCGACCTCCCCTCCACTGTTTGAGGAGGTCCGTAAAACAACTGCCAATGCAATCTGACGATGTTTCGCTACATCAGCACGCGATGTGGAGACCAGCAGTCGATCCGTCGCAAAATGTCTGCGAAAGCTGCTGGTTCGAAGCTGCGGCACCCTCAGGTCTTGTTCACTCAGGCTGTGAATGCTCACATTTACGATCCGGAGGCTGGCCTCAGTCTCAGTGCCTGTAGGTTGAGTCGGTTGAGTGCAGGTTCGTGGGTGGATAGACGGTTGTATATAGTTGCGTTAATAATGTGTAATGCGCACCGACAGAAAGAGTGAGCAACATGCATGCATAGCGACAAATAGTAAGTGCTTCGGCAGGCAACCCCAATGTCCGCGGCCAACTTGGAGTTCTCGACGAAATATTTTGGCTACCCTGCACAAGAGAAGTCTTGGGGCTGTGGAATGCCGTGTATACGTGAATGCACGGTGGTACACTGTTGCAGGTACCAATTAGGTTCTGTGGGAAGCAGCATTGTCGATAAAGCTCGAACGGTAACTCACCTGACAGGGGTTTGTGCCGGTGCAGGGTTCTGTGGAGCTGCAAGTCAACTGAGTCAGGGCAGTCATAAACTTTGGTTTAGGCGACATGTCGCTCGTTTCGACTATACACCTTCACTGGACTGTCGCTAGACTTGCCTGCGAGGTTCGTTGCCGGACACAATGCTCAGCTTGTTCATGGCAATCGCAAACGGTGTGAGCTGGGAAGACATCTTGGCTCCATTGCGAGCGATTTCCAGCGCCTGGGTTCTGCTGTTTCTGTTCTACGTGGCGTTCACGTATCTGCACAGCATTTGGCCTTGCCTTGGGGCAGTTGCGAGAACGTTTCGGCGCCGCAACACCTTGAGACAACATCCCTGGAAGTGACACTGAGGTACTTTGCTGTCCTAAATGTGGTAACGGGAGTTTCTAGGTGGCATATTGGGAAGCTTTCTAATTTCCCTCTATGCTTCCTATAGAGGTACCTGTTCATCAGTACTTTTCAGAGCCGAAGAACTCCAACCCAGGTTTTTTGTCAATCCGAATCCTGGCTTTGAAGTGGTACTTTTCCACTGGTTGCGCTGTTTTGAAGTTCGTGCACGCTCGCATTGCCTGCGCTGAGCAAAGGCAATCGACAGTGCGCAGAATGACCACGCAACGCTTGTGCAATCGATGCTGGCCAACAAGGACTTCTCTGCGGTCTCATTGTGCCATAGCATGACATGGAGGCATGCAGCGAATGTACATTGGACCCCAATATGACCAGCAGTAATTACCTGTCTTGCAAGATGAGCTGCGAGAGTGCCATACTTTGGCACATTTATGATTCGTCTGTTGAATGGCCATGTTGTCTCACGATTTGAGCCCTTCCGTTCGCGGGTCTAGTACTGCCGCCAGTGCCATCACCGCTACAACGGCAGCTGCCACTACCGCTCCCACTCTTTCCTCACTATCACTACTACTACTACTACTACTACTACTACTACTACTACTACTACTTCTGCTGCTACTACTACTACTACTGCTACTACTGCTACTATTTCTACCACTACTGCCACCACCACTACTACTACTACTACTACTGCTACTACTACTACTACTACTACTACTCCTACTCCTACTCCTACTGCTACTCCTACTCCTACTCCTACTCCTACTCCTTTGCTGCTGCTACTGCTCCTGCTGCTGCTCCTGCTCCTGCTGCTGCTGCTGCTACTGCTGCTGCTACTACTACTGCTACTACTACCGCTGCTGCTGCTTCTTTGACTGCGACGGCGACTGCGACGACGGTTGCCCCACGACCACTTCTGCTGCTACTGCTGCTGCTACTGCTACTGCTACTGCTACCGCTGCTGCTACTGCTACTGCTGCTGCTACTGCTACTACTACTGCTGCAGCTGCTACTGCTACTACTACTACTATTACTACTACTACTACTACTGCTGCTGCTGCTGCTGCTGCTGCTGCTGCTGCTGCTGCTGCTGCTTCTACGACTGCGACTGCGACGGCGACTGCGACGACGGTTGCCCGAGGACCACTTCTGTTGCCGTTGCTGCTATGATCAAGCATCTGGCCATGGCATTTCAGGTTTAGCTGTTCAATTGGTCTTAGGTGCAATTCCACTGGTGTTGCAGTGTTGGCATCTTGCTCTGAATATCCGATTTCCCAGCTCAGCAGGAACTGGATGATGTTCGTACATGCATGAACACCATCCTTCTTCAGAGACCTGGATGCCTGTCTTGGCAGGAAGCGCACCTGCACGAAATACGAGCCTTGTTTAGCACCTTGGTCTGACATGCCTTCCTGCTTCAAGGCCTAGTTTTAAAATCATCGTTATTGGACTGAGGCAAGCTTGGTGCATCTGATTCTGGTGTTATCACCTACGCGATGTTCGAGGAGAAGATCGACTCGCCTGCTGTGCGGGAGTACTTCGAAACTCTTGGACTGGATGTTACCAGGCAAGACGATTCCAACGTCCCCTTTGGCAATCTGTCGCAAGGGAAATCCATGCAGTAGGGACTGTCTCTCAAAGGAGAGGGAACGCATAATGTGGTCATTGTAAAACTTGGCTTAGTTGGCATCCGGGGAGTGCTGCCAAGAAGAGGAGGACATAGTGAACTGCGCCATTGCAGCATTCCCCCATCGAAAGGTGGACACCATCATCACCAGCGTCATCATCATAGGGCAGTGGGATCCATGTTCGGCTCGACGCAAGCCCACAATGCCCACAATGCCGTTAACGGGGCCGCCTCCTGCTGCTGCACTGATGCACAACAACAACAACAACACCATCAACAGCAACAGCCACAGCAACACCGTAGCAACAACAACAACAAAAACATGGAGCCCAGGGTTAGGGTTCAGGGTCTAGGCGAGGGCGGCTACCTCTAACTCTACAACTTCAACTTCAATGGGCCCAGGTTTGGGATGCCTGGTCTTTCTTCAAACTGCTCGATCTCGACGGAGGCTTCGGGCTGGCTGACTGTTCACGTGCCTGTGCTTGACATTGACTTTGCTTGCGGTGCCTGCTATCGCATCGCCGGCATGCTTGTGACGTCGTCCCGAGTCCAAGCCCTTGCTTGGGCTCGCGCCTGATCTGCTTTCCACACCAGAACGTTGTGAACAATGCAGCGTGGTGTCCGTTGGTGTCTACTGCGTGCGCAGGTGGCTCTGTCGAGATTGAGGAGTTCTTCAAAGGATGTCTTCGATTGCGGGGCCAGGCGAGGATACCACCGTTGCGGAGTTTGCATGAGAGTTTGCATGACCTCACCTCCGCTTAATGCCTTCTGTATCCCAGCAGTTTGTGCTTCCTGGGAGGCACGGGCTGTGGACATTGGCAAGATCATGCATGAGTCTTGTCTTCTTCGGAGATGTTCTCGATACCATCTTTGTTGCTGCTCGTAATGGCCCGAAGCCCCAGCCCACCCCCCGGCCGGGGTCCCGGGAACGCCAGACGCCTCACCACATGTGTGCGTACATACGTGCATGCAGGCAGACAGACAAACATGTCTCGACATGTATATAATCAGCACGTGTGGCTATGTAATCATGTCCAAAGCATGAGGATATAAGCATACGTGCACATATACTTGATACTCTTCATGTATACATGTATATATACATAGTATATATAAACGTCTATATTGTATATTTTTTATATTACGTTTTATTATTATATATCATATATATATATATATATGTATATATTATCCCTTCATCCGTTTAATACATCCCGCCTAATATACAGAATTCCCCGGCCGGAAAATTTCCAGTTTCGAGCAAAAAGTTCACAAATGAGTAGGTTTAAAGGCATGTTGAATCAGAGGTCAGGTAGGATGGCCATCACGGATTCGGACCTACCAGGCTAGGATCGCATGGAGAATTTGGACGGCCGGCATTTGGAGCAGGAACGCGGCGTCCGAGGGAGTCCGGATGTGGGAATTTCAGGGTTTAGCCGTCTAGATTCTCTTCTCCCAGGCTAGGGTCGCATGGAGAGTTGGAACGGCCGGCATGGAGAATTGGATATTCGCAGGCTGAGGCCCTTGCAAACGATAGAACAGAATTTTTAATATTAGGGGGATTATTTGGACTCGGTGCATATAGGACCCTGCCTGCAAGCATTGACTGGGTGCTTTTTGGATATTTGCTAGGGAATTGGCCCTCTCCTTGTGCTGAACAGTTACGCTGCTCACCACGAAACTCGAAGCGACTTTCTTGCTGAGGTCTTTGACTTTTGTCAGAGTCAAAGGTCAACCCCCCGGGTGCTCACGGGAGACTTTAACGACGAGCCCGAAGAACCCCCTCTGACCCTGGGTCTCACCGCATCAGGAGCATCGCTTTTCATCCCCCCGGAGGGCATCGGGAGCCGGTGGACCAGCGACCGGGTCATTGATTACGTCTTGTCTCCAGAAGGCCCCAACTTGCACATGTTGGCAAACAGGATCAGTGACCACAGAGCTTTCACACTGGACCTCCAAGGGCTTCAGTTGGGCCTCTCCGCCACCAAACATGAAGTGGTGCCCAGAAATGTCTCCTTACCTCGCGACCCCGACCAAGGCTCCATGTAAAGGACACACCTTGACGAAGCCTGGACTCAGCAGGCCGACCACTGGACCCACTGGTGGCAAAACTTGACACCTTTTAACCCTGAAGGACAAGGTTGGCGCTCAGGACCAAGTGGACGCCGAGTGGCACAGTTTGTGTGCCCACTTGGAAGCCTTCCTTCAAAAAGCAGCTACCGCACTACAGGCGAAAGGACTGCCTATGAGGTATCACAGGAAGCCCCAATGCTGCAAAGGAGCACCGGCTAAGGTGAGACAAGTCCCTCGGGTCCAGCGGCAGGTTCACGGGGACTCGACTAGCGCCGCACTCAAAGTGTGGCACCGCCTTTACGGCCGGCTTTCAGAGCTCGAACGCCGAAGCCACCATGGTGACAACTGTAGCAGCGCTGTTGTCAAGCTGCGCAGGAAGCTCGCTAGATGTCCGTACTACACTGAGGACATAACGGCGGCCCAAGCTGAAGCTAAGGTAAAGCAACTGACTAAGGATGAAACGGCGGCTAAGCTCAAGCGCTGGAAATTCAGACTTCCAAGTCATGACCGGGAGTTGTTGCGTTGGCTCAGAGAAAAGCCCACGCCTCCCACAGTCAACATCTTCGACGACGACGACAGTGCCGAGGCCGCTGCTACTTGCGATGGTCAGGAAGTGCTGCAGACGCTTCTTCAGTACTGGTCCAGGGTCTGGGACAGAGAAGCGGGGCCTACAGAGATGGACCAGCCTGAGCAGCAGTGGTCTCCCGTGAGCGCGACCAAGGTTTTGCGTGCAGCAAGAAAACAGCAGGGCACGATGGCTGGCATCGAAGTGGCTTTGTGGCCGGCCAACCTCTGGTCCGACGTGGTCAGGGTCCTTCAGCGATGGGAGTTTGCCGGCTACTTTTCTTCGGGATGGAGAGAAATCTTGCAGACCGAAGCCGGGATCAGCTCGCCAAGCCGACAAAGCCGTTCCGGCAGGCAAGTTGCGTCCGATATCGGTGCTCCCGGTGTTCTGGCGCATATACATTGCCGCCCGCATTGAGGATGCAGTGCACAACTGGTTGGACAGCCAGCTCCACCCCAGTCAGGCAGGAGGCCGGAGAGGGCGCGACGCTACGGCCGCTTTCGCGACCATTGCGGAGACCTTCGCGCTGAAGCACTTCATTTGCACCCTGGACCTTCGCAAAGCCTTTGACTATGTTTCTCCAGACAGGGCACGCGCTACTCTGGATTGGCATGGGTTCCCGGAGAAGCTCGGACGCTTTGTGGAGCGGGCAGAGGCGCTTCTTGTCGTGGTACGGCGAGGTGCTCCCGGAGCCTAAACATGCCAGAGGCTCCATGCCCCAAGGAGACAGCTTAGCACCGGCCGTCATGAACTTGGTCATGTCGACTCCGGTGAAAGACATACTGCGACGCATTCCTTCGACTCTCATGTGTGCTTTCCTCGACGACCGGACGTGGCGCTCGCGCACAGTGCAGGAGCGTGCACAGGGTTTTCAGAGATGGACATTCCATACAGGACGACTCGGTCTCCAGGAGAACGAGACTAAGACGCAATCGACGCACAAGACAGTGGCAGGCCGGCGGAAATTGGAAGGCCACGACTTGTTCAGGCAGAACGTCAGTCCCTTCTTGCATCTTCGCTCGGCATGGGCACCGTCCATGAAAAAGAGCAGACTCGCGTGGATAAGGGTGCAAGAGTGGCTGACAAGTTGCGTGCTGTGCCCATGCGGGCGGCTAAGCCAGTTTTTGCCTCAGGTATGGCTGCTACGTCTAAGATCAGCTTCGGGTGGCTGGTCGTGCACCGACCAAAAGGCTGTTAGGCAAGGTCCAGACTAAGTTGAAACGAGCTGGCTATGCTCATGCAGCAGCTTCCACGGACCTTGGCAAGCTTGTAGTGGGTCACCATCGAGACCCTCGCTTCTGCGCTGGGGCTCAGGCGCTGTCCGCAGTTCGCAGAGCTGTGAGATTTGAAGGCCGCGCCTTAGAGACTGGGAAGCGACGGGTGGCCCGGCAAGGCGCTTAAGGAGGTTTATGGCGGAGCTAGGCTGGCTGGTGGTGTCTCCGTGGCTGTGGAGTCACCCTGGCTGTGGAGTCTTCCCAGTATGCCATCTCACGTCTGCCTGGATCCTCAGCGCCAAGAGTTTTTGGGGCACTCCTTGGGATGCTCAACTGCACGCAATAAGAGAATCCTGGAAAAGAGCTCGTTTTGCGGCCTACTTAGGTTCGTCCAGACATGAGGTTGCGGCAAATGCAAGGGGCACAGTACAGCGAACGGACTGTAGCTCAGGTGCGGCGGGCGGCTGTAGGGGCTGACAAACACGTGGTGTCCGTGCTCACCGGGTGTTTCGTCAGTCCTGAGCACCTCACACGTGCTAAGCAAGGGAGCGGGCTTCAGGGCGAGGGGTGCCCCTACTGTGGACAACAGACGGCCACTTTCGATCATGTCGTGCGGTCGTGCAGTTCTTATGCCAGGCCCCGCCCTGCAAGACCACGAGATCGCATGACAACCCGACTGGGCTGGGGCTCCTGCCAGGTCCCGTCGCACATCGTGGCGGTTCGCCGGGACATGCTCCTGGCACGCCACGGCATCTAAGGACCAGCGGCGCAAAGTGGGCGGACTACCCCTCCAACGATACGTTCTATGGTGTGTGGTGTCCGTCGTTGTCTACTACGCGCGCAGGTGGCATGAGTCTTGTCTTCTTGGAAGATGTTCTCGATACCATCTTTGTTGCTGCTCGTAATGGCCCGAAGCCCCAGCCCACCCCCCGACCGGGGTCCCGGGAACGCTAGACGCCTGACCACATGTGTGCGTACATACATACATGCATGCATGCAGACAGACAAACATGTCTCGATATGTATATAATCAGCACGTGTTGCTATGTTAGTAAGCATGTCCAAAGCATGAGGGTATAAGCGTACATGCACATATACTTGATATTCTCTATGTATACATGTATATATATACATAGTATATATTGTATAGTATATATTACATTTCATTTGTTATATATCATATATATATATATATTATCCCTTCATCCGTTTAATACATCCCGCCTAATATACAGAATTCCCCGGCCGGGAAATTTTCCAGTTTCGAGCAAAAAGTTCACAAATGAGTAGGTTTAAATGCATGTTGAATCAGAGGTCAGGTAGGATGGCCATCACGGATTTGGACCTACCAGGCTAGGATCGCATGGAGAATTTGGACGGCCGACATTTGGAGCAGGGGCGCGGCGTCCGAGGGAGTCCGGATGTGGGAATTTCAGGGTTTAGCCGTCTAGATTCTCTTCTCCCAGGCTAGGGTCGCATGGAGAATTGGAACGGCCGGCATGGAGAATTGGATATTCGCAGGCTGGGGCCCTTGCAAACGATAGAACAGAATTTTTAATATTAGGGGGATTATTTGGACTGGGTGCGTATAGGACCACATCCACATCAACGAGACCCTTGGTAGACCACTCGTGCCTTCTCGCATCGCTCCGTGCCTTCTCGCATCGCTCATGCTTCGGCCCCTAGGTGCAAGTGGCATGATCTGACATGGAGACGTAGAGCCGCACCCGGGCCCGAGAAGTACCAAAAGTATGGTGGCACTCACGACACTCTTTTCGCCTAACGTAGGGGCTGTAAGCAATGCATGGACGTGTCTGCACCAAGCCAATCGCTCCGGAGCGGACATCATTTGCCTACAGGAAACCAACGTGGACGAGCGAGGAGCTCAGACCTTCAAGGCGGCCGCTTGGAAGCATGGCCATCCTACCTGACCTCTAATTCAACATGCCTTTAAACCTACTCATTTGTGAACTTTTTGCTCGAAACTGGAAATTTTCTGCTGGGGAATTCTGTATATTCGGGGGGATGTAGTACACGGATGAAGGGATAATATACATATATATTATACAAATGCTACCCCCCGACGTACCTACACTTTCATGGCTTTCATAAAGCATTTTCTTGTCCAACCCGAAGTGAAGTCCAAGAATACATGGGGATTAGTGACCATATGAGTGATATTGTGTCGCTGCGCTGTTGCACATGGAAGCCGGAAGCCATGTAAATGTCGGTAGATTTCGTGTTCGTGGGCATCATTTACTATTTCGACACGTCTTCCGTCAAGTTCTTTATGTCTACAAGCATCGCGACATTTATATTACGTATCTCCGCTCTCCTCTTGATGGCGTGTTACTCTCAACGCCGATACTGCTGCATGTAAAATCTGCCTGGGCAGGCGCACACAGAACATACATGCAAGTTTGGTTGAAAATATTTGTGTTGTTTAGTGTTAGTCGTGTTGTAATCCTAACCTTAGTCTTATTCTTAGTCCCAGCTTGTGTAATAGTGTTACTTGATTCAGACCTGTTCTGGGTTTAACCTTAGTATATTATCATCATGAGTGGTAGTTAGTAGTCTTTATGTTTGTACTAGTGTTAGTGTTGTAGTGTTAGTATTAATTTTGAGTCAGTACTAGTATAAGTACTAATACTAATACTAGTATTAGTCCAATGTTAGTGTTCGTGTTCGTTAGTGTGAGTGCGAATGTTAGTGTTGGTGTCTGTGGCAGTGTCAGTATCACTGTTACTATTTGTACTATTATTGCTATTGATAATGGTGTTACTTTCTGGATCCTCCTGGTCGTCTGGGAATATACTAATACACGTATGTGCCACCATACAAATATACACATATGCCCCTGTGCGAATATGTTTTGTTTGCTATTCTACGAGGTTAATTTTAACGCTACGCCGCCCGCCTCGGCTCTGTAGCGGCAGGGCGAGGCGGCAGTGGATGTTGTATACAGCATGCTAAGCGGGAGTGTCGGGGAGGGGGGGAGCCGGACAAGGGGGTGGCAAATGAGCGCAAAAAACGGGTGTCCCCAAACATTTGGACTGCAGGGAGGAGGATTAGGTGGAGGGTACCTGAGGTAACCACCAAGACGCCTGGGCCTGTAACCGGTTAAGGCCTTCCAGCCATGCCGCCCGGAGCAAGAAAAAACAACACAGAAAGAGCCTGAAAAGAAAGACAGGCAGTGGATTGACGACGCAAAAGCCAAAGCGGGGGCGAGGAAGACGAAACGAGGGCGGGGAGAAGAAGTGGGAGCAGGAAAGAGGGAAGAAAAAGGGGGGGAGGGGGGGGGGTGAAACCATAAACCTCTAAAGGGGTAGCTCTAACAGGTACCTACAGCAATGGCTGCATGCTCATACATATACATTCCGCTGCCCATTGGCTCACAGTGGTTTTACCATATTGAGACAAGACAAGCTCTCCTTGCGTAGCAAGACAAAACAACTACTGTCCGTGTGCAGGGCGCTGCCCTTTGATCCTTAGGGAATAACTGGTCATACACCTCCTCACAAGGAGTATTCCTTGGGGGTGTATCGGCACAGTTTTCTGGTAGCGGAGCCCGGAAAGGGCCGCCCGCCTCACAAAGTCCGCTACAGCGGTCGGCCTCGCCGAACGCTTAACCAAGCGGATAAGAGGCAGCACAATGTCGAGCTCGCATAGCGAAGCCGACGGCAGTTCCCAATCCTCCGGGGGATATGAGAACGAAGAGACCTCCCAAGGTCCAGCTACTTATGTCGCACAGTCATATGCAACATCTGACCGCATGCTTGCATCATTAGGCATAACGCCCAAGATCGCGCCTGCCTATGATGGCACCACCTCGTGGTTTGAGTATGAACAGTTGATTGACGACTGGTGCGACATAACAACGCTGGATGACACCAAAAGAGGTCCGTCTCTCAAGACGAGGCTCTCCGGATTGGCCGCAGTACAAAAAGAATCACTTAACCGAGAAAGGCTTGCAGCCCCAGATGGAGTAGATTACTTCAAGAAGAAGATGCGTCCATTTTTCGTGAAAGGAGAACAGTACGTTTTCCTGTGGCGTTTCCTCGGCCTATTCAAGGCATGGAAGGGCAACCAAGACTTTGTGACTTGGATTGCTAAGTTTGAGATCGTGCTACAGCGCGTGAAAAACTCATGGATGGATCTCTTACCAGAGATAGCTCTGGAAGATGCCCATCCAGATTTCATGCAGGCTGTGCAGGCAGATCAAACCTTCTTGCGCCTACAGGATGCAACCGAGAGAGACACATACGCCGCACGTTTCTTCGAAACATGGAACAAGGAACGCCTTGATAATCATCGAAGAGCGTTTCCTCTAAATGATAATCTCCTAGCTCTCCTCTTCCTAGTGCAGTCCGACCTAAATGAGATGCAACGTGAGAGGTTGGTAACAGCATTGACCAACCAAGGTCACCGAATTGAGACCTACACGTACCCTGTGGTACGGCAGACCATGTTCGATCAGTTCTCAACGACCAGAACTGGTCTGCAGGATCCCAACATTCGGCACTCTTCTCACAAGAAGGACCGCCATGGAAGGAGAGATCAACGCCGCAAACGCGGAGGTCGAAACTTCCTCATCCTCGATCAGGGTGAATACGACGGAGTCGATGGATTCTGGCTCCAAGACGAAGACACCCTTGAGGAAGGCTTTCTTGCCGCCGAGGATGAAGAAGCTGTCTTTTGGACAGTTGACGACCATGAAGCCTTCGTTGCAAGGAGATTCAAAAAGGGAAGAAGACCAAGAATGCGTCCCGGATCACCGGGAAGAGCAAAGGGTGGCAAGCGAAAAGGACGTGGCCGTTTTAGGTCATACCGCGGAAAAGGGAGAGCCAACCAGGCAGAACATGATCCAACTGATTCCAGCTATTTCGGTAAAGGTAAAGGAAAGGAAAAAGGAAAAGGTGGAAAAGGCAAAGGAAAAGGAAAGGACAAAGGAGATAAAGGAAGCTCCTTCAAGGGTACAAAGGCAAAAGGCAAAGGTAAGGATACAGCTAAGTCTGCCTCCTTACAAGGAGACCAAACTGGATCTCCACAGGCCTATGAAAGTTCCACCGCACCGAGCTGGGATTCATGGTATGAGGACAGTTATTATACTGACTCCAGTTGGAATTATGCCGCTTATGACGATCAAACGTCTTATACATACTATGCATCACAAGCCTCACGAAGAAAGACACGGAGAAAGAAGAGAAGAAATCAAGCAGGATCATCAGGCAGAGGCACAGATCCGAGCGCGCACCAAGAACCCATGTACAACTCATCAGTGAGTTACGTGCCCCAGGTCTCTGAACCATCCGAGGGGCAAGGTGTGGAGACTGCAACAGCAGTGTTTCCGTTGCAGCACACCGTCCTATCTGCTCTCACAGAGCGGATCAATCTTGATAAGAGCCCTACCTTTGTCATACTTGACTCAGGTTGTACTAGGGCTATGGGTTCCCGCTATGCGGTGAACAGGCTTATCAAGGCCGTGAAGCAACGTGCCCCAGGCATGATTGATTTCACTTTTTCACCTTCGAACACGAAGTTCTCTTTCGCAGATAGTGAAACAGCTCTTATCAAGGAGCGTGTAACTCTATGGTTCAACACAACTCCAAGAAGAGATACAACCATAGAAGTTTTGGATCAGGGAAGAGTCCCCATTTTGTTTTCCATCGAACAGATGAGGAATTTAAGAATGACCCTCGAGTGTAGTCCTACAGCTGACCTAGCAACGTGTGAAGCTTTCGGTTTGTATAAAACCCCTCTTCCGATTAGTACCAATAACCATTTGGTATTGGACCTTCTAGGCTTTACTTCCACCAGGAAGTATCTCCCTAAGTCAGGTACGTCGTTCAGTGCGACGGAGACTGCTCTAGGAGCCAATAAGCCTTATACTAGGATACCGGAAGGTCGCTGTCCAGCCTGTGCCGGACAGAAAAGGGCTCACACGTACCTCAAGGGTTGCGACAAAGCACCTGAGGGAGCAGCTGATCCACCACCGAAGAGGATTTCAGGTAAAAAGAAGCCTCTTCCATCTGATCCGGCAGAATCATCTGCCAAGAAACTTGATCCACCAGAATCATCTGGTGATGTTCCTGAGCCTTCCGGACCATCGGAACCATCATCAGGCTCTAGGGACAAACCTGCAGAATCCTCTGCATCACATGAACCTCCAGAAGAAGAAAGACTTGAGGTCCCACCTGCGAAGATAAAGACTCCAAAGGGTCTTAAAAACCTTCTGAAGAAATCCCGCAAATATGCGGTTAAATCTCCTGTTGAAGAGAAGTCTAAGGTCCCAGGAGCTGATGACGGGACGGAGGTAAGACCACTTGAGTCAAGAGAATACCCGGC
This sequence comes from Symbiodinium sp. CCMP2592, assembly GCA_905221615.1. Taxonomy (NCBI): domain Eukaryota; class Dinophyceae; order Suessiales; family Symbiodiniaceae; genus Symbiodinium; species Symbiodinium sp. CCMP2592. Next base: position 222,685 of record CAJNDT010006000.1, read on the forward strand.
TCCTGGTACAGACTCACCTACAGGTGAAGAGATTGTCGCGAACCATCGCCATCTCTTCCCATTGCTCTTCGCAGGATTCATGAGAAGCTTAAGGACCCTGTAGAACTCTATAAGCTTCACCTTAAGCACCGTCATATGAGTACGGATCAGTTCAAGCGACGCACAAAAGCCTTACAGATCCCAAAGGAGATATACGAGCTATATGACCAACTGGTCAAAAAGTGTTCAGCCTGCCAGGAACATGTGAGAGCTCCTTCAAGAGCGAAGATTTCTGGTTTAAGATCAGAGACTTTCGGTGATCTCACCTTCGTAGATCACGGTGAGCTTCCAATTCCCGGCAAGGATAGTCGCTTAGTATTTCTTATCCTCTATGATGGAGCAACAAACTTGTTGACTGCCGAAGTAGTCCAAGATAAAGAAGAACATACTACAATGTCGATTATGAATGACTACTTTGAGAAATTTCAGATCAACCCAAAGGTTGTAGTTGGAGATCAAGCATTCATGACTCCAAAAATGGAGGCTTATTACAATCGGCAGAATATTAAGCCTGTGGCAACAGGACCTGGAACACCATGGCCCAACAGGGCCGAAGCTGCTGTAAGATTGCTGAAGCATCAGATTAAGCTCATACTTCAGATCCTGAAGGATGGTGACACGCAGTATAACGGAATCACCATGAAGTATGGCAACCTCGTTCGCCAAGCATGTTTGGCAAGAAACTCTTCGATTACCTACGGAGGAGTTACTCCTTTAGAAATGGCCTTTGGAAGGCGTTCTCGAGATGTTATAACACCAGAGAACGCTGATCCCAATCAGTTGACAGGTAATCCAACTGATACGGAAGTCACTGCGAGAGCCATTAAGGAGCTTGCCAACAGGGCTTACCAAGAGGCACGCCAATCTGATGATCTGCGTAGCGATCTTGCAGCCAGACTGTCAATGACCCAAGGACCTTTCTCTTTGGGAGATAAGGTTTTCTACTGGTCAGAAGATAAGTCTAAGATTGGATCCACTGGGTCCAAACATGGATCTTGGCTAAAAGGTAAGGTGATCTCCGAACTCGGAGGATCCATGGTAGGTGGGGATCTTGGAACACGCATCGTCCGTGTCAATATCTCAAAACTGAGGAAAAACTATGACATAACATCTGATGTGGAGATTCCTCTCGCGCCTGATGAGGAAACTCTGACGTCAGAAGGTTCTGACCACGCAAGTTGCATGGTCACCTTCGATGCTTCCTTGCAGTCGACAGACCTAACGGTTCCACATCAGGAGTGTCACTGGCAGGTCACCAGCACTGGGAAGATTGACTTCCTAGAACTCTACGGCGGATCTCCCCGCATGAGTCACAAGGCTGCCCTGTCAGGTCTGCGAGTAGGTCAGCCAGTCGATTTGCGTAGCGGTCTAGATCTTGAGCAACCGCAAGGTCGCTCCAATCTTCTTAGAATCATCAAGGAACAAGAACCTACTATTATTGTTATGTCACCGGACCATTCTCAGTGGTCTAGCTGGTACTCACAGTGGAAGAAAGGCTCTGCCAAGAGACTTTCTGTTTTAAATTTCTGTGAATCGGTCGCAGACCACCAAATGAAGCTCGGACGTTACTTTGTTCTTGAGAACCCATACTACAGCAGGCTCTGGTCTTCACCAGAAGCAAAACGCCTGTTTTCTAATCATAAGATCAGCTATGAGGTCTGTAACCTACAGGCCTATGGCATGAAAGATCCAACAGGATACTACGAATCGAAATCTTCGATTTTTATGCACAACTTGCCACCGCAAGTTTTAATTCCTCTCCAGAGGCATTCTGCCAAAACGAAGTCTCCAACATCTCCACCAGGAGACGAAAAGGGTATTCAAGGCTACGGTCTTAAAACGAAACTCGCACAAGTGTATCCTTATGAATTCTGTGAGACCTTTGCCTCGTGTTTGGCAAGATTTCTGAAGCGAGATGCGTATGCATCTCATCTGTCTTTGGTCACAGACATACTAGAATACTCTGGAGATGAATGCCTCCAGGGACTTTCGGAACTTCTTGATCAGGAGTATTCTCTTTTGACAACAAATCCTCTCAAGGATTCAAAACTCCTGCAAGATCCGAAAATCAGATCACTTGTTGCTAGAGTAAATTCTTTATCGAGTAAAACTGAATTACCATTGCATCATTCCAAACCATCACCGTCCCTTGATGCCTTGGTGTCAGACATTACTCGCCTTAGATCAAGACTCTTACCAGGGTCTGGTTTCGAACAGTGTACTCTATACAGAGGTACATTTGGAACAGTTAAAGCACTCACCAGTGTAACTGATGGCGTTCTTGTCTTCTGGAACAAGAAGAAGCCCAATTCGACTATGACGTGTTGCTTGCCGCACCAGGTTTCCTGGAACAAAGTACACCCATCAACCTTCTCGGGGGTGCTATTCCAGATGACAGGCGGCAAGACGTCACCGTCCGTGCGAACACCGCCGGATGTAATCATGTCGGACGAAGAGGTTTCGCCGTCAGACCCGTGCAGAACACATGAGCACTAACGCTCACGGTCACATATGGACAGATTGTGTGTATGACGGACAAACCAGATCAGCCGATTTGCCTCCCGGCACGCCGCCGTCGCGTCCATCCTCATCCCATACCTTCCACCGCGACTACGGAGTTTCCTCGATTGAGCCCGTGGCTCCTGCCGGATTAAGGGCCTCGCGTGCATTCAGGCATTCCTCGCGGGTTCCGTTCCGTCTCCTCGGCGTCTGGGGGGTGATGTGTCGCCAAGGTCTTCATCGGAAAGGAAAGTTTCGCCGCACAAACAGAAATCACCTTCACAGGTGCCGACACCAAAACCTAAAACGAAGGCACATCCACAGGGACCCATTCTTCCGTTACAACAAGATGAAGAAGATTCTGAAGAAGAACTGGTCCCGGACGACCCCGGACAACCGTCCGCTCCTCCTCACACCTCTGGTTCACCAGAACCGGAGAGCGATGCCGAGTCAGAAAACACAAGGTATTACTCTGATGAGGAAGGTGACTTGGTCACAAGGTATTATTCTGATGAGGAAGGTGACTTGGTCGTAGATGAGAAGGACTGGGTCCTTCTCACAGAAGAACAGAAACTGTGTAGTAACACAGGTTCTTTCTCCATGCCTCGGTACATGCAGGGCGGACCCGTAGACATCAGAGAGGTAACATCAAGAGTGAGGTCAGACCGAACACGGTATAAACCCACTAAAAGGTTTCGATCTGACATCCGTGAAGAGTATGATCTTCTCACGGAAGAGGACAAGGCCTTATCTCTAAGTTCCCCCAGGAACTCAGTGAACTTAACCCAAAAGGCACAGCGGAAGGAGGCAACCGCCAAGGAAAAGCGTGAGATGAAGAAACAGTTTGATGAAGCGAAAGCAGCAGAATATCAGAGCTGGCTAGACAATGATGTCTTTGAGCTCGTTGATACACGGAAACTCGGAAACATCCGAAATTATGTCACTGTTCGATGGGTCCTGACTCTAAAAAGAGACAAGGACGGAAACTTCCTTAAGTGCAAGGCCCGATGGGTCCTGAGAGGTTTCCAGGATCGACAGAAGGACATTCAGCAAACTGATAGTCCTGCTGCGAGTCGCCCAGGTTTCCGCTTAGCGATTCAAATAGCAGCTAACAAGCTGTGGAATCTGACACACATCGACCTAAAGACTGCTTTCCTGCAGGGTGAAGCCTATGATGAGTCGAGAGACATAATCTGTCAGATTCCTCCTGAAGCAGGTTATCCTCCCTACATTGCAGCGAGGATGAAGAAACCCGCTTATGGACTTAACGAGGCACCTCGAAGATGGTGGAACATCGTTGATAAGGCACTCCTGTCTTACGGCCTGGTGCCAACCCGTGCGGATCGCTGTACATATGTTCTGTATGGTAAGAAGTCTGCAACAGCAGATGCTGAGCTCAAGAAGTCTCAGCCAAAGGCCATGGAATCAGCGATTGACTATCTCCTAGATCCCATAGCAGGCAACAATGCCAAGGGTAGACAGGTACATGGAGTAGTCTGTTTGCATGTAGATGACCTGTGCATGGCCGGTGATGACACCTTTCGTAAGGCCGTGATTGAATCGATCAAAAAGGAATTTGCAGTAGGTTCTGAAGATACGAATGATATTATGTTTGTAGGACAGAGATTAGTCTGGAAGGATGCTACAGCATCAGTGCCAGCACATATCTCAGTAAATCAGAACCTAGCTGTTGAAGCTCTAGAAGAAATTGTTTTTGATAAGAAGCTCAACAATGAGCAACAATGCACACCACAGCAGCACACTGCTTATAGAAGTGTTTTAGGACAGATCAACTGGCTACAAAGCCGGACTCAAGCTCACATCTGTTATCGCTTCAGTAGGTGTGCGAGCAAGGCTGCCAAGCCTACTATCGGTGATATTCGAGAACTGAACAAACTTGTTAGGATTTTGAAGTCTACCGAAGTAGAATTGCGTTTTTGGCCGCTGAAAGGAAATCTCAGAATCCTCGGTTACCCTGATGCTTCCTACAGGAACAATGATGACAAATCATCTCAGAGAGCACATGTTATTTTCCTTGCTGAAGATCGAAATCCAAAGCTAAAAGGAATGAAACAATCAGCAGCAGCTGCTTCTTCCAAGAAGAATGATTTCTCTGAATCCTCTATTAAGGAAACATCCTCGAGAGGTAGCCTGGTGGATTATGAGTCTCACAAGATTACGACAACCACAATGTCCACAACAGTGGCAGAGCTTAACGCACTGATGCGTTGCTTTGGTACCTGCCTGTTCCTCAAGGGACTTTGGGCAGATCTCTCATCAGAGACCGTACCTATACATATCAGAACAGATGCGAACAATCTTGTGACAACAGCAGGCACGACACACCTTCCAGAGCAAAAGGAAACTCACCATCTTATACAGATGCTTCGTAAAGAATCCAACTCTGGATCATTAGATGACCTAGCTCATGTAAGCTCGAAGTACTGCCTAGCTGATGCATTAACAAAGCATTCGGCACAACCTGATGAGCTTATCAAGGCTCTGGAAACAGGAAACTTACCAGAAACAGACATTCATCCACCCTTCCGTGAACTTCTTCAACATAAAGCTTTCACTGTTCGGTGGATCATAGACAACCTTAGGAATGCCGCTACAGCGGTAGCCTTCCTTGGAATTGATGTCTCAACAGAGATTTACCGATTATTTTACTGCCAAGGAACATGGTGGTAGTCTTGTTTGCTGGTAGCACAACCATGTGCTGGATTTTCTATTTAGACTGTTTTTCGTCTAAAAGAAAATTTGTGTCTGCAGCTGCGTTTTCATCAAGATCGGACATGTTCATGAGAACTATATGTTCTGTATCATCCGCAGCCGCTTTCAGCCTCGAGCTTCACAGCAATCAGCCTTTTGAGCTAACCAAGCATTCCTGATCCTGTTTGGTCATCGTGCCGTAATGAGCACACGATCAAACTTCCGTAGCCGTGATGGACACGCCCTACCCAGGGCAGTACAAGCGTACCATGAGCGACATCCACACATGGATAGCTCTTACCCCGAGTCTCGTCGGGAAGCATCACGTCGACACACCGAACACGGTGGACATCGATTTCACAAACGTGAGAAAAATAACGAGCCTCCATACATTTACATGGGTCACCAACAGGTGTTCAATCCGCGTCCAAGAGATCTTGCTGACCTGATCTTACGATGTGGCCATGCGAGTCGAGCAAGGCTCACTCCAATCTCCAGACATGGAGTCAGACTCTACGAAGGAGTCCTTCAAGGACCATGGGACAACAGTCCCCTTTTATACTGGGATAACAACGTGGGTAATCACGCTCGTGATCCACGCCAGTTTTGTACGATGCTTGCACATCACCTTCAGACTGGCCTCCCACAGGAGGTAAAACAATGTGTGAGTCTTGATGCATCAGGAGAATATGACTATTCCTCCTCAGTGCCAAGACTGACAGAGGTAACAGGTCTCTCACCAGAGATGTGCTTCCACATTCTTTCCAAGACCAACAGAGTCGGAAGGTGGTTGGCACACTCAACAAGACACCTTCAGAACCAGCGCCAAGATCTCTTTGCTGGCCAACACAATTATCTTCTGGACATGTCCAAGTTGGCCGATGCAGAGCTCGCGCAGTATACACCACAAGAGATCGCGCTTGGTGTCCTCCTCAACACTAAGTCCAGGTTCGTGGTCACTATGGTTTATAACCAAGATGGCAAGGCCGAAACAACAGATGCCGCCGTTACCATCCCACAGGATGCAAATGTGCTGACCATGACCAAACTTTTCCTCTCGGCAGTGGGAGGACACGGTTCACGACGAACTCTACCAAGAGCTGAAGAACCAGATCCTGAAGAAGAGAGGCCAAGGTCACACATGACCATCTCAGACTTCATGGCAACGGGGAGCAATCCTGTGCAGTCCCATGCACAGCGTCTCTCCACTAACGCGCCAAGGCCCGTAGGCATGGAAGATTTTGTTCGACAGAACAACCCTTGTTACATCATGCATGCCACGGACTTACAGGCATTATCCTCAATCCTGAGGCATGGTCTGGTACCATCAAACCTCCTATCGCAGGTGGTTACCTCACCAGGTCTTCAAGCTCTCGTGAATGAAAACAGTCGTTCCAACAGGGACACTGTTCAGTTTTCAACGCTAAACCTGGCGAATCCAATCCGACTTTGTTGCGTGCCAACAAGGCACTGCTTCTAGTATTCGACGCAAATAACGTAGTGAACGAAGTCACAAACATGTGGCAGTCGCAAGCAGGGATGTTTGCTACACCAGAGGTAGTGCATGCCCGTACTCTTAGCGCCGTATTTGCACCCTCTGAAACACTCTGGGTATCATCGCAATACGATGAGCTCAAGAGCATCGGACCATGGTGGGCAGACCACTGCTCCGAACAGATGCCGTCAGCGACTTACGAGTCGAAGAAATGGTGCTCAAATTACGGCCAAGAGATCGAATCGACACTTCGCAAGATGTCAAGGCGAAATCTGCCTCCAGAGCCTCCCAAGGCTAGATCTTCTCACAAGAAGTCTTTCTCTCTGCCAAATACAGAGGCTGACACAGCTCCAAACCTGGAGCAAACCGCTTCTGCAGGTGAAGTACCTCCGAAAACGGAGACTACTGCAAAGGAGATCCATCCGAGATCCAAGCTCGCCCGGCAGGCCGAGGCCGACAAGGATCCGGACAGTCTTATGGGACAGCTCTGGAACTCCGACGGCACCAGAAGCGCCACTGAAGTTCTTAAGATAACGACAGGTCACAAACCTCCAGAACCTGTCCAGGATACTTCTGCCAACGTAGTTCCTCCCAAGGAAGAATCTTCTGGAACAGAGACGGAACCTGAGGAACCAGATCCTAACCAGGATTGTGACGAAGAATCAGACGTTGAGTCGGCATCAAGCGAAAAGAGCGAGAAGAGCGAAAAGAGCTCAAAATCTTCGTCATCCTCAGAACTCCGAGTTGATGTTAATCCGTCTCACAAGACGAACTCTGCACCTGCAGCGTCAGAGGAGAAGAAAGAATCTCCCACGGAAGAGATCACAGAGAAACTTGAGAAGGTCAAACTTGACCAACCAAGGCCTGAAACAGAATATGTTCAGAGCTCAGACGAAGAGCCAAGAAAACCAAAATCTCCTAAAAAGGAGAAGGAAAAATTCCTAGTTCTCTTCGATCCTGAAACAGAAACCTATTATCGAGTCAACAGAAGCAAGCTCAACCTCGAATACGAGGAGCCTGCTGATGAGGAAGACCTCGTAAGAGAACATGAGCGCATCAGCGCTCGAATTCGAGAAAATACCAAGCACCGAATCTCGAAGTCACCGTCTAACCCGGCTATGCAACAGGAAATGCAAGAGAGAATCTGGGTTAGTCGATGGAATCGAAAAATCCGAAGTCCACTCATGATCAAAGATTCTGAGGCTCCTGACGAAGAGGAGTGGGACAGACCCAGAGAGTCGGCATCTTCCTCCTCTGCACCTCCTAACAAGGAGAGATTTGTAGGAGTACGCAGGACAGCCATGAGCCTTAACCAAAGGATACGAATGTTGCCTCGACCAGACAATCCTCTCTGCGATCTCTGCAAACAGCCTACAGGCTATTTTTGCTATTCCTGTGGAACGATTGTATGTGCAGATTGTCGACTTACCCCACAGGGTAAACAACGGATGTGCGAGTGCGTCTTGCCAATCGATTGCCTTGAGACCTCCAAAGTGAGAGCAGGAATGACCTCAGAAGAGCGTCAGTTTTTATACGAGGCCATCCTCACACATGAGGACGTAGATTTGGCAGTCCAGAAAATCAACATGTATTGCGAACACGCAAGAAGTCTGTTCGAAAAGGACCATCCAGGCGTTGATCCATGCAGCCTTGATGATATTAGGAACAATCCTCCGAATACGTATGACAGCTCCACAGAGGCTCCAACCCTGGAGGAATATAAGAGCATTAACAAGAGTCACATCAATATCAAGGACTCTAGAACAAGCCACCCGGCTTCTTTTCTCTCTCTTACTGGCTACGAAGACAAACTGGTGCTCGACGCACATTACGAGATAGTTCGCAATAGGATGGCCGGTGTTAACGAGAAGAGAGAATACATTGAAGGCTCAAACCCAGACAGCGTATCGCTAAACCTAGTGGTATTCAACTGGGGAAATATGGATCGAGCGCCGGTGCCCGCAGGGAATCCCAAAAAGAAGCTCAAACCTGAGAAGGGATTCGATTATCACCCTCTTATTGACATGTGCTTCAACAATTCAGCTCATATTACCCTCGTACTCGAGGCAGGAGCACTTGCGTCAGAGTATTCGATCGCAACCATGCGACAACATGAATACAGGGGGATGCTAATCCATTCTCCTCCCAAGGAGCCTGAGGCACCCTCGATGTATATTGGAGTCAAGGGTGACCCAACAACAGACATCGCTCTCGTCCACCACTTTTACCGTCATCGAACAATGAAGCCTAAGAATGGTGGTCCCAAGAAGCGACTGTGGGCATGCCACGGTGCGGTATGCCGCCTCACCTTTGGGTACCACAGTACCATACCAGAGGCAAAAGAATGGGTCCACCCATATTCTGGCCAAAGGATGACGAGAGACGAGTTCATGCAGATTATCGGATATGACCCACTCAAGGGCAAAAATCCTGACAAGGATGGACCCACTGATGGCTCTTACCTCTCACCAGAGGCGTGCCTGACACTGTCGAACCTCGACCCCTCGCCGATTCTCTGTGAATGGAACGGCCATGTCGAGGGTGATGAGCCACCAGAGGAAGACTTTGAGTCATACGCAGAGATCTTCTCACAAGAAGCATCGAACGATCTTGACGAGATGTGGTGTACAAAAGGGCCTTACAAGGTCATCACCATCGCGATCGTCCATTTCAACTCATTCATGACTCATAAGGAAGAACAGAGACGCGAACTGGTGAACGCGTTCCTCAACGAGATTCTCCCTTTTAAACCGGATGTAATAGCGGGAGATCTCAATAATATTGCGTCGAGGCTCACCTTAAAAGGTGGAGACGTTCACCCGCGAAACAGTTTGTTTTCTCTATACCTGGAGAAGAAACTTGCAGCATTCAACAAAATAGCAGGAAGGCACTCACAAGTGCGACATCTTTGCTTGAACAACTCCGACCAGCACAGACTGGCACGTGCAGATCGTCTACCGGCGGACCCGGCGAAGAAAGTTGCTGACCTTGACTGTATCAACAGTTATATCCTTGACTGGAGTAAAACGCCGCACACGGCGTCACCTAGTCCAAGAGAGGTCACACCTGCCGCCGAAAGAACATACTGGGAACGAATCTCAGATATGTGGCAGGACACGAACAACAACAGGGATATTGATATCCGTCTGTTTGTCTCAGTCAAGCAGTACTATTCAACTTTTTCTAACCTTGACCTATGGTTGAGTCCCTCTGACAAAGATTGGCACAGCCCTTTGGGCTTCACGATACAACCAATCCTTACAAAAGGGAAACACAACCGGTCAGATGCCCAGGTCCAAAAGATCGCTGACAAGCGAAAGGCTTACAAGCAGCGTAATGCTGAATACTGGGGTTACAACGATTCATTCGTTTACTCATCCGGCAACAGCTGGTACGACAAATCGCAACCATCAGGTAGCCATCACAGATATGGAAGATTCTGGGAGTGGCCACAGCCTGAACGTCCCAGCGAGCCTGAAGGTCCTCCTCCAAGAAGGAACCAGGAATCATCGTCCTCTTCACAACAAGATCTACCAAGATCAAGGTCCAGGCCTCAAAGAACCAATATTGTTGACAAGCTCAACATGTCTTTGGAAGAGCTGGATGGACTAGAAGAAGAACCGTCACCAACAAAAAGTGACATCGAAGAACACGAGAGAGAAACATCAAACTTGATGTCCGCTCAGAGAGATGAAGAGGAACAAGAGGACGAATCCTCAAGCCGGAGGAGAAGAAGGAAGGCATCGCGTCCACCGTCTGCTCCGAGCGGCAAGGCACTCAGAACAGCTGCTACAGCAGCGGGGTTGTCGGGCTGGTTCGGACACCGCAACCGAGGTGGAGCAAACGCAGAGTCTACCAAGACTGATGAAACTTCACTTCCAAACTCACTAACCAGTGAGCAGGACTTCTCCGTCTTCAGCATCGCGTGGAATGTGTTCCTGCTGCTAATGGGCTTACACTGGATGTGGAAGCAGATTACCAGGCCTCCTATCAGATGTATGGAGCGCCAACAACCAAAATCAAAAGCAGCAGCGAACCAAAGAGTTCCATTCCTCGAACCCGAGGATGAACCGCAGACGCGTGAACCTTTAGGACCCAACAGGGTCAATTCCGGAGAAACAACTGATCTGCGACCTATCTGGCATACTTCCCGAAGCGAAGTCTACCATCTCTCAGACAGCTGTTATCAGCTCAAGCAAGCAAGAGATGTCTGCAAGAAGGTGCTGTGCAAAAACTGCCTCCATGCAGTACAAGTTGCGGAGATTCGCAGGAACGATCCTTTCCAAAGAGGTGATACACGACCACGTGGCACCGAAAGAGACATTGAGCGCTTCCAGACCTACGATGATGCAAGTAACACTCCTCACATGACACAATTATTCAAGGATGCCTTGCATGCACAAATGGCCGAAGAAGCCATGCAGATTACCTATACATCGATCCCCAAGGGATCCTCGGCAAAGGCCAGAGGTACATCTGCACTCTCAAGTGCCGCATCGTCATCAGCGCCCAAGGCAATGCCACCAGGGCCTAACAAGGCAAACATATCACCTCCACCTAAGAGTCCTCCGCCAAAGGCGAAAGGAACAGTACCTTCTGATCCTCCAAGACCAAAAGGTCCTACCAGAAGAGGAGGTCAAAATCGGCGCATTCAACGAAAGGCAGCTAGAGAAGCCCACAACAGTGGACTCTGCACCTATGCAGACGCTGCACTTGACGAAGCCAATCAAGGCCAGGCAATTAACGTTACGTGCCGAAACATAGTAGCAAGACACGTCAGCTCTATCGATGCAACGGTAGAAGCAGCCGGCCAGTTTACACAACGCGTGCTACAGCACGTAGAAACATATGATGAAGAGGAACCGTGGAGCACGGAGTTCCTACCAGTCGTGGAAGTCCTATTCAGGAACTTAAGCGGCGACGAAACAACTGTCATACATGACAATCAAACGGTAACTATGCCTCTTGCGAAATACACAGACCTCCTCAGAATCGCACAAGCATTGCGAGGCTCTATCCAGAGAGACAAGGAGGAAAGAAAGGAACATCTTGACACCATCCAAGATACTCTATCCAGAGTGGAAATCCTTCTAACAGCACTGAAGGACTCAAGGACAGTCTTTAACCAATTGGTCCATTCCTCACTAGAGATAGAGCGAAGAAATAACAATCTCAAAAATGTCCTCGAGACACTCTTTGACGACCAAAGCTCTGAGGAAGACCAGTCAGAATCTGACAATGAAGAAGTCCTAACTCCTTCTGCACCACAGTACTGGAATAGCCTTTATGCCCACGCCTTGTCTCCTTCAGGAGATGAAAGTGAAAGATCATGGGCGTCCTCAGACGGACAGCTTGAAAGAAGAAGGGCTGAACGGGCAAAGGCTAAGCAGCCGCAACCGGCAAAAGCCAAGGCAACTCCAGCCAGCTCACAAGCTGCTCCAAAGGCCGAGCCAAAGGCGACAACATCCAACCATGGATATGATACTGCAGACGCCGCCTTCACCAGGGCTGAGAACAGATTACTCGGAATCTTTTCAAGTTCCGAAGAAGACCACTCAGACCCGGATGAGCCACATCCGAACGTCTACGCTCGAGCCTATGATCCAAACCTGGATCCAAATCTGAGATAAGAGAATCTCAGAGTTTCACAATAGTGACTCACAAAGCTCTAACAAGAGCAAAGTGAAAGGCTGCATAATTCGATGTAGAAAACATCACCAGACATGATCTTGTACAGATGATCTCTCTGACCAACATGCATGAGTGTGTGTGCAAAATGAGTGGAGTGTCCTCAGCAGTGTACTTCAGTGCTATACCTAGCATAAATAATATGCTGTTTTTATCATGAGTCCAAACTCCGCAACTGTGACAGTGGGCATAACAGTATATGTGTGAATGTGCGGCCATGCTTCCGGTAAAAGAAAATTAGTGTCTGTTTGAAACCATAAACCTCTAAAGGGGTAGCTCTAACAGGTACCTACAGCAATGGCTGCATGCTCATACATATACATTCCGCTGCCCATTGGCTCACAGTGGTTTTACCATATTGAGACAAGACAAGCTCTCCTTGCGTAGCAAGACAAAACAACTACTGTCCGTGTGCAGGGCGCTGCCCTTTGATCCTTAGGGAATAACTGGTCATACACCTCCTTACAAGGAGTATCCCTTGGGGGTGTATCGGCACAGGGGGAGGGGGGGGGGGAGGGGGAGGGGGGGGCACGGTGGAGGAAAAAAAGAGGGGGAGGAGGGGGAGGGGGCGGGTAGGCCCGCAAATCAAAGAAAATGAGGGGAGGCCGGGCAAGGGGGTGGTACCTGAGGTAACCACCAAAACGCCTGGGCCTGTGGCCTCGGCGGATTAGAGAACAGCATCGAAAAAGCGTGCAGGACCTTATCTGGTCCTTGCTCAATGGTTAAAGGGGGTGACGTAGGGAGGACCTCGCAGATGATTGATTCAGAGCCAACAAGGAAGGCGCCGCCACAGGTGGCAGCAATATTGTACAAGGTCAAGGCCGCCAAGGCCCCCCCTCATTTGGTGCCCCCCTTGCCCTCCACCTTAAGATCCATCTGTTTACGCAACATGGCAACTTGCATTTTGTCACTACTCGGCCGAGTGTGTCTACACCGGTTTCAAGTGCTGCTTCAGTAGTTTTAAGCGCTTTGCGTCGTCCGCCTCGGCCCCATTGTTTCGGAAAGCAGCAACCCGAAAAGCCTCCCAATGCCCATAGGCCTGAAACCCCACACTCTAAACCCCAAACCTGGAAGCTTAAACCTTCAACCCGAAACCCTGAACCCGCAGTTTATTGGGAGAAAGCACAACCCCTGATGTAAGCGTGAAGCTCGCGCCATGGCATGGGAGGGTCGGCAAGCGGTGCGAGAGGAGCAGGGTTGGTGAAACCCAGAAGGCGGGAGGAACCGGGGGTGGCTCATGCAGTGGAGGGACTGTATAGGAACCTCTGACGGGGGCCCAGGCGAACCAAAAAACAGTTGCCGAAGCGCCGTCAGTAACCGAGCTAAAAGCATGAGTTTTGTAGTCTCCTGACAAGAAACCGTTACTCTGAGTCACAGCTGTAACTCACCCTTAAGAAAAGGCCGAAAGCAGGGCGAAGGGGGGCCGGGGAAGGGGCGGGTAAAAGCCGTGGGTCCAACGTAAAAGCTTCTACGTCCTCAAACGATATGATAGGTATTTACAGCAATGGCATGGTGGCATTCTCACATGTATATATTCCGTTGAAACACCATAGCTCTCTCTGCGTAGCAATGAAAACAGTGTGCTGCCCGTGCAATTGGCAAATCGGCAGGTTTAAAGCTTATTGTTGAAGGTGTTCACCCTGGGTGGCCATACCCTGCAGCGAAGCTCACGCAGAATGTTTTCTATGGCTGGGCGCAGAGGCGACTCACGATCTCAACGAAGCAAAAAGAGAACCGACAAACCAACAAACGACCTGTACAGCTTTACAAGTTGCTGGTTACAGTACACATGGCTCAAGAGGCTTTCCTACGCAGCCTTCCCCTAAGCCAAAGGATACAGGAAACACACATGTACAAGCCTACCTGAAGGAAACTATACAAGTGCCGGCAATCCCTTCAAGCAGACTACACACCTGTCTAACCTGATACCTGGGCATGCAGTGAGAAGCATTTCAACACTCCTCCTTGCTAGAGCCGACAGGCAACTAGCACACGCTGCACTATTTACAGCATGCCCGTTCCTGGGACCTCTAGCCTTGAACCTTGGCTTGCCTTTAGAGACCTGTGCGGTGGCGGTCTCTGCAAACACGGCACAAGTTGCGGGTAGTTAAGGGTGTATTACGCCTTAAACCCCAACAATTAGAATCTAGATGAACACAATCCCCGTGCGCAGTGAAGTAAAAGGGACCTTGGGGAAGTTCATACTGCGTGCGGATTTCGATCCTGGCAGGCATCGGATCTGGTGGGACTCCTGTGACTGGTTGGAAAGCAGGCTCACGATCCGTTTGAGTAGACTGCTCACGCACTGCAGGGCGGCGACGAGACTGTGTGGCCTTGGGCCGTGGTGCAGCAGGCAACTCGTGGGAGGACTGCGAAGGCACAGGTGCCCTCTCGTTGTGAGCTGTGGACTCACCTGCTGGTGGTCTGGAAGACACGTCCTCAAGACTCATGCCCTGCAGTTGGGCAGCAAGCTCATCCTCAACAGCTCTCTGCATACGCCTCAAACGACGGGCTCGACGAGACGACGCATGCGAACCAGCCCACCACGCATCAAGCCGATCCCACAATCTCTTCAACCACTCCCACACAACAAGGACACAAACCAATGCCATGCCAAGAACGAAGTACAGCTCCAGGGATCCATCAAGCTGCAAGCCAGGATACTCGGATTCACGGCTTGAGCTTCGTGCAGGTTGGATTTGAAGCAAACACAACAAGGCACTCAACGCGACTGGGTCGACAGCTGCTGACGAGCTCGGCCTGACCTCTCGGTCGGCTGTATCACCCGCAAAGTCACGCATGCCCCATAACCTGACAAGCTCTTCAATCCTTGCAGACGGAAGAGGTTTGGTCAGTAGATCTGCAAGCTGTTCCACACCCGGGCAGAAGGCAAGCCTCAGCTTCCCAGAGCGAGTCTGCTCACGAAGGTACTCAGCTCTTACCCGTAGGTGTCGCGTTCTCCATGATCCATGACCGTCAGAAATCGCAAGTGACGCTTGGGAATCAACGTGCAAAACCCTTTCTTCCGCAACGTCAAAACCAACCGTGTGAAGCAACGCCTCAATTGATTCAAGCGCGATTGCACACTCAATCGAAGCAGTGAGTTCACTTTCAGCAGTAGAAAGTGTCACAAAAGCTTGACGCGCCGACCTCCAAGCAACTGGACATCCATGCACACACACGCACCAGCCTCCATGTGAGCGAAGGCCTTCTGGCGAGAAGCTTGCGTCACTCCAACCGTGAAGTTGGGTTCCGTCCGCCTCAAACACCAGCGACGCTGTCTTGGTTCGCTGCAAGTAAGCCAAGGCACGGTCAGCAATGCGTAGAGCACGACAAGGCGCCTTCGTAGACAAACTAGCAAGCAAGCTGGCAGTGAACGCCAGGTCCGGGCGAGTACGTTGAGACAACCACAGCAGTTCACCAGTCACCTGTTGCGCGCGGTGAACGGCCTCCCCGTCAGGGGGGCTGGAGTCTCCTTCGCCAACTTCAAACGACGCTAGCTCCCGAGGACAAGGGATTCTACCCCTCACGTGGCAAGGTACCTCATGAAGCCGCAAGACTTCTTCTGCGTACGACTGCTGTGAGAGAACAAACCCACGAGGAATGACAATGATGTCCACGCCAAGGAACTTGATCGGCTGCTCTGGGGTAGCTACCACAAACGGTGTTGTGGCCCACTTTTCTTGCAGAGCCTTTGCCAAACTTTGAAGGACACCTAGCGACCCACACAACAAGAAGTCATCAACGTACACCAACAATGCGCCCTCAACGCGACCACCTTCAACCCTGACGACTTTCCACCAGTTCGGGTCTAGGGTCGAAGGCTCAAGCCGGTAGGTCACGCCGTCAAGGTCCCACACCAACGCTGCCAAACAAGCATCTCGATACTGTCCCCACAAGCGCGGGGCCTCTCGAAGGCCGTAAACCGCGTGGGATAGTATCCACAGCTCATGTGCAACTGCAAGACCAAGCTTGACCAACAAGCGGGGCGGGGTCAACGCAAAGATGGGGAAACCTTCAAGACAAGGAATAGGCGTTTTGAGGAACGCGCTGGTGATATCCAACACTCCCAACAACCAACCAAAGAAGCTTGCCAGGGCAATCACTGTTCTCAAGCTCTCAGCCTGAGCACCTCCAGCATACACATCCAAGCCTGTATTTGGCGCCACATTTCCGCAAGCAACAAGTCTCGCTTTCCGACGGTACAAACTTTGGCCTTGCGACGAAGCCTTTGGAGCGCCCTGAAGGGCCTCTGTACTGTTGTCGGGCTGAGTGAGCGCAAGCTTCCCAGTGTCACCAACAGCTGCTGCCCCTTGGTCGGGCGGTTTCACTGTGAACACAAACTTGAAAGGTACCACCTGCAGTCGAGGATCACTCAAGTACTCGGCCTGCCTGGGGTCTGAAGGGCGCAGTCTGAGCACCGCATGCTCAATGGCCTTTACTTCTTTCTCAATGGACGGAATCCAAGGGATTGGATTGAGTGCGACTTCTGCGGGGTCTACAGTGTGAACGATTTGCAGAGGTGAGCTTAGATTGCTTAGAAGGTGTTCTATGTTCTTCGTGAACGTCGATTCGGCTTTGCACAGGCGGTAGGGGATTACGGGTCTACCTTCGCTTACGAAACCCTCCTCCTCTAACGAGCTCCGCGAACCACTTTCTACAACCTTAAGCACCCTCAAACTGCAGTTGCTGGCGTTTGCGGCATCGCTCATGGGCTCCTGCGGAACATACATGTCCCAAGACACAGTAACCGGCCAGGCCTCATCAATCTCAACGGGTCTTTGGTTCTGCTCCGGTCCGGCCTCCTCTTTAGAGGGGCTGCATACAGGGGCAACTGGCCGATACGAACACGACCAGTTCACAGCGAAGTCTACAAACCCATCTGCAACTGGAAAGACCTCTTGCCAACCACCACCTTTGTTGACGGGTTGGCTCTCCGGGAAGCTAGGGTGTTGATGGATAGGGATCTCATGAGCCTCAGTGGCCTCCTCCTCCTCCTGTACTTGAGACAGACGCGGGGCCTGGAGATAGGCGGAGTCTGGGAGAGGAAATCCCAAATCTGCTAAGCCGTCAAGGTCATCTTTTTCGGCCTTTCCAAGCACGTCGGAAGTGTAGCCTATAACAACGACGCGGGTGCCCTTGAAGGGAGTTACGAAATGATGCCGCTTAGGATCAAACTCGAAAACTTCATCCTCTTCAAGTCTGTGCACCACACCGTGACGCTTGCGACCTCGTGCATCAGTGTGCTCTACAATAGACCCCCTAACAACATCCCCACTACCTAACTCAACCCAAAGATCGCCCCCACGCTTAGGAAGACACACTGGTAGGATGAGATTTGTAGTTCCCGGAAGGTTGGAAGAATCAGTGTGAATGTCCTTTTGACACGAGTTGGACAGACACACCGACGTGAAGGTAGCATCAGGTGCGTGATGCTGCAACAGGCGCGCGCACAGTGAGGCAAGCCACGGCTTACTCCAAGTCGATCGCATACAGCCTACTATCCCTCCCCTACGGAACATTCCAGCTTGATACTGCTCTTCGGGGTAGGCTTGGCAAACCTGCATGAGGAGATTCTTGGCAGCCTCAGGATCCCATTCCTGCAGCAAAGTCTTTGCGCCAGCTTCAAGCTCAGACCACGTCCATGAGCCGAGCTGGGCAGCTCTCAGCTCTGCTTCTGGCGGGGACTTTCCTACAACGCGACGCCTTACAGGGACAGACTCGCCCTCAAACTGCTCAGGGCACTCAGGAGGCTCAACAACCTTAGTTCTCACGTGCAGCGACTGTGTGAACCCATTGCCTTTGCCATCATCCCTGTACACCAAATGACCTTCATTAACCGTTGGAGATAAACCCGCATACCGACCTGAAATCCACCGTTCGGCAATCTCGCCCTTAGCAGCTGCAACAGACGTGTAGGCCTTCACGCGCACCAGGCACTTAGCACCAAAAGGCGCTGCAAGCTTCGTGGCCATACCTAGTACCTCAGACCTCTGCTGTGCTGCAGCAGCTCGCATTGCACATGCCCACAGGGGCGGCGGGAAATCAGCAGCTCGCAGTAGAGTTCGTGCCCGAGTCTTAAGCCACCTGATGGTGCGCTCTGCTGAGCCGTTTTGGGCTGGCGCATCACCCTCAGTTGTGGTGACCCTCACGAGCTGATTTGCAAACCACTTGCGAGTGGCCTTATTCATGAACTCACGCGACCTATCGGTATGCAAACGCAAGACTGGAAGATTGAGTGCCCGCAAGTAGAGGTAAATTTCTTGAAGGGCTTCAAGGACGGAAGGCGACTTATTGTCAAACAGCGGAACGCAGAACATGAGCCTGTCAGACTGCACTGGCTCCTTGAGGTCTGAGTACTCAAACTCCCAATCCCCTTCTTGAGGACCGCGATTCGGGAGTGCCTCCTCCTCGTCGTCAGCTTCCTCCTCCTGAGCCTCTTCTCCATCTTCCTCCTCCTCTGCTTCTTGGCTCTCGGCCTCCTCTTTAGAGGGGCTGTAACCGTCGTCCGGAGCATGTGGCGGAGGCGGAAGAGGTGGGGCATCATCTTCACTAAGATTCTCTAAGATATCCCTCGCTTCTTCTTCAGTTAGCCCTGTACCTGCACCCTCAAGGAAATCGTCCAGCGGCTCCTCCTTGGAGAGATCTACCTCATCTAAGGGATCTGGAATTTCGGGCATGCCGTGCAAACGAGGAAAGCGATACGAAGCAGCTAGAAAATACTTGAACTTCTTCGGCGCCTTTGACCTACCTTCCGGGTCAGCACCTGGCACCTTCAGAGGTCCACAGACATCCGCAGACAGAGTAAACTGTGAGGGGTGAGTCACACCAACGTGGCGGCGTCCTGAGGCGGCAGTTCTGATGCACACACTACAGTCTTTCCGAAACGGTTGGTGATTATTCTTCACATGATCCCTCCAAGCCTGTTCGTCTGCCTTTGTTTTGGCAATGCGGAACCACCTAGACCAGTTTTGGATGCTCATGCTCACGGCTTGGGCAAAACCAGGGGCCCATCGAGCTGAATCATGGGACTTGCGATGCAGATGAGGCATGCCACTGCTCTCACTCTCAGGCTCTGCAGCGGCTGCCTGCACAGTGACACCACGCAAACCCTTGTCAAGGCTTAGGGTCTCTAGGTACTGCAAATCACCATAGTTCGTGCCTAAGGTCGTAGGCCTACTTATCACATGCTCTAAATCCCCCTTGTAGACATGAACTTCAAACAACCCTGCTTCATCGGCATAGGAATTCCAAAGTCCAGTATTCCAAAAACTAGGGACCTGACCAAACAAGGCATGCGAAGGAGGCACGTAGCGATCAATAAGCATCGGGTGCTCAAGCAGAAAGCCAACCTCAAGCCTAGTAACTCCAGCTGGCGGCCTAACCGTGCGACCTGCCGTCGCCACAGCATGCAACCAAATCTGTCGGCAAAGCAAAGCCGTTTCACGATCAACCTTCGACCGTTGTGCTGCTGACAAATCTGGAAGGCCATATAAGTCCAATGGCCCGCGCACAGGTGGGACAACGCTACTCCCATGAGCATGTGTGTCAAACGTACCACGCGGTGGAGCACCAAGAAGATGCGACACTTTGCCATGCACGGCACCCCAAACTAGAGCGCGCCAAGCAGGAGTGCGTAGCACATCTTGGTCTGAGCCTCTGGTAATGTCCAATTCCAGGACAGCCACATTCTTGGACTCAAGGTGCGAAAAGGGTTTAGGGCCTGGGGCTCCAGCGTACAGATGAACAATCCACTCTGGGGCATTGAGCAATGCACGACGGCGACGCCGATTGAGATGCGTCAAACCCTTTAGGAGCTCCCATCCTGAAACCTGAGCAACATCCTCAACAAGTCCCTGCAAAGCTGCTTGGGGAACATCTGCCAAGAAAGGCGCGGCCTGCAACGCTAGTTGGGCTGAATTGGTAGATCCAAGGCTCACATAGTCCTGCATGTGATCCCACCAGCTCTTTGACATCAAGGCTTTGACAGCTCGGATGCGAGAGGTACCTTCGGCCACATTCGCCTCCAGAGACTTCAAGTCCTCTAGCCGCTTTTCTTCTAGCTTGCTGATTAGCACCAAGGCTTCTGATTCCATGATCTCTGGACACCCACCTTTAACCCTCAAGCGAAAGGCACGACCCGAAGGAGCAATCAAACGGCATCGCGAGGCAGTCCAATCCAAACGATACCCCAGCTGCTGGATGACAGAACCCAGCGGCACGATGGTTTGGGCACTGGATGTGGGAGGCAACAGAAGAGTACCAGCAGCAGACAAACGCATAGCCGAAGTCTCCTTTCCAGCCAGTGACACGACAACGGGTTGCGCACTAGCCCATTCAGCTTCGGAACTTGCAGCGCGAAGGGCATGAGTGGCCCCACTGTCTACCAAAGCCAAAAAACTAGGACTACCATCTACTTCCAAAACCTGCCCAGGCTCAATGGCTGTGAGATGGATGGTCTTAATGCTCGCTTTAGGCTCCTCCTGTGCTGCAGGTTTGTCTTCAATCGCCGGAGGCTGCGCGGGAGCGGCTGGGGTGGATGCAGGAGGAAAGGCTTCGGAAGAACTGGCAGCTGCAAACATCATGCGCATAAACGCTGTGAAGTCCTCCGCTCGGCCTGGGCTCGCGCCCGGCTGGATTGCAGTAGACGCCTGATCAGCCGTTGTAGGCCTGTGGCCTGCAGCATTGTTGGTGTTTCCTCCACCTGGCTGTCCTTTCCCCTTTGGGCTTCCTCCAGCTACCGGGCAGTCCTTTTGGCGGTGTGCCTCAGAGCCACATGCTAAGCACTTTTTGCTGCGCTCCTGACGAGAAAGTCCTGACATGTCGTGGCTAAACGTGCACTTAGGACCCCGCCTACACCCCGAAGTACCCATGAAAAACTTGCAGGGCTTTGAAGCCTGCGGCTGCCCACTGGCCTTTGGAGATGTTCCCGGACTGGGCGTGCCTACAGCTCGAACCTTAGGGGCACTCACACCTGTGGCCTTAGAGACTGCAAGGGCTTCCATCTCTGCAAGCAAGTGCTTGTGGTACTCCAGGACTGCAGACGAAGTTGGTTGAGCATCCATTTTTAACATGGAACGAAGCATAAACGTTCGAAACTTCGCTTCTTCATGCTGCGCCAAAACTTGGCTAGTGATGGTAGTGAGGCTCTTGGACAAAATGGTCGAGTCCGGAGGTGACATGTTGCAGCTTTCACAGCGATTGTACCAACGAATCCACTCACGCAAAGACTTCACGGCTGAGGAGGGATCAGATGCTAGAGTGGGCTGCATGAGATTCTTTTGAATAACCTCCTTTTCTGAACCTCCACCTGGTTGGTACGTGGTGTGCAAACGGAAAAGGATGGAAGGAGCTGATTGATTGCATTTGCGGGCCACAATGTCTGCTTTGATAGACTCTGGAACTGCCGCCATAAGCATACTACAGATCCTAAAGTTGACACGCGCCCATCGCCCTTGAAGCAACTCAGCCGGTACAACTGGCTCAACCTTTAGCCTATCCAAGGGTGATGACGAAATCCAAACCCCATAGGCCGTACCAACCACATCCAAAACCTGACGCCACCACTCTGCTGCTGTGTCCGAAACATCACCGACCAAACCCCCAATCACGACTAACCAATCTTGGTACAGAAGAGACCCTTCATCCGAAGTGAGCTCTGCCAAAGCTGGGAAACTCGAGATGCCTGGCTTAACAGCTTCAGGGTTGGTGGGAGAATTGCCGCCATCGCGTTCGGCACGAGATCCCTTGAGCATCTCTGACATGGCATCTTGAAGTTGATGCATCCCAGCAATCAGTATCTCACGATCTGTGGGTCCTGATGCACTCGCGGCTCCTGCTGGCAGTGTGCCTCTGGGTTCTGCTTGTGGCCTCTGCGGTGCAGGGCTGGAAGACCGCGCACCGGAACCAAGGAGCCCTGAGAACAAACCAGCGAAGCCCTGAGGCTCGGGAGCGGAAGGAGGCGGAGGAGGAGGCGGTGAGGATGAAGAAGGGGCAAATCCAACCCCAGTGTTGGCGACAGGATGCGAACCGAACCCACTATCACCAAACCCACTAAAGCCAACCTCCCTAGTACCCACCTGCTGCAACGCCGTAGCCTCAACTTCACCAGCCTGCTGAGACCGAATCCTCGAGAGTTCGGCCTCAGCACGACCAGCTCTCTCTTGCTCAGCTCGCAGTTGCTGCTTCAACCCATCAAGCTGTCGCGCGACTTCTGCCTGAATCGCATCATGCGGAATAGATGAGGACTCGGTGTGCGGAGGCCTGTCCGGAGACCCGGACCCGTAGAGCAAGGGAGCTCTTTGCTCCATGGCAGCAAGCTGCTGCGCGTTGGCACCAGTGAACAACGGCATCGGCACTTGACACTCATCTTGCAGGACGCGGCCTCCTCTCTCGAGGGGCTGTAGTGGTCGCGACGGCCTTGGAGGAGAAGTCAGTGGACTGGGAGCCCACCCTTGCGGCAGTGGCTGTACGTTTGCCGCGCCACCAAACAGAGACTGCACTCTTCCTAGCAACTGACTAGCGAAAGCCTGAGCCCCAGTCTGCATGACCGCTGACGCCCCGTACGCCGTTGATCTGGGCGTTTCAAAGCCCTCAGCACTACTTCCAGGATTCGCTGCAGATGGGTTGTACCCTGAGACGCCTGCGGCAACATTGATCTGAGCGCTAGCCATTCCACTTTCGGTGGCCACACTGAAACCCTGAGTCACTGCAGTTGCATCTCCATGTACCCCACTCGCATCAGCGACCTCCGTGGTAGATACTGCTTCATACGTAACGCCAGCTGTGCCCAAGCCTCCAACCTGGCCTAGTGTTCCATCGCCTCCTGTCCTACCGACTGCTGAAACTCTCGGTTGGCCGGCTGTTCCAACAGTTTCTTGTGGCAGCTGAGGGGATGGCACTAGACCAGCTGTGGAAGTCGATGGCCCCGACGACGCATCCATCATAGTTTGCTGGATTCCATCCCCAATAGGCTGCGCAAGCCCAGAGGGCGATGGCACTCCAACTCCGGCGGTTGTACCATTCACTGTAGTCTGCGGTGCATCCCCGCCTCCCCGCACTCCAGGCAGAGAGGCCGGAGAAGCCACCGCTCCGGTTGCTTCTGGCCCAGGCGTTGGGCTCATCACCTGTTGAAGGTGTTCACCCTGGGTGGCCATACCCTGCAGCGAAGCTCACGCAGAATGTTTTCTATGGCTGGGCGCAGAGGCGACTCACGATCTCAACGAAGCAAAAAGAGAACCGACAAACCAACAAACGACCTGTACAGCTTTACAAGTTGTTGGTTACAGTACACATGGCTCAAGAGGCTTTCCTACGCAGCCTTCCCCTAAGCCAAAGGATACAGGAAACACACATGTACAAGCCTACCTGAAGGAAACTATACAAGTGCCGGCAATCCCTTCAAGTAGACTACACACCTGTCTAACCTGATACCTGGGCATGCAGTGAGAAGCATTTCAACACTTATCCTGAACCCAGATACTCCCACAGGAGTGGGGGCTACCTATCTGGGGGCAGGGGGGGGAGTGCGGCCCGGGGAAAGGGAGCGGGTGAGTGGGGGGGTAGCAAGTCCATTGCAAGACGCGAAAATGTGGGACCTTGGGGCTCATTCAAAGGTTCACATAAAAGAAAGGGGTGGGTGCACATGTACTAAAAGGCAGTAACCAAACCAAAAACAAGAGTGTTGAAGGGCCGACAGCCGAGACTCCGGGACAGGGGCCGGGGGTGAAACCCAAAATCCTCCACGCCCCGAGGCGGGATGACAGGTACTTACAGCAAATGAAAAAATTGTATGGCCCGTTCTGTCTCAAATGGTTCAAGACACGTAGCTCTCTCTGCGTAGCAGTGAAAACAGTCTGCTGTCCGTGCAAGAGCAAGTCATTAGGTTTAAGGGCCTTTCCTGAACACAGATACTTTCACAGGAGTGGGGGATACATATGAGGCGCGGGGCGGGGGGGAGGGGGGGGTGAGGCAGCCAGAGGTCACACAGAGGAACAAGCAGTCCTGTCGGGGATTTTTCGATCGGGATAGCACTGAGCTGAGCTGCCACCAGGACAGTTTGAAGCTGCTCGTAGATGACGGAGCTATTGCTTACGCAGGGACATTCCGGAAGTCAATGCGGTCGGTCAAGGTACCACGGTATGACAAGGGTGTATCTGCATGTGGGCCAGTGTAAAGCAAGCGAACGCTATCATCTTGCTGCTTGTAGCCTTATGGCAACACATATGTGCTTGCATCCACGCTGCCGAGCATGCACGCACTAGCGACCGAGCTCTGGATCGACTCTGCTTCGTTTTTTTGCCCTACCTTTCGTGGCCAGTGTAATATTCAATCGTAAGACAGTCTCCTCTTTGTTGCATTACTTGCCTGGCAGCACTGTAGCTGCTCCTTTGTGCAGCTGATTGCCACTCGCTGGTGCCAACAAAGGTGCATGGCTTTGAGGAAGCATTTCAAAGAGTTGCAGACCCGCATCAGCTCTGAGTGCGGCCCGCTGGAGCGCTCGTCACCGGCAGCGACGCAGCCCCAGAGCCACAGCCCCTGATGCCCAAGGCAGCCACTTGACCAGATAATCATTTCTTGCTCTTGGCCCCCTTCAAGAGGCCGGTGGAGATCGGGGGATCGGGAGGTTGGGGCACTCGAGCTGAGATCACGATCATGAGCCCACGAACTGCGCAGGTGCGGCTGCTGCAGGTGTCTTTCTCCGCGCAGGTGTGCTAGCAGAAGCGCAGACAGGTGCCGGATTCGACTTTGGTCGAAGTTTGTAGCTCTTTTAAAAGTCCGCGTCGCGAGCTGAAGCCAGCTCAAGCTTGCGCTACGGGGGCAAAAGGACATGGAACATGGACTCATCGGTCCTCTGTGCACTCTGCGACTCGAAGCTCTCCCAGATGTAGTTTGATCTCAGCGCCGATGCAGGGCCGTATCATTGAGCACGTCATGCATTCATACAATTGATGCGTGCTGCGAGGAGCCTGTGAGGAGGGACGAGGGATGCCGAAGCAAGGCCCGGAGAGCAGTGGCACAGAAAAACCGAAAGCCGGGATCGTCGCGGACCATTGAATGATGCGTGATGTGTTGCTTGCACTTCTGGTTCTGTCTCTGAAGCAGACAACGAACTGCGGTTTCTGCTGCATATACTTGGAGGCAGATGCCATCGCCAGGTTATCTCTTTAGTCAAGTGTCAGAAGTCTGCTGACACGTTGTGGAAGCTTTCACTGCATTGGGTTTTGTGGTGGAGGCACATGCAGCCGAGGTCCCACGGCAGGTCAGCGGACCCAAGCGCTACACATGTCATCACGCGTCTAGATGGAGAAGCTTTTACTCGTGCTAATGTTGCACATCATGTCTGCGCACTATATGATACGACCGCAGCAGCATGCAACATCCATCTGCCATTATCGCCACCACACCTCGCAAGACCCGTGTCTAGATACCAAAGTCGCAGAAGCAGTTGCAATGTATAGAGGCATTGGTAAGGGTTGGGACGTTAGGGTTTGGGGTTTTGAGGTTGAGGGGCAGAGGTTGTCGGGAGAGCACATACTCGAGCTCTTCCTGATGATTTCAATCTGTGCTTTCACTTTCTCCCGGTGTCACTGTAGTCAAAGCAATCCAACAAAGCTGTGTAAGGTGTTCCTGATGAGACTGGACCCAACCCTCAAACACCGGAAACCTGCCCACCCTGCCCGGCAGTTCCCGCCAGCCATACATCCTTTCTTGCCATGCTTTTGCTCCGCAGTGAAGAGGGATTAGCTGATCAACTATGCTTGTGCTTGCCTGCGTGATTGCGCTCCTTGCTTTGCAAAAATGCCCGAGACACGTGATACCGCAGTCACCATGACGATGTTTGCTACATGGATGGTGCCTGCGCTGCTTTTGTTCCACTGCCAGATTTTCTGCGATCATCAGAGTATCAAGGGTCTTCAAGCTATCAGAAGAGCGCAGGCTTGTCGTGGGAGTCCATGGGAGCTGTGCGAGGCGTGGAAGGTGTATGAGAAGCCTCAGCCAAGCACCAACGAAGTTTGGAGGAAACCGTTCGTAATTGTCACCAACAGGCGAAGTCTTTGCTCTTCCTGTGGCATACCTGACTAACCACGATTACGTAGCAGTGCAGCTATGACCCATGTGCTTTTGTGGGCATCGGAGTGTGTAGGTCGGGGTGGAAAAAAAGAAGCATCTCCGCCCGCGCAACCATTGCTTGGATGGTTCCTGTGCCGCAGAACATGCAGAGCAGAGCTTGTGCAGTATTGGGTTCGCTTGTGATTGAAAGACTCCGGTTTGAGATCAACACTTGCAACAACAGTTCGAAGCGGGTTGCGCTCATGTTTGGCAAGATGTGTCTAGGTGATGATGCAGCAGATTACCTTGACTTGACGAACCACGCTCGGGAGGAATCCGGAAAGGAATGCTGAAGGGGTCTTGACCGTTTGTGTTAGGTTTGATTGGCATTGAGCTTGATGAAGTTTCCTCGAATGCATCGAAATTGGAGCGTTCTGCGTCTGATTGGCCCCGTTGCCGAAGTTGATGTTACTTGCGTCATGGTGTAGTACTTCTAGACAATAGCTTCAGTCCGCATCCCCCACATCTCTGCTGATTGAAGGGACGGCCTGGTTCAGAGGAGTGACCAGACCCGCCCAGACTTCTTACATGTGCAGGAATGGAGAGATCGGGGTCAAGGTGCAGCCGCCGCAGATGTGTTTCTCTGCGCCGGCGCGGCAACTCAGGCGCGCGGCGGATCGCGCAGCGTCCAATATCTGGGTGCAAAAGCATGTTGAGAGCTGCTCTTTTCTGTTCGTGCGGTCAGCGTGAGTTTCCAACTTGTTGTGGGTGCAGGGGTGCGGTCCTGTGCACACCGTGTCTTGTCGAGGGTGTGGGGGGTCCAAGGCACCATGTGGACGACAGCGGGTCCTTTGCATTGCAGCGGCCTCCATAGCTTGTATTCTGCAGGTCGAAGCCGTGAAGAGGCACCGGGCCCTTTGCCTTAGGCCTCGTGACTGCCCTTCCCATGGTCGTGATAGAGCGAAAAGTAATGATCTGCGGCCAAACTGGCAGCGGAAAGTCTTTTGTGAACAACAAGCTCACGCTTCTGCCGGTACCAAAGACTTCGCAACAGGAAGAAGATCCGAACTATGGCGTGATCTCTCGCAGCGACTTCGACTCTTGCTCCACCAAGGTGCATGGGTGTTGGTTGGGGTTCGCGTTGCCGATGCTGCCCCGACTCGGCTTCCAATAGAAGTGTGCGGCAGGTGCCAGTGTCGTGCTTGGAACCCCCTGCAAGGTGCTAACAAAGCGTTCAAGAAACCCCGTCAAGTACTACCTCAATTCGAGAGGGGATGAAGGCCAGATGACGCTCTATGTGACAGACACGCCAGGAGTGCCCGACACGATGGGCAGATCGGTCAATTTTCTGAACGAGGTCATGTCCTTCGCAAGGGAAAACCGTCCGCACGGGGTAGTTTGGGTCGTTGATGCCGTTGGCAGGTTTGGCAATGACATGGAGCTGGCGCTCCAGGCCGCTAAAGAGTGCTGGAATGGGCAGCTCACTGAGTCCAAGCTCCACGTCTTCGTGAATAGGGTGCCTGACGAATTTTCGCTTGCAAATGATGGAGAGGAAGAGGAGGACATCGAGCAGGTCCAGGCGAAAAAGGTTGATGCAGCTGTGCGTTACGTGGTGAAGTGCTTGCTGGGCGAAGACAAAGTGGAGGGCTTCCGGAATTATTCATGGAACCTTGTCGGCAGTCACGAAGGAATAAAGACACTCAAGCTTGCTATTGCGAAGTTCGACACCCCCCTGACAGACCAGCAGGCTGGCAGCATACGCACCTGGGACGAGCTCAACACATACTACGAGGACTTGGAAACGGGTGCGATAAGTGCAAAGGAATTCCAGGAGCAACAGCTCGCCGCAAAAGAGTCTGAGAAGCAATGCCTCGAGAAGGACATGACGTGGCATGAAAATCGCATTAACGACCTGAGCACAGCATCGGTTGCGACACTGACAACTGGCGCTACGCTAGCCTTTTTCACGTTCGGGATTTCCGGGATGTGCGCTGCAGCGGCAACTGGAGGTATGCTGGCCGCGATTTTATCTTCCCAGTCTTCAGTTGAGCGCATTAGCGGGGACATCGAAGCAGTTGACGGGGAGATCCAACGGTTGCGGGGTGACCACGAGAAGGAGTTGGAAAAAGAGAAGCGGAGGCTCTCGTTCTCAACTCAAGTGTAAAATTCAATCGTAAGATAGTCACCTCTTCGTTGCATTATTTGCCTAGCAGCACTGTAGCTGCTTTTGAAGAGATGCCTGCAACCGCTCGTGCCAACACAGGTGCATGGCTTTGAGGGAGCATTTCAAAGAGTTGCAGATCCGCATCAGCTCTAAGTGCGGCCCGCAAGGGCAGCCCAAAGCGACCCAGCCGCAGCCCAAAGCGACCCAGCCAGAGCCCAAAGCGCCCACAGCGACCCAGCAGCCGACGGCCCAGCTCCAACGGCGTTCGCTGCCCAAGGCAAAGCCCCAGTCCTGGCTGATGTCCGTTCTCAAAAAGTGGGCATGCTGCACTGCCATTTGAAGGAATCTGAATCCATCATTTCTTGCTCTTGGCCTTTTTCCAGAGGCCGGTGGAGATCGCTAAGTAGCAAACACAGAGGGAGATCGGGGGATCGGGATGTTGGGGCACTCGAGCTGAGATCACGATCATGAGCCCATGACCTGCGCAGGTGCGGCTGCCGTAGATTCCCTTTCTCTTAGGGGCACGGAGGATGGCGCTCTTCGACCAGAATCCAAAATGTGGATGCCGCGCTGGGGTGTTGAGAGCTGCTTTCCTTCGCAGGTCTCGTGAGGGTTGCGTCCCGACTCGTCGCAGGCGGCGGGCTACGGCCGACCGATCTCTTGCAGAGGCGTGTGGAGGCCGCCAATGCCGCTTTCTCTACTCTGCCAACAGTACCTGAGCAGCTTTCATGAGAAGAGCCAACTGGATATGCATGTTGTAGAGCCGGTCATTCTCATCCTTTGCTACTTTGTGGCGGTTGCTGTCAGGTCTCGGCCGAGAGTCTCGGCAGAAAGGTGCCTAGTCCGAGTTTCAAGCTTTTGGAGGGAAGTTGTAGGCCCTAAGCTTCCTAACCTTAAACCAAGAAGCGGAAGGAGGCTGTAGTAAGTGTAGCCAACTCCAACGTGTCTTCTCCGCTCTCTTTCGGATTATAGAGCCAAGGCCAAGCCTTGCTGCTACACATACCAGGCCGAGCGTTGTAGCCTCTGCAGTTCTCGGAAACAAACGAGCAGATGAGAGTCTACGATCAGTACCAGTACTGTACCATACAACTGTTGTATTACATTGTGCCATACTATGCCAGACTATACCGTACTATACCCTGGCCGCTACTGCAGCCAGACCCTCAGGGTGTGGAGAGCTTAGGAGTAGCATGCCCGCCAAGCTCTGTTATCGTGGCGAAGACGAGTTTCGGAAGGCTGCACCACCAAGCGATACCCCACAGCTCAGGAGTCCCGAGCAGGACTCGCAAAGGCCCCCTTGGGATTGCGTTGGTTTTCGTCGGCCGGGCATGCCTCCTTAAGCTGCTCATCTCCAGTATATAGAAACCCAAAGCCGCCAGGTTGCGGACACGTCGGGTCTCGACAGAAAGGGGACCACCTGTGTGGCGTCCTCAGAAGCTGTGCATCCAAGTTGGAAACCTCAAGCATTCCTCTCCCAGCGGTCCCGGTATCAGGGCAAACCTGAAGCACTCCTCTCCCAGGGTTCCCGGTATGAGGGAATGTCAGCGCTTCGAGGGCCCAACAGCCGTCAGCCCGAGGGCTGCACTGTGAGGAGTGCGCAAGCTTTTTGTCCGTATCACAAGCAAGAAGTGTTTGGAGGGCCTTTGCTATAGGGGCCGAATTATTTACCATACTACTTTGGGGGTTCCTGATTATAGAATAATTATAGTACTCTTCTAATTAATATGGGCCCTAGATTAGATGTCTCTAGATGATGATGTTTGCATTCTTCTACCACCTGCAGGTCATCACCGTCCGATCATTTCTGGTCCCAGGGCCCTTGCGGCAGGGAGCTCAGAGCAAGGTTCGGCCATGGTCCCTCGGTTGACACATGGGCGGTTGTCAAAATCATGATCCTTTTTGGGTCTCTATTGTAATACCACACCTATGATTTAGGGTACCCGAAAAGGACCCTAATTTTGACAATCACCCACATGGGTTGAAATAATATTAGACCTAGCACGGTAGAATACCACATCACGTGATAGGATATGATAAAGCAATACGTAGCCAGATCTAACCGGACATAGTATGAGAAATTATGATACAGCCTGTTACAATAAGAGATGCAGTGATCCAGTACAGCACATACCGACGCTGAGCCTGCAAAGTCCTGAAGCTTCCCATGGCTGTTTCCTAAGATATGGGACCCTGATATAGTACCCTAGTAGGATCGTTATTATAAGGACACCTAAGCAAGGTACCGCCCCGAATTAACTCCCTCATGGCTGAAGCAGTTGGCGGCTCGCAGAGCGGAAGCGAGGTAGATCATAGAAGGCTGAAGCATGCAACCCGAGGTCTCAGAGTAAACTCTTTGGGGCTTCTTATAGTCTGAGTCTCCGTTGAAAGGGAGTAATACGGGGGATGAAGCGTTGGCTTACTTGGCATGCCTTGGCTGCAGAAGCTTCAGCTCTGAGTTCGTTCTGTCGCCCTCCCCTTTTTTTCCGCGCCGTAAAGACCCCCCCCCCAACTTCGTTCCTTCTGTCCCATGCCGAAGCTTTTCGTGGAGCGGGACTATGTGGATCAGGAGTTGGCGAAGCTGCGGCGCGAGATGAGCGACCTCAAGGCGGAGCCTCTTTAGGGACAGAAAGGGACCCTACACGCGGGCATATATACAATATATGCAAGGTTATATTATACATGTATATACATGTATATACAGTATATACAGCATATACAATATATACAGTATATACAAGTATAATCATACAGGTATATAGGAGTGTATCGTGGCGGCGGCAGTTGTGGTCACCCCCAACACCACCATTACCATTTGCAACACAGGTTGGTGATGATGATGATGATGATGATGATCATCGTCATCATCATCACTGCTGTGGACATGATGACGGTGCTGCTGGTGCTGATGATGACGATGTGCGCCGTTAACCTAAAAAGCGTCAGCAAACCCTAAATCCTTGACCCCCCAACCCGAAAACCCTGACAACCCTAAACCCTGACCCTTCTACTGTCATCACTCACGCTTGCCTGTGTAGCTCGTTTTCTGAGCTTTGGCTCGCGAAGCTGAAGCCCCTTTATAGTTTAAGCCATATTCCTTGAGGGGTATTGGGTTCCCTAGGAAGCCGAAGAGGATCCTTTCAATGGAGGGCTCTTGTAAATTCAGTAGCTCCTTCTTGGCGCACCAAGACTGGCTGCAGGAGCCGGCTCAAAGGAAGCCTTCAACAGGATCTCCCAAGAAAGGAGCCCCTGCAGAGGATCCCCTAAACCCTAAACCTCAAACCCTAAACCTAAACCTTAAAACCTAAGCCCTAATCCCTAAAGCCCAAGCCTTGAAATCCTTAAACCGTAAGAAAGGAGCCCTTGAGCTACCACACTACTCTGGCTTTCTTCTGCCCCTGGTTCTTCGTAGGGAATGGGGGACTGGATTATGGAGACTCTTATTGGGGATTATATATATATATATATGTATATATCTATATCTATATATATATATATACACTATATATATATATATATATAGATAGAGAGAGAGATAGGGACTACTTTAGGGATCCATTCCCCCATTCCCTAGTAAGCACCAGACAGTCTTGTGCTCATGAGGCAGAGCTTCTCTCCAAGCTTGATGAGCAGCTTCTGGGCCAATACTTGGGAGATTCTCTCTGTGCCTGGTTTTGGGGTTCAGGGTTTAGAGTTTAGGGTTCAGGGTTTAGGGGTTGCTTAAAAAGAGTTTGTCGAATTTGTCCATTTTTGGGGGTTGAGGGTTTAGGGGAGCCTTAAACCCTAAGCCCTTCTAGAACCCTTATAGACCCCTTAAAGGAGCCCTTATGGTTACACTTGCTTTAAAAAAGAGTTTCTGGAAAGAGCCCCTCAAAAGTGCCAGGCGAGGGCTCGAAAGCTCGGGGATCCTGTTTGAAGCTTTTGCGGTTCCTTAACAAAGCTAAACGGATCATGGGACGTAGTAACTTTAAAGGGATCTATAGGGTTCCTTAAAGGGATCTATAGGGGTTTAGGGTACTTAAAGGATCGTGGGACTTAGTAACTAGTGTTATAAGTAAAGCAACTATACTTATAATGACTTAGAAGCCCAATTGGGGTACTGATAACCTTACTTACTAAGTCCCCTGATCCTCCAAGTACGCCCGAAGCCCTGAGGGGGCATATGGGAGTTTCCGAAAATAGGGGGGACCCTAATATGGTACCCTAAATAGTAGGACCCTTATTATAAGGACCCCCAAATCAGGTACCCCTAATTTTCGGAAGCTTTAAACCCTAAACCCTTTACAGAACCCCTTTAAGGAACCCTTGAAGGTACCCCTAATTTTCGGAAACTCCCATATAGGAAAGGTTCCTCAAAGAGGGCCTTCTTGAGCCGAGGGTTCCGGTAGACAGCGTTCCATACTCAAAGGGGAAAAGGAGGGACCCTTAACGGGGACCCCTACCCTATAATGGGCTATATAATGGCTATATCATAGCTCTATTAAGGGTATATACCTAGGGGTCCTTATTATTATTATCAGAGGAACCTTAAACCCTTTATAGAACCCTTTTTAATCCCTTAAATACCTAGGGGTCCTTGTTAAGGGTCCCTCCTTTTCCCCTTTGACATACGGCTTCCTTTCTGTCGGGCTGAGGGTTCTAGAAGAGTTCCCTGAAGGGATCTTTTTAGGAAGCCTTCAGGTAACCCTAATATGGTACCCCAATTAGTAGGATCCTTATTATAAGGACCCAATAATGTACCGCTAATTTTCGAAAATAGGGGACCCTACTTAAGTATCCTAAATAGTAGGATCCGTATGATAGGGACCCCAAAGCAAAACCCTTGCAGGATCCTTAAAAAGCAAGAAACTCTGAGATGGATCCCTTACAGGGAACTCCAGAAAGTTGGAGTATGGTTTCATGGTAGGATACCCTATAATTTACCATAGAAGGGTTAGGATAATCATATTCCAACTTTCTGGCTTTGCGATGGATCCTTTTCTCAGGTTTGGCAACCAGAACCCGAATTGGAATGACCCGATGCCTTCGAAGAGGCAGCTGGAGGAGCCCGCTTTGAGATTTAGGGCATGGGGTTCTTAGGGTTTAACAGAGCGCAGAGGTGGGTGCCAGGCTGAGAATTTACGGCTGTGGGCTGCCTCTATCCAGCTTTCGCATGGCCAGCTGGCAGCTTTCATAGATGAGGGGCCGACGATTAAAACCCCACGCCCTACACCTTAAACCCTAAACCCTACACCCTAAACCCTAAACCCTAAACCCTAAACCTTAAACCCTAAACCCTACACCCACAATCCGGAAGCCAACACCCTAAACCCAAGCCCTTCAACTCGGAGGCCTCGAAAGGTGGGATGAAGGTGGGTAGGATTAAGGATCCCTTAGGACTCTTATTTGGGAATATCCCACCTTCATACTTAGAATAGGGTTCCTTTAAAGGGTTCCTTTAAGGGATACTATAAGGGTACCTTCAACCCACCTTTTGAGGCCTCCGATCAACCCTGCACCCGAAACTGCAAGCCCCAGGAGGAGGTGGGCATCTCCATCTCGGGCAGCGAGCAAAGCATCCCAGTGGAAGGCCTTTCAAAAGCCCTTGAGGGGAGTGGTTTTGGGTTTAGCGTTTAAATTTAGGGTTTAGGGTTTTAGAGTTTAGGGTTTAGGGTTTGGGTTTCGGGTTTAAATGTAGGGCTCGGCAACTTCGGATCGAGCAGTATTATATAGTAAAGATGTATGTACGGTTTTGATATAACACCCACCCACCCACCCACCCACCCACCCACATAGGTCGGGTCAACGGTTCCTATTCAACAGTGACCTTTCGGGTTTGGTTCGCATGGCTATTTTGGGGTTCGGACTACTATTTTAGTAGTCGCAGTAACATTTTAACGTTCGGACTACAAAATCTAGGGTTCGGGCTACCGGAACCCTAAACGAAGCTAAGCGGAATCCTACACGACCTCAATGCAACCCTAAACGGAGACCTTAACGGAACCCTAAACGGAAACCTAAACGGAACCCTAAGCGAACACCTAAACAGACCTAAACGGAAACCTAAACGGAAACATAAGCGGACCCTTAGACAGGACTTTAGCGCAACCCTAACCGGAAACTTAAAAGGAATCCTAGACAGAACTCTAAACTGATAGTAGAACCACGAATGTTTGGCCTGGAACCACAAATGTTTGGCAGAGGGTCACAAATGTTGGCCGAGGGTCAAGAATAGTTGGCCTGGGGCCAGGCAGTCATTAAAGTGTAAATGGCTATAAGAACTACTGTGTGCAGGCCCTAGTTTAGCTCTATTGATACATATACCCCCCCCATCAAAGCACTTACGACCTCACTTACCAAATCCCCTGATCCTCTTTTACCCATACTATCTTGGGTTTTCCTTTTTCAATCTATTGCACAATGTACGCAAAAGCTTAATTCTACTTCTTCAGAGTTCCCTTATAGTAGCTTATAGACCCCTTTAAAAGGAACCCTACTCCAATGCCAGGCTCAGGCAAGGACAAGAAGGGCGCTTCCGCTTTGGTCTCCGAGGAGCCGGGCGACGAGAAAGATCCGAGCGAGCAGATTGTTTCTTCGTCACGGAGGTAACGTTCAGCCTTTTACCCTAAACCCTAAACCCTATACCCTAAACTCCTAAATCCTAAGCCCTATACCCTAAACCCTAAACTCCTAAACCCTAAACCCTAAACTTTGGGAGTTTGTATATACTCCTACGAGAATGAACCGTTTCAGCCCAAACCCCTCAACCCTAAAGCCGAAGCCTCTCTCGAGCTGCGACTGCCGCAACTGGAGAAGAGGAGTTCAACAAAAAAACGCCCAAACCGTATCTAGAATGAACAGTTTAAGTGGAGAAAAGGAGTTCAAAAAAAAGCACAAACCTTATCTAGAATGAACAGTTTAAGCCCCAACCTTCAACCCTAAAGCCCAAACCTTATCTAGAATGAGCAGTTTAAGCCCCAACCTTCAACCCTAAAGCCCAAACCCTACTGTAAATCCTAACCATGTAGCATACTTGGAAGGTTAAGCGTTGCGGGGCCAGGCTACTGAGGACCTTTAACCACCCTAGACCCCGATAGAACCCTTTAAAGGAGCCCTTTAGAGTTGCTAAGTCCCATGATCCTTTAAGCACCCAAAACCCCTATAGATCCCTTCTAGGAACCATTTAAGGAGCCTTCTAGAGATACTACTCGTAAGTCTCATGATCCTTTAAGTAGACCCGAAACCCTAAACTCCATAGATCCCTTTAAGGAACCCTCATAGATCCCTTTAAGGAGCCCTTTAAGGAGCCCTCGTTACCAAGTCCCATGATCCTTTAAGTGCAGAGACCCCAAGGTTTGCTTCGACAGGAAGAGTGCCTGGAGCATCCCCTTGGTTCTCTCTTGGAGCCATGTAGCTTGGCGGATCAGGGGACTTAGTAAGTATGGTTATAAGTACCCTAATTGGGGTTAGGTATAAGTATCTATAAGTAATTGTAGTTACCTTCTTGTTAACCCTACTTGGAGCCATGTAGCTTGGCGTTCTTCTGGTTGCCTCTCAGGACTTGAGCTTTTGCGGATTTCTATATGAACTATATGAACTATATGAACTATAAGAAGGAGGCTAAAAGTTGAACTAAACCCTA
The DNA here is from genome assembly GCA_905221615.1 of Symbiodinium sp. CCMP2592. Classification (NCBI taxonomy): domain Eukaryota; class Dinophyceae; order Suessiales; family Symbiodiniaceae; genus Symbiodinium; species Symbiodinium sp. CCMP2592. Next base: position 258,952 of record CAJNDT010006000.1, read on the forward strand.
GTCACCCTAAACCCTAAGTCAGCCGAGGTGACTGACAGCATCTTCGCGTGTTTGCTGCTTCTGCTGAATGCCTCCATGCAGATCCTAGGTTCTTGTTAAGGGGTTGATTTTTTAAGATACCATAATTCTAGGGTTCCTTTATAAGGGATCTACAAGGGTTCCATAGAGGGTTTAGGTTTAGGGCTTAGGGGCGAGGAGATTTGATTTAAGTTACCATAATAAGGAACCATCATATTTTCTATCGATCCCTATAATGGCACTTACATTAAATTCCTTTACAAGAACACAGGATCCTTTTCATCGTCATCCTCTTGTCTCCGGAGTTCCTTGGTGAAGACTTCTCGGAGCAGTTGGAGAGTGCGAAAGAGTGGCGCCGAAGCTTTGCTCCTGGGTTCTTGTTAAGGAATTTACTTGAAGTTACCATGATCGGGATCTACAGCAAATAACATGGTTTCCTTACCATGGTAACTCCTTAAACCCTATATTGAGCCCTTATAGTTCCCATTAAGGAACCCTCAAATTATGGTTACTTAAATCAAGTCCCCAAACCAGACGTAATATGGTTCCCTTACCATGGTAACTTACATTAGATCCCAAAAGCACCAGCCCTTATAGATCCCTTAAAAGAACCCTACAAATATGGTAACTCAAAGTAGGTCCCAAAAAAGAAAAACCCAGGCTCACGACTACCTCTACGTCGACTTGGCGGAGAAGAGCCTTGCGACCAAGGCTGGGCCGAAAAGACTTGAAAGTTCATAGTAATAACAGTAATAGTATTGGTGGTAGTAGTAGTAGTAGTAGTAGTAGTAGTAGTAGTAGTAGTAGTAGTAGTAGTAGTAGTAGTTGTAGTAGTAGTAGTAATGTTCAGAATAGAAACAATTACTTTTACTGATGGTAATAATCGTAATAGTAGCAATAAGAGTAATAACATTTCTTATGTCAGGTCCATGTCTGTTGATTTCTCTTCTTATGCAAGCACTTTGACTCGAGCGTGTGCCATATAAGGAAATCCCCTATTTTCGGAAACTCCCAAATAGTACCTTGAACTCTAAACCTTAAACCCCACCGAAGAACTAGAAGATCCAGAAGTACCTGAACCCTCGAAGCTCGAAGATAGACCTCCCCCATAAAGAACCCACCCAAAATCCTAAATCCCAAACCTCCTAAACCATGGAGGTCTGCGATGAAGATGGCTCTCTGATCTTCTCGACTGCTCAGGTGGCACTCGTTGGTAACCCTGCGGCAGTGAGCGACCCAAAATGGACGTAAGATTCCTTTCAGACATCTACAAGGGATCTATAAGGGTTTAGGGCAGCTTAGGGATCCTTTAAAGGGTTGCTTTGAGGCTAGTATAAGGGTTCCTTTCAAGGGATCTATAAGGGTTTTGAGTTCAAGGACTTAGGGTTTGAGGTTTAGGGGTTTAGGGCCCCAAAATGGTCAATCTCGATCTTCGTTGCTAACATTTTTCATTCAAAGTGCATTAAGCCATACTAGAACTGTGGTGTTACTTATGGTGCTAAGGGCGCTTAAGCAGCAGAGAGTTCCCAGTCTACTAGACTGGTGAACTTAGACCAGCTACACACAGCTGCAACAAGGCAGATGATTCGTGCCTCTTGCAGAAGTAATTAACAGGGGTGGGAGCAGCAGCAGGAGTAACAGCCGAGAAGCAGAGAGTCTGTGTCACAGTATCGTTCAGGTGAGATCAACAGCTACCTTGCCCTTAGCAAGTTTGGGGAGGAGGCTTTGTCGTAGTTGGGTAACATTTTGCATGTTTATGGATACTTAGACCAATAAGAAATACAAATATGTACATTGTAATCCTATCCCAACAATGAACCAGGAAGCTTTTCAATTACCATCCTTTCAGCCTGGTGTCTTGCTGTCGGTCTTGTGCATCCTGCTCTGGAACATCTGCGTCTTCAAGGAGCTGCGGAGCATCTGGTACCTGACTTACCTTAGTAAGGCTCCTTTAAAGGGATCTATAGGGTTCCTTTAAAGGGATCTATAGGACTATAGATGGGTTACCATAAGGGATCTATACTTCCCTTGGGTTTAGTAGGGAATGGAGGAATGGGGTAGAATTATCACTACTATTACTACCATTCTTCCATTCCCTACTAACCAAACGTAAGCTGAGCCCCAGATAGCCTCTTTAGGGCTCCGTAGGGTTTAGGATTTAGGGCCAGGGCTCATTAGTATGCGTTTCTTTTTGTGATTCTGAAAAAAGTAAATCAGGCTAGATTTGGTCGGATGCAGGTATGTCCTGAAGGGCATTTTGTTGGGCAGTGCCTGGTCCAAAGCACGGCTTTCTCAATCCAACTCTGTGCAAGAGCTCTGGCAGCTGTCTTGGCAGCGAGGGTTTGTGATGTCCTGCGTTTGCCTTGGCCGCATTTGCGTGGCCTGTGCCTTGCTGATCTCGGGTTGTATTTGGTTGGGACACACTACCTCGATTACCGAGCTGATGCTGAACTCGGTGGCGTTGGAATCCGTCTTGCATGTGGCTTACCGCTGGTTAGTAGGGAATGGAGGAATGGGGTACAATTTATAACTACTATTACTACCATTCTTCCTTAAACCCTAAACCCACAACCCTAAACCCTAAACCCTAAACTCATAACTACAATTACTGCCATTCTTCCATTCCCTACTATCCAGCGGTAAGGTGGACGAGTTCATCTTCTCGGCTTTGGTGCCCACGAACCTGCAGCAGAAGATCCAAATACTGCAGCCTGTGAAGATCAAGAAAAGCCGTCGCTCTCCGAGATTGGAGAACCTTAGAGGCACTTATCAATCGTTTTAACTATTGCTAGGGTTTAGGGTTTAGGGTTTAGGGTTTAGGGTCCTTTACTCCTAAAGAAACAGCTAAACTTAGACTTCTTGCTAGAGGTCTAAGTTCAGAATAGGAACGTGGTGCTCTTCTCGGTTCTCTCGGCTGCGCTGGTCCTTCCCTACCTCCTCATCTTGGCCCCACTGAGAGAGACCATGCTCCAGGCTGGGTTAGGGATTGAGCTTCAGGCTAACATTATTATTATTATTATTATTAGGGTTTAGGGTGTAGGGGGCTGTGTTTGTTCCTGTTATCATCGCGACTTATAGTATTATGGGTTGCCTTAGATTTTTTGGTAACGTAAAGTATGAGGTCCTAAACAAGATCCCAGCAGGTGAAGTATGAGCTCTGTGGAGGGCAGCAGCAGTTTGCCATGGGTTTCAAGGACGGCATCGTGCGGGAATTCGCGACCCAGCCTGCCGAAAGCAACATCACAGCAAACAGATACATTGAGAGAGCAGTGCAGGAAAAGGTATTCCCGGAAGACTTTCCCGTGAAGCTTGCCGCTCCGGCTGTCGAGCCGGATATTTCTCGCATGCGCTCGATGCTGAACCAAGAGTACGTCGACTGGAAAAGGGAATATGCGGATTCTGGGTGCTCCTCAGGAATACTTTCCATTTTCTGTTGACTTAATCACAAGCTCAAGGGGCCACAAAAAAATGCTGGTTTCGTGTTGGGTCAAAGATACTTGTACCTAAATGCTAAGCCCAAAACTTTACAAACCTTAACCCCTAAAACTTAGAAGCTGCCCCCACCCTGTAATAGTGGTATAATAGGATTATAATAGGGCCCTAATATAATCCTATATAATCCTTATGTTCACTATTACAGGGTGGGGACCCCTTCTAACCTAAAACCCTATAGACTCTAAAGACAAAGCCCGAAAAGCCCGGAGGACTAAACCGTGTAGACCCCTGGAAACCCTGTGAGCCCTAAACCTACAGAAAGGAGCCCTACCAACCCTGAACGAACAGACCTACTGTGCCCCAAAACCCTGCTAAGTCTTAAGGCCCCTGCAGCACAAAAGCCTTAAAAGGAGTTACTAAACCCTAAACCCTGAACCCTAAGCCCTGTAGGAATGTCCCCCTGACAGCGATGGGAGCTCAATGGCGGATTTCCTTGCAGCTGCAGCATTCGAGGTCACCTTTACTTGGAGGATCAGGGGACTTAGTGAGGGTTCCTTAAAGGGCTCCTTAAAGGGATCTATAGGGTTCCTTAAAGAGATCTATAGGGTTTAGGGTTTAGGTTTTTTTCTTGGAGGATCAGGGGACTTAGTAAGTAAGATTCTGAGTCCCCTAATTGGAGTTATAAGTAATTATAAGTGTAGTTGCCTCATTTATAACCCTAGTTACTAAGTCCCATGATCCTTTAATACGGGTTCAGGGACAGCTGTATTGGTAAACATAACTTTGCTTGGTATCTTGTGAACTACAAACAGAAGAGAATACCTTGTTCCTACAAGGTTGGCCACACCGGAAACAGAAGTTGTGAAGCTTTGAAGACATACTGCAGCGATTCAGACAATTTTGATTTTGACACTTCCATGAGATTGTATTCGACAGCAGCAACATGGCTGCGCTTCGCTTGCCCCAGAGCTTGTGGATGTGCCTCGCACTATATTGGTGCATTCTCATTTTTGGATTGCGAAGCTGGAAGCCAGGCAGGCCCAGAGACTCCAAAACCGCTTAATTAAGGGATATACCCCTACATCATATTAGGAATCCAATTATAATTTACGGTATGTTCCTTAATTAAGGCTTGCGCGCCTAAAAAAAAACACCGCTCGAAATGTTGACGACGAGGAAGACAACGATGATGATGAAACTTACGATGGTCACGATGATATCGATGGCGATGGCAATGATGATAACGATGATGATGACGATGATGATAACAATCGTGGTAGCAATGATGATGACCTAGCGATCTGGCAAAGGTGACTGTGCAAAGACCTTTTGCCCCATACCTTTTCCACCCACAAACCTCAACAAACTTGCCGCGACCTTCAAAGTCATCGGCCCCACCAGTGTTTTCGCCTTCTGCCGTAAGACTAGCTTTGCAGCCCAGGTCCGGAGAATAAATTCAGGCCGGCTTTTCCCAGCACACAAAAAGCCCACTGCTCAACACATTGATGACGATGATGATAACGATGATGATGAGAATGATGAAGATGATGGTGATATCGATGGTGGCTGTGAGGATGATAGCGATGTTGACATCGATGATGATAGCACTGATGGTCGCCTAGGGCGCCCAGAAATCGTGTCCCGTTTTTGCTTCTGCCACAATACCGCTGGGGAAGGTCAAAACGTGCGATTTTGCTGCGCCTGCCACACTTTTGTACACTTCCCTCGGCCGCTCCTCTGTAGGTTTTGTCTTCAGGGTAGTTTTTTTTAGGCGCGCGCGCCTTAATTAAGGGGTTTTGGAGTCTCTGGGGGGTTCACTCCGTAGCACTCTAGGCTTGGGGACAACCAGGAAAGCACCAAAGAGGGCATGTCGTGTTATAGGATGGCACGCACTTGGATCTTGGGACTTTGCAACTAAGGCTATAAGTGTGTCAATTGGGGGTATAATTAACTATAGTTATGGTTAACTTCGTATTGCAACCCTGGTTGCTGAGCTCTGTGATCCTCTAAGCAAGGTACAGATCCCAATTCGTCGCCGGTTTTCAGGACACCACGCCATGGCTGCCGCAGGTCTTGCATCCAGCAGCGGCACCTGAACCCAAATGGGAGTTTCCAAAAACAAGAGGCCCTAATACAGTACCCTAAATAGTAGGATCCTTATTATAAAGACCCCAAAATAAGGTACCCCTAATTTTCGGAAAGCCCGAAATGCCAGACCTTTGCATTAGGAGCTACGTTTTTGTACGTCGTTAAACAGATATGTTTTTCTTGGGGGTTAGGGAATGGATTCTCGTAAATCCGAAACCTTAAGCTTTCAAAAAGATGGGAATGGGCTGAGAGGGGGCCTAAGGTACGGCTTCTCCATGTTTTCCGGGAGTCCTTCGTTCGGTCGGCTCCCGAGCTTCCCGGCGGCCTGCAAAGATACTCCTCCCGGGAGGGCTTGGCGCCACTTTTGGGGCAACGCTGCTTTCATGTCAGCCGCACATCTCAACTCTGCTGTGGCTTACGAAAGTGAGAGCTTCCGTTCGCTTGTGGGAGCCGCGATGGAGGTGGGCTGCCCCATTCTGACCGTTGCTCCCACCGACTATGGTGGCAACCTCGTATGCAGAGGGACTATCTATAACCTGCCCTTGGCATGGTGGTGTCCGGAGACCTGTGGTTGCGCATCCTCTGGCAACGCCGAAAGAGACCGCTTCTGCTTTGGGTACGATTACTGCCCCATGCACGTACTGGAGACAGACACGAACGCGGCTTGGGAGTTCATCCGAAAGTACGACATCTTAAAAATTTTAATGAATCCGGAGCTCATACCATATTCCCTGTAGTAATGTTGCAAGTTTCACAGAGATTCGCAAGTTGGCGTGCAGCAACGAAACCGTGTCAGAGACACTTCTGTTTCACTGCGATTCTTGCCTTCCGAAACATCCGGGCATAATTAAACAGTTTCTTCCACGATCTTCGATGCAATCAGGTGTGGTGAACTTTCCCGCATCGGGAAAAGCAATACCCCCTGGAATCTCAAGGGATTTGAGATGAAAACCGTCTTGGAGCCCCACGCAGCTAACCTTTCCCATACCTCCTGGAGACTAAACCTTAAGCTCCGCAAGTAGAAGCCCAACCCTAAATTTGTTTTTTATTTTCTGAAAAGCTGTAGATTCCGTTGGGATGCCTGGACGTGCACACGCAAGGTTGGCAAAAAGAAGCAGCCGAGAGAACCAGGTTGGGCCTTACCCTTACCATTACAAGGAAGCCATGCTATTTACTGTAGATCCCAATTATGGTAACCCTAAGCCCTAAACCCAAAGTAGTCGTTACAAGCAGGAAACCATGATTTGCGATACATACTTGGGAACTGAAACTCAAATCCTCAACAAGAGCCCAGTGGCTTTCCATACAGCAGACTCTATAAAGTTGGAAACCGGAATAAGGCCAAATAGTGCTGGAGTTCGCTATACATTACTCTTCAAGATTGAAGCTACGGGGTTTCCAACTTTTGGGCTTCTACTGCAAGAGGCTGAGCCATCCACCGAATATAGGGGCCCAAATAATATCATTCCCAGGGTTCCTGATTAATTATCTTTACAGTATAACATGCCCCAAATCCTGTTCTAATTATTAACTCTAAACCCCACAACATCCCTCATAGTATTCCTTACAGACCCATTTACAAGGAACCCTATTCTAACTATTAAGGCCCATATATTAGAGCCTAAACCTCGCAGTAGCTAATATAGGGGCCTAAATAGTTGCGAATCCTATTTTGGGTGTTCCTTATTATCATTATAGTATAATGGGCCCCAAAACCCTATTCTAATTTTGTAGGCCCCTATACTAAGCCCCCCCATAATGCCCCATACAGGAATCCTTCTAGACCCTTTCATAAGAGCCTTTTAAGGGAAGCCTACTCTAAATATTAAGGCCCCCCCCTAAAATTTGGAGTTTCCGAGTTTAGGGGCCGTCTGGGAGCCGGGATCCAGGAAGCTTCGGGGCCTAGGGGTTTCATATACTTGGAGGATCAGGGGACTTGGTGAGGGTTCTTAAAGGGATCTATAGGGTTCCTTAGGGTTTTGGGGCCCATTATGCTAATGCATCATGACAAGGAACCCCGAAAATAGTCACTAAACCCTGAACCCCAAAGCCTCAGCCCTTCAACCCTAAACCGCTAAACCCGCCCACACCCTCAACTTAGAGGTATCACCCGAAATCCCAAACTTAGGGTATAATCCTGAACCCCCCAAACCCCCAAAACCCTAAATCCCTAAACTTAGGGTATGATCCTAAACCCTCGACTTCGAGGTATAACCCTAAAGCCTATACTTAGGGTATAATCATGTAATCCTGAACCCGCCACCCTCAAGGCCCAGTCCCAACGCCAAACCTGCTCGGAGGTCGCATTTTGATGGGTTCAACAGCTGAGATGATCGGGCAGCTTGGAGAGAAAGTTAGCGTTTAGAGTTTAGGGGTTTAGGGTTTAGGGTTTACCTGAATCTGGATTCTTTTTATCGATATTGTTTTAAAATCTTACTTCCCATAACTAACTAGTAGGCTTTCCCTGTCAAATTAAATTCCCTGACAAGAACCCAGAATAGGAGGAAGTAGAGCTGGATTTGAGGATGATGGCGTTAGAGCAGGGCTAACCCCACTTAGTGGACTTATAACCCCAATTATAACCTACTTACTAAGTCCCATGATCCTCTAAGTAGTGGGCTCGGGGCTTAGAGCAGGGCTCAGGGAAAAAGATCGGTGTTCTGGGTTTCACATGTCGTGTCTTTTGACTTCGAGCGCATCCTGTCACTGGACCTTGTGAGGGAAGCTGACGACCTCTCTGGAAGGGACCTTAGTAATTAGAATAGGGTTTTGGGTGTATTATACCATATTTAGACTTGGGTTTCGGGATATGAACTAGAGCAAGGAACCCCCGAAAATAGTATAGGTAATTATTCTCAATCCATGTTGTGGCATAGTGCTGTCTGCCAGAGTAGCAGTGCAGGCTCCTGGTGCCTCACGAGGCTGTGCTCACGTTGACATGCGCCCTCAGGATGCAAAACGAAGCTCCTGTTCACCGCAAGACGTCTTTCAGTGGATTGCCCGAGACCGCTTGTAAGTTCAACTTTCATTGCAAAGGCAGGTGGGGTTAGCAGAATCGAAAGGTTCAGAAGACGTCCAAGTACACCAACGCTTGAAACTTGTCTTTATGATACGGCTGATGATATAAATCCTGCGCTACCCATAATATAGACTATGCCATAACTGCCATAGTTTAGCTTCATGAAGGTAATGCAAGATTTATTTCATCAACAGTATGTTTCGGTCTTTGCTGGCTATTGGGCTACGCTCGGTGAGGTTGCATTTGAGCTTGCATGAATCCAACACAACCTCCAGGGAAAGAAAGGAAGTCACTTGAAGAAGATGCAACTTGCCCTCTATCCTGCGGACATAAAACGCAGGGTTTACTTTAAAGGATCATGGGACTTAGTAGCTGGGGTTATATATCAGGTAACTATACATATAAGTTCGGGCGCACCCCTATTTGGGGTCCCCTACGTTTTTCGCTACATCATCTGACTGAGCTATAACCACCAGACTAGGTTATAACCAGCCGATTAGGTTATAACCAGCCGACTAGGTTATAACCGTTCGAATAATTTATAATCAGGTATACATTATCGATATTTCAGTTTTTTCCAACAAGCGTGCTGTAGTCATTAGTCTGGTTCAGTCATTCCTTATCGCGAACTAAATTTTGGAACGAAAAGTTTTCCATCTTTGTACTGTAATGCCGCAATCCCATCAAAATCTCTGTTGTTGGGCGCATTGCTATGACGTTTTGGCAAACTGATAGCTTTCAATGACATATCCCTGTGCCCCCATGTGATTGCTTGTAGACACTGGTATATCCGGTAGGTATATTTGAGTGGTGCATTCCTTATTTCTGTATGACGGCTGCCCCAAGCCAAACTTGAAAACTTGCACACTACAAGCTTGGCAAACTTTGTACAGTGTTTTTCCTGGGGGACGACATGAAGCGTCGCTTCTTAGGCTTGGCACTGTTTCTATATGCTCAGAGATGAGGCCTGTGCTTTTTGTATCAGCATACCTTAACCATCACGTAAAGCTCACTGAAAACCATAAAGCTACATCTAGCTTGTCCGAATTTCTGTTTGTGTTCTTGTGAATATTTTCTGAAGGTCGAACAGAAGCCATTGTTCCCAATCCAGAACGTGCTCCTCGTTTTAGAAAAAGTGGTAAACACACACCGAATCACTCCTCGAAAGAGGTACATCCATGTAGTTGGAAATAGCATTGCAAGGAATTTTCTACGTACCGAGCGAGGAAACCTAACAGTTTGCAAGTTGCAAATCGCTCACCACACACATTCTTATCAGTTTTATCTCATCGAAATCCTGCTTCCTTGGAACGATGTTTGAACATAACGTTGCAACCAGTTCGCCTATGTACGAAGTGATGAAACCTGACCACGCTGTAAGCTTTGATATACTATCTCTCCCTACAATGACGTCGCATCAGTCGTATCTCAACTTTTTTGTGTACCGTGATATTCCAATGTTGACAACACTTACTGACCTACTGTAATCCCGATAGAGACCCTTCATCTTCCGCATTTTGATTCCTGGGTCATTGACATGTTAGCGGCTATTCTCTCAATGTGAACATAGGTCTCATAAGCCCGATGTACTGAAACGGACAGACCATTATGTAAAGTCCGCCATATAGCCTTTCCGCTAAAGTTGGGGAATGCGCATATGGTCCCTGGAATTATGTTTGTTACAAATCACTGCATCATGCCTCAACAACCGAATACATGCCAATTACCTCGGACCTTCTTCTAGTCCTTGTTTAGTTTCATTGCGGTTACATTTCCCCTGAAGCACCGAAACTTTCGAACGTTTGGATCTAGGTCTAGGTGTTGATGAAGTAGCGGTGGCACAGATTTGCTTCGTAAGGTTTATATTGTGCAACAAACAATCAAGGCACCCCAATTTACAAACCACAACCCTGGTATGTAAGCCCCCCGGTGTTTCGACACAGTTTACCAATATTGCAGGTTCACCATCAAGTGTTGGGTTTGGGTTTTACTGCTTAGGGTTTGGCGCTAGGGTTTGGGGGAGACTTAGACTTAAACCATTATACCGGCTCGCTTGCGCGATACGACACGGAAGACTTAAACCATCAAACCAATAAACCAATCCATTTGATCTATAGGGCACGGCGGGAGTCTTCAAACCCTGAACGTATTTTGCAGCCTGGTTATAACCTCTGTCCCCGGTTATAACCAGGACACCTGCGTAGTAGGCAGCCCTAGACCCATCACTAAACCATTAAACCATTATCCTTTCCCCCAATGGAACCAAACCAATAAACCATTAAACCAATCCTTTTGCCCCATAGCACTAAACCATTAAACCAATCCCTTTACCCCATACCACCAAACCACTAAACCATTAAACCATTAAACCAATCCTTTCCCCCAATGCACCTAAAACACTAAACCATTAAACCATTAAACCAATCCCTTTACTTCATACCACTAAACCACTAAACCATTAAACCATTAAACCATTAAACCAATCCGTTTGCTCCATACCACTAGACCACTAAACCACTAAACCATTAAACCATTAAACCATTATGCTTTCGGCCCATACAGGGATGTGTCTCTCTCTATAGGGGAAAATGATTGGTTTAATGGTTTAATGGTTTAATGGTCCATTGGGGGAAATGATTGGTTTAATGGTTTATTGGTTTAATGGTTTAGGTCCATTGGGGGAAATGATTGGTTTAATGGTTTAATGGTTTATTGGTTTGGGTCCATTGGGGGAAAGGATTGGTTTAATGGTTTAATGGTTTATTGGTTTAGTGGTATGGAGCAAAAGGAATGGTTTAATGGTTTAATGGTTTAGTGGTTTGGGTGTGCCAAAACCCAGGGGACCCCATATAGGGGGGTACCCATAAGTTCTTATAGCCCCAATTAGGGTACTTATAACATCTTATAACCTTACTTACTAAGTCCCCTGATCCTCCAAGTAGGGTTTAGGGTTTAGGGTTCACCGCCTGTACGCAACGGCTTGAACATCGATGGACAACTAAATATGGAGTGTTTGTATAATACAGGGGCCTAAGCAATTACCAACACCATTCTGGGGGGCACCTTGTTATACGTATATGTAACAGCATAGTTTAATGGGCCCGCAAAACCGCATTCTGATTATTACCATAGTTCCTTCCTTCACGATTGAATGCTCCAAAACAAGAGGAAAGAAGATTGAGAATCAGAGGAATGAAGAGAAGCCGAGACTCATCAGACTATTCAGCCGCTGTTCAGGGTAGACTACTCAACAGTCGCGCACTCCAAACCCCAAGACCCTAAACCCTAAAGCGCTGAACCCTAAACCAGCATCCCGGAACCTAACCAGTACTGTCCGCGCCGGCTCACAGCTGATTTTCCGCGGCGCCACAACGCCCGCCGCCGATGTCACGTGCGCCCGCAGCTCCATGCAGGCCAATGGGGCTTCCGGCGTAGATGTTTAGGCTCTGTATAGGGTCTATGTATGAAGCCAAGATCTCGCACGTGAGCTCCACACTGCCAGCCCTTAGTTTGTAAATGCTTATTGCTCTTCAAGGCACCTTCGATCTTCAATTAGGATTCAGGGTGATTTAGAGAGCAGGGACGGTGTCGCGTGACTTCTTGAATTCGCAGTTTGGGGTTTTAGGGTAAGGTTCCTTGTTCTATTTATTGTGCAGTATTCCCCCTACAGTGTGTTTGAAACAGATGATAATGGCGACGATGCATACGCAGAAGAAGATGATGGTGAGGTTTCGACGATGTTGATGCTCATGTGGAACTCCATGGTGCTAATGCTGAGAAGACGATGCTGTTGGTACACATGTGTTGTATATGTACATACATACATACATATATATATATATATATGCGGAGAAGGAAGATGACGCTGTGTCAGCATGGTTTAGGGTGTTTCTTGCCAATGTCATCTTCACAACAAGTGGACGAAGAGACACTGTCGGCCCACGCCAATTTGCAAGAATAACGGGTGCTCGGTTAACGATTGTTTCTTCGTCAAAACGGCGCTTTTCGTGGTAAGCAGACGCTTCTTTTCTAACTAGAGGTCCACTGATCCTCCACGCATTATCCGTTGCCAGGAAAGTCTTGCACGAATATAGAAGCTTGAATGATTACTGATATTGTGCTTTAGGGTTCCTTGTTCTAATTTTGCTACAAAGGGGCTTTGGGAAGGCCAAGCCGAGGTCGGGCTTGGATTGCACTACGAGTTGAAGCCTCGCGCTATTTGGAAAGGGGTTTTTGGGTAGAGTAGAGAAATTTTTATAGAAACTATAAGGGGCCATGATTTCGGGGAGCATTGCCTCTAGTTATTCCGAGGAGCTGAGCTGAAGGAGTGCAGATTTTGCCTGCAACCGTGGTTCAGAGCCATAGACATACCAGGACGCAGTCATGAAACATCCAAAGTACTATGCCATGCTGTACATGAATATAACATAGTATAATATAGTTCAACATGATATAACATACTATACATTAACATAAATGTAATACAACGTACGATCATAACCCATACTGTCAAGTCAGCTGGAGGGTGCCAGAGCCTTCTTCCTAAGTGAAGTGCAGGCTGACGAGACGATAATTTAAGTTACCATAATAGGGATTTATAAGGGCTCCTTTAAGGGATCTCTAGGGGTATAGGGTTTAAGGTTTAAGATACCATACTAGGGATCTAAAAGGTATAGTAGGGATCTATAGTTAATCATACGATTTCCTTTCTCCCTTAACAAAGCCCGGGAGAAGCAGGGAGCAGTGCAACCGGGTGTTGGGGCCATAGCAGCCTTTGTCGTTACCAGATGACTCGAGACTCGAATGTTGAGAAGGGTCTAGCATTCAGAGAGCGGGGGTTATGAGCTCAAAGGTAAGGGTTCAGAGGTTAAGGTTTGCAGTGTCTTGACATCCATGCATCTCCCATGCCTTCTCATGGATTCCGCTTTGCGCCGCTGGAGCGCGTTCCGGCGCTCCTGTCATCCTTTGGCGCGATCGAGCCAGAGAACGCGTGGCGTGCCTTCACATTAGGAAGAGTCATTAGAATCAAGGGGTAAAATATCTGTAGTCTTACTTACTGTCATTAGAATCAAGGAGTCATATAACTATAGTATAATATACCCCTGAGGCCTATTTCCAATGACTGAGGCGCCTATACTTTTTTGAGCTACAAGAAGCCTTAAAGGACCACTATCACTAGACTCGTCGATGCATCCAAATCAGGGCCCTTAATGTTTTAGAGTTTGGGGGGTTTAGGGTTTGGGGTTTATTAGGGTTTAGGGTTTGGGGTTTAGGGTTTGGGGTTTGAGATGTCAGAGCGCTGCCTTGCATTCTGGGAGATTCGGGACGGCCACAGCGGCACATACTAAGTCCCCTGATACTCCAAGGAAGGGCCTTGGGTCTTGGATTGAGGTTGTGTAATATAGGGGCCTAAAATATCACGAATACCATTTTGGGGGCTCCTTACTATAATTGCAGTATGAGATAGCCCTAAAGCCCTATCCATGAAGGCCCCGACTTCAATGCCTGTACCCGATAACTTCAATTGCCTGGCCTCCAGTCCCTTAAGCTACCCTAAACCCCGATCCCTAAACCTTCAAACGTTAGTAACTCAAACGGTTTCCTAAAGTGTTTCCAGCAGGGGCCGAAGAGGGACCGATAAGAGATGTATAAAAGTCCCTCTAACAACCTCTAACCATCTAACCTTCTAGCCCTCTAGCCCTCTAATACTCTGACCCTTTAACCCTAAAGCATAACTTCCGGGGAGTGGTGCTGGTATGTATTCAGCCCTTTTAGCTGATCAGAACAAGAGTTCCAGCTCTTGAAGCTAGTTGAGCGCCCTCAGCCCCAGATGCTGACGCCTTGCACCCTTAGAACCCCCCCAACACCAAAACGTTAAGTCAAGTTCTTATAGAACCCTTGTCCAAGGGCCCTAAACCCTAAACCCTAAACCCCGAAACCCCTTAATTAAGGAATAAAAGAACCGATTTCTTCGGGCTCTGAAGCACACCTTTTCATGTTTTCTTCTGTACGTAATGGATGATGGGACTTCCCAGGGCTACAACTGCGGTAGCTGTATATATGGGAGTTTCCGAAAATAGGGGATCCTAATGTAGTATCCTAAATAGTAGGATCCTTGTTATAAGGATTCCCAAATAAGGTACCCTGAATTTTCGGAAACTTTAAACCCTAAACCCTAAACCCTTTACAGAACCCCTTTAAGGAACCCTTAAAGGTACACCTAATTTTCAGAAACTCCCATGTCATTAAGTGTAGTCCGAAGCAATGTGCTTACATCCAAGCTTGGTGAGTCGCCCCATCCTCCTTTACAGAACCCTGTACCCTTATAGGAGCCCTCATAGGAACCCTTATAGACGTCCTCATAGGAACCCTTATAGGAACCCTTACAGGAACTCTTGTAGGAGCCCTTCTGGGAACCGTTATAGAAGTCCTTGTAGGCACCGCTATAGTAACCCTTGCAGGAGTCCTTATAGAGACCCTCATAGGAACCTTTATAGAAGGCTCCTCGATGACTCCGATCATCCTGCACACTGGCCGAACACCAAGCTCGCCGCTTCTCTCGGTTACAATATGAGATAGTTGAGGGGTTCCTTTCAAGGGATCCTCTAAAAGTTCCTTAAAGGGATCTATAAGGGTTCAACTCCCATATAAGATAATACAAAGGTTTGAGGGTTTCTTATGTAAGGGCTTCTTTACGTGGGTTCCTGCAATGGTGGATCTAGATTCCTTTAGCGGTTCTTTCGTTGTTCTACAGCGTGTTAGAGCTTACGGGCCCCAAACCCTAAACCCTGTAACCCTAGGTCCCTGAAGCACGATCTTAATCCCGAAACCACGAGCCCGCTCATGGAAAAATAACCCTGAAGCCTAAATTCAAGAACAAAGACCTGAGATCCCCCCAACCCTCAACAATAAAGCATAGGCCTGAACCCTAAACCCTGATGTTGGTTTAAAGGGATCTATAGGGTTCCTGAAAGGGATCTATGGGGTTTAGGGTTTAGGGACTTGGGTGGGCGGTGGACTTTGTAAGTAGGTTATAAGCAGAGTCAGAAGTACCCTAAACGGAGTTATTCCAAGTATAACCCTACTTATAAACGACTTACTAAGCCCCCCTCCAAGTTCGACACCTATGCAAATTTGTTAAGGTCCCTAATGTTGGGACCCTGAGTATATTCCGACATTATTTCAGTACAATATAATGTAATGTGTAATAAGCCCCAAAGCACCATTCTAATTATCAAGGCCCTTGTAGTAGACTTTATTGTAACCCTTACAGATGCCCCCAAACCCTCATAGTGGGCCTTATAGTAACCCTAATAGACACCTTCTATGAACCCTTCAAAGGAACCCCATTCTCTTCATTAAGGTCCCGATATATGGACTGAAATTAGCTCGCACGGTATGCCGAAGCGCGCCCGCTGAACATGCCCTTCTAGTCGGCTTGTTATAGTAATTAGATAACCTACACCAAGCACTATTCTACTTACCAAAGCCCTTTCAGAGTTCCCTGCTACCTTAACAGTCTAATGAATCATATTCGTGTCCCGTGGCCCTTTTAGTGGGCTTTTTGTATCCTAACAAGATCATATTTACAGCAGAATGTCGAAAGCAGTTCGTGCTCTATCCCTAAACCCTAAGCCCTCAACCCTAAAGTCTAAGCCCGAAACCCTAAACCCTGAACCCTAAGCCCTGAACCCTAAACCCGAACCCTAAACCCTGTGAAGACCTCGGAGTCCAGGCGGCCTATCTCAGATCAAGGGGCTTCGATCGGCAGCTTCACGATGGACCCCTGGCACAACAAGGGGCGCTTATTACCATTACTGTTAATACTATCAATACAAGTATACATATATATATAAATATATATATATATATATATATTACTGGTAATACTATCTATTACTACGATTATTACTATCAACACTATTGCCTAAAGACGGCTATTGTTATTCATACGACTAATACGATTATTACTATTGATACTATATGCATTGGTATAAACCCTAGACCCTAAAGTCTAAACCCTGCATCTTGTGCTTTTTGTGGGCAGGTAGAGGCAAAGGGCAACAGGAGGGAGCAACTGTTGTCTAACAGTAAGAGCAGCAAAAATTGCATGTTGAGCAACAGCAAGGCTAACGATAGGGGCAGGGGAGTAACAACAGATACAAGTGTAGGAACGCTTGCATGGGTCGCAGGGGCTAGTAAGGATTAGGCTTTCAAGACATCGACTTCAGCATAGGGCTTTGCAGTCCAGACTGTCGAAGTTGAGGTGAGGGCTTTAGGCTCTGGGGTGTTGCAAACGGCGCGCGGGTCACAAAATTTAAGGGTTTGTTGTGACACGAAGCGGAAGGGCTAGGCAAGATGTCCTGAGAGTCGCAAAAGGCGGTAAACAGCATCCTCAAACCCTCAGGGCAAGTCCTTCGAGGATGGGCGGGGATTCGTCCATAGGTGCGGCTACTTAGCACCAGTGGCTGATATCAGTATGTCATTACCGTGTGCTTGCCTGAGCAGTGTAGTTATCCAGCATTGCAATGTAAACCACGTTCCACAACTCCTGAGCCATTCATCCTCGCTTAACATAGAAGCTTGAAGAAGTACTAATGGTTCCTCCGTTCCGAACTATAAAGGTCCTTAAATTATACCACAAAAATGGACCTCAGGAAAGTGGCCACAGCTCGAGATCGCGGTGCGCTGCCACGACGAGGAGTATGGCCACACGTGGCATCCTGGACCGGATCATCACGAAGAGATTTCCCACTGACTATAGATCACTATCGAAGAGAACAGAGTCTACTCAATCTACTGGGTACTGGCAACTTGAAAGATCAGGGGACTTAGTAAGTAAGGTTATACGTACCACAATTGGGGTTATAAGTATAGATATCTTATTTACAACCCTAGTTACTAAGCCCCGTGATCCCTTAAGAAGAGAATCAGATACTGAATGTGCTATATATTTTTGCAGAGAGCAAAGACGTGGATTTCAGGGGTGGGCGAAATTCAGTCCGAGACCTTGCGAAACTGTATGTGTATGTATATGAGATATACATGTTTATACATATACATATATTTATTTCATCTCTCTCGGTCTCTCTCTCTCTCTCTCTCTATATATATATATACATACGAATACACGATATTCCATCATATATATATATATGTATATGTGTATACAGTGTTTTATATTCTCATCTTCCATACTATATGCTTACGTCGAACAAGGAACCTGCTAGCCGAGGTACCGCCTGGACTGCAGTGTGTGCTACCCAGGCCGAGACGAGTGGTCAGTCCTGGGGTTCTAATGAGGGGGTGTAAGGAAACAGGGTTTAGGTATGTAGGGTTTAGGGTTTAGCATGCAGGGTTTAGGGTTTAGGATATAGGATATAGGGTTTAGGGTTTAGGGTTTAGGAAATGGGGTTTAGGGCAGGGGTCTATAGAGTTCTCAAAGGGTTCTATCACGGTTCCATGGCAGATCACGCGCCGAGATGGTAGCCGGAACAGAAGACCGTCTCCCAATCCTGGGAGCTAAAGCGGCCAAATTGGGTTGAGGGGTTTATGGTTTAGGGTTCAGGGGCCCGATTAAAGGGTTGAGGGTGTTCCAAAGTTATGTACTTTGTGGGATCTATATTAATCAAACGCGACCAGAAAGCCACACGTCAGGCTGTAGCAGAAGTGGCGTTGAACGACAAGTCCTTAAACAGAATTCTTATGGAACGCTTATCGTACTTGGAGGATCAGGGGACGTAGTAAGTAAGGTTATACGTCCCCTAATTGGGGTTATAAGTATTTATAAGTAATTATAGTTACCTTATTGTTAACCCTAGTTACTAAGTCCCATGATCCTTTAAATCCCCTAATAAACTGCTATTAGATCCCTTATCGGAACCCGTTTAAAGGTACTACGTTCCATAATCCTTTAGGTTAACTAAAAACCCCAAAACCCTTTATAGAATCTTGTAGATCCCTTGAAGGAACCCTTAAAGGATCCTTTTAAAGGTCCCCTTAATTTTCGGAAACTCTAAACCCCAAAACCCTTTATAGAACCCTTGTGGATCCCTTTAAGGAACCTTTAAAGGATCCCTGTAAAGATACCAGTAATCTTCAGAAGCTCTAAACCCAAATCCCTAGGAACCCTTAAAGGATCTCTTTAAAGGTACCCTTGAAGGTCAAAGGTACCCCTAATTTTCGGAAACTCCCATATTAGTAGAATAGGGGACCCATATTGGTACCCTAAATAATCGGATCCTTATTAAAAGGACACCAAAATAAGGTACCCCCCCTAATTTCGGAAGCTCCCATAGTAGTGAAGCCTGCAGAGGCGACGAAAGGTACACCTGGTTCACCAGCAAGCGAGCTTTGGCCTGGGCTTAGGGCTTAGGGCTTAGGGTTTAGGGCTTTGGGGTTTAGGGTTTAAGGGTTTAC
This sequence comes from Symbiodinium sp. CCMP2592, assembly GCA_905221615.1. Classification (NCBI taxonomy): domain Eukaryota; class Dinophyceae; order Suessiales; family Symbiodiniaceae; genus Symbiodinium; species Symbiodinium sp. CCMP2592. The sequence goes on from CAJNDT010006000.1 coordinate 277,931, forward strand.
TTCTTTGGGACCTGGCACTTAAATAACCAAGTATGAAACAAAAGTCTATACTTTTTTCTCCTGGTTACTTCAAAGTCCAGTGGCTGCCCCGAAACGGACAATACAACGGTCTTAGGCTGAGAAAGGGCTTGGCGGCTAAGGAATCGTATTGGTACGAAACTAAACATCTGGGGAAACATGTTTTTGCCCCAAAGGTTTAGGTAAGGAGTAGTAGTGGTAATGGTATTCGTTAGACATCCAGGCTCCTGTATTAACATCTTCCGTGCTCCCCTCTTGCTGGGTGTGCGGTTTAGGGTTAAGGGTGCTTGCAATCGGGAAATGGGTTTTGATGCCTCAAAAACATTGGTTTAGAGGGGCTTAAAAAGTTACAATATTATTGCTTGGAGTTCCTTATTATAGCTGTACTATGAAGCAGCCCAAAACCCTATTCTAATTATGAAGGCCCCTACGCTACTTGTACGTCTCTGTCGCGATTTTATTTTCGGCTTTCACTCAGCTTCTCCACCCAGGGTGTTGAATTGTCAGCACAATGTTCATTGCGCTTCCGAAGATGTCAACTTAAGTGTTCTTCGGCATTTTTGAACTGCAAAAACAAACTCCAAGGGATTGTGATAGATTAACCTCAGCACAAGAGCATGGCAGCTCTGTGATGCAAGGATTGCGGCACTTCCGCGAGAGGCTTCATGACCCTATCAAGGGAGAGCTTAGCGACTCAGCTGCGAAGTGAGCGGGTTTGGGATTTCGGGAAGTTTAGGGTTTACTTAAATAAAGGATCATGGGACCTAGTAACTAGGGTTATAGATAAGGTAGCTATACTTATAACGTGCAGAGATTTGGGGCTCTGGGGAGTTTTGCTTCAGTTTCAGTCATTCGCCAGCGCGGTGTGATGAAGTGCCCTAGGCACCACGGGCCTCTGAACGTCAGCACCAGGCAAAGCACCAAGCCCCTAAGTGTAGAGAGATGTAGAGAGTATTCGGTTTAAGGTTTAGGGTTTTGGGTTTAATTAGGGTTTGGGGTATTTTCTGGAAGCCATACAGCCCTCCAGTGTCAAGGGCCAGTGTCGGGAACAACAGGAACCAAGAGAATTTCGCATGCCGAGGGGGCATCTTCTGCGTCAGGCCCTTGAGGAAGTGGGAAGGCTCAGCCCTAAGCCTAAGCCCTAAAAGCGCTAAAGCTTTAGCCGCTCATGCTGCGCATTCGAAACCTTTCCGGATGCGAGCTTCTTGTGTTTGGGGTTTAGGGGTTTAGAGTTTATGGGCCACTAAGCCTACTTCTAACTAAGAAGAACCTGGGCGAGGTGAGGCCTTGTGATAGAATCGACCGCGCAAACCCGATTTCAGCCCTTAGCTCAAAAACCGAAACCGTTCCTAAACCCCTAAACCGTTTCAGAAAATAAGGGACCTTACTGTAGCACCCGAAATAGTAGGATCCTTATTATAAGGACACCAAGATAAGGTACCCCCGAATTTTTCTAAAACCCCTCATCCAGGTGAGGCCACCTACTGCCAGTACTTCTCCGACGCACCCTTTGCCCGGCACGGAGGGCTCGCCGCTCGGTTCCCTGGAGCTCTGCGACCTTCGTTTCTAAAGGGTTCATCATTTGTCCTTTAGCATGGGTTTAGGGTTTCGATTATAATTGCACTTTTCACTGTTAGTCACTATCGCTCTTCTATTCCGTTTTTTGTTTCAGGTTTCACAGGACAGTATATCAGGGTTGTTGTTGTCGTTGTTGCGGTGTTTTTTGGTAATGCGGAGGAGGGTTCTTTAAGGGTTGTATCGGCTTGTCGTAGGGCGTAGGGGTCCGAGTATAGATTTTTGTTTGGTTGTTTTAATTGGGCTTTCTCATGGGTCATTGTGTCATGGTGTCACAAAAAAACGTTGCAGAGCTTCAACAGGGCGTTATTGGGAGTTGCCTTCGCTCCCCCATGTACTGACGGGCTTCAATGTTGAACAAAATAATACCCTTGCCGGAATGCATCAACGCCTTGTCATGTCTATTCGAACATCTTCAGGACACACCACCATGTTTGTATCGGTTTCAGATCAGAAAGGTTCGCAGGAGGAGGTCTATGTCGTGCGGCCCTGTGCGTGCATTGGGGGGGGGGTTCAGTGAGCTCTATGTATAGGTTGGGTGCTGAGGCAGCTGCGCTCAAGGGTTCTGTGTGCTCCGTAAATTCCAGGTACTGCCATTAGTACAACAACGGCAATGACTTGGGAGCAGAGCCATTAGTGCGATTCATTGCAAACCCTACTTGAAGGCTCATGGGACTTAGTAAGTAAGATTATAAGTAGGTTATAATTAGGATAACCCCACTTAGGGGACTTATAACCCCAATTATAACCTACTTACTAAGTCCCATGATCCTCTAAGTAGTCAAGCCCCAGGGACTGCAAAACTTGCACTGCAACGGTTGCAATACGTGCAAGAATAGCCAGTACCATCATTGCCAGTGCAACTACAACATTTGCCGTTGCTGCAGGTTGCAATCCCTGCAATCAACAATTCCTGAATTCTTGGGAAGTTGTGTAAATGTTTACGACCGCGAGTTGCAGCGTCCAGGCTTAAACTGTTTTCATGTAGACGTTGACGGTTTAGGGGCTTGAGCAAGGGCTTCGGCTGCAGCATTCAGGGTTCGGGCTAAACGGCAAAAATCCAAACGAAGCTCTTGGCGTTTGCAAGGCATAACTTTAGGCGCAAGGCATGAAGGCCAGTTAGTCCAAACCACAAAGTCACGCACCCCCCCCCCCCCCCCCCCCCGGTGCATCAAGCGCATAGCGCCCGAGGAGTCTAAATTCCAAGAAGTAAGGAGCCCCAATCCCCCAAGTCCACTAAACCCTAAACCCTAAACCCCTAAACCCTAAACCCTAAACCCCTAAACTCTAAACCCCTAAACCCTAAACCCTAAGATGGTTTAAGCCGTCCACAAATCAGATATCGACGCGAAACCTTTACTTCTTGGATCAGAAGTAAATGGGAGTTTCCGAAAATAGGGGACCCTAAATATAGTACCCTAAATAGCAAGATCCTTATTATAAGAACCCCAAGATCAGGTACCCCTAATTGTCGGAATCTCCCAAATACCTCAAAATCCAAGCCAAGAAGAGAATTTCGGAGCCCGAAAGGAGACCAAACACAATGCCCGGCCTTAAACCGCAAAGCGCCGTACACCCGCCACCAATCCCTGTGCTTCCAAAAGGAGTGGCCACGGACCGTCTTACCTCGGATTCTATCAGAGGGAGGACTGCCTCAGGAAGGGTCACAGGTCTCGCTACAGAGGTCCCCGCGCCTCTTGGTCATGCCCGACTGAGTCCGAAGCTTACACTGTTTGTGCGTGATGCGTTGCCACTTACAGCGCAGTTTGCCACTCATGCGCGCCTGACCAACACATTAACACATGCTGCGCCATAAGTTGCGGTTTGCCACTTCTCCTCAGGTCAACAGCTCCCATAAACTTTCCGAAGCGCTGCCGTGAGATTGTGGACATTCGTGTCTCAGCTATTGAACACGTAATGATGGTACATATAATACTATGTGTTAAGAAAGGTCGAGCCGTCTTTGAGCGCCTCCTGGATGCTGACATTATCACAGACCATCTGAGCGACGACTGGAGTCTCTCATCTAATTGCAGTATTCCTGCTCCTCTCTAATACATATGTCTGGAGCAACCTTTCGCCTAAGGCAATGTTTTCATCGCAAAGATCATCCAGCAAATGCCGGATCCTTACAAAGCACCGTCCTAAATTTCTGATCACATGGCTCTGCGTTTCAACATAACACAGGTACATCGCCGTGCAGAACTACATGGCTCCGTCCGCACACCTCCCTCCCGCGGAAACTACGTTCGACTTCGCTTACTACAAGGAGTATGTGGATGCAGGACATCTCATGCTAGGAACCTCGTATATGGAGAGGTTGACTCCGTGCCATGCAGCCTTGCATTGAAATCTACATCGCTAGGACGCAGCCATCTGCAAAGCGCTGTGTTCTTTTCGGAGGTTGATCCCATCTCGACCAGCCCTGCAGGTTCTTCACACTTCATGTATGTTTTGCCGATTGCATGCATGCCCGTTAGCTCTGCGGCGTCTGCGTATAACAGGCAACGATGTGATGGGAGCCATCATGCGGCGCATGACCCTGGAGTCCAACACGTCCGTCGAGCGCCGTGCCCTTTCCGCGCTCTGAATGCGCAGTAGACCGCTACCAAAGTTCATGTGGTAGTTGCCAACATTCCATAATCAAGCTACCGTGCAGGTACCAATGTGCACTTTGGCATCCGAACGGATATCACGGACGAGAATATCTGGCATTTCGATCCGTTCCCTTGCGTCTTGACTTATTTACAACATAACATGAAGCGGCATACACATACACTAGATCTCAGTTCAACGTGATCAGGGGATGCCTACGTGCGAAAAAAGAGACCGGCAACCGCCGGCATCGCAATCTGCTCTGAGTGGAAGCCGAAAGGGCAAAGGACCTTTGCATGTGCACACCCCTACCTGTCGGTAAGTGTATGTACGGATTAAATTCATATGAACATCAAATATTCGCAGGAATCATGGGCCGAAGAAGATCAAACTCCCGTGGGTGCTGGAGAGAAGGCTTGTTGTCTTGTATATCACTCTGGCTACCGTCCAACGCACAGATACTCGTGATCTGTCTCTACTTGTCAGGCCTTGCGAGAACTGGTACTATGCGAGAGGATCCAAAACAACTTCCTCAAGTCTCCCGCCTCCCAACACACGCTCCTCAGCTGCATACTTATAATGAGTTACAGGAAAATCGTGAAGCGCATTCAGCGCATGCAATGCGAGGTGAATACGCTCTCTGCGTACTCGCCCAACTTAACATAGTAAATAAGTGATGCGCAAACACATTGGCGTAAGAGATGTCAGAACCACAAGCACTTGCTTTTCTAAAATAGTAGTGCAAGGCCATATCGCACGATGTCGAAGATACTCTAAATACCCAATACTCACAACCAGTCTCAGGTACTGTGTCCGTCCGACCACATCCATCGACTTGCGTCAGAGTGGACGTTATCTTCTTGCTGCAGAAGGGCATTTCATTGGTTTGCGAGTGCATTCCGATGGCATCATGGAGCTGAAAGCTAACGTGCACTCGGATCCTGTGGAGATACTAGTAGCAGAACTGTTGGACATGCCGCTTGAAGCCGCCTTCAATATTTGCAAGATTGGAACATCTCTCACATGTGCTGCTGCATGCAAGACAGACTGCGGCTGCTCCTCTGCGCCTGACTTGACAGAGTCAGACTTGCCGTCTCGTTCCAATGTCATATCGCTTGACATTCCAAACATCTTGGTTGATTACCTCGGAGGCGCAGTTTCCCGCGCCCCGTCCATTCATATCATGAGAAGTGTGTACACCAAAGCATCGCCTATTACACTACGCTATACTAAGGGGACGAGTACATGCGTAGTGGAGTTCCGACCACGGCCCAGCAGACAGCCTCCTGGCTGCGATAGTAGCAGTTCTCACAGTGCATACCACAAATGTCTTGCCACTCCTGCAAATTTAGCTGAGGAACGGGAGGCGGTAGCCGAACCTGCGGAGGCTTCTTCAGTCAGCGCCTTTTGTAGTTGGGGCTTTGCAGGGGGGGTGCGAGACAATCCTTTCGCTAAGGACATGAACAACGCGAAACGGCGGGGCCCGCGGTTGCTCTCTTTTTCCATCTTTTTTCCATGGGCAGATGTGAATGCTTCTAGTTTCAACAGGTGTGGGGTCGGTTTGTTGGCTGACTATCATGCCAGTCGAACCAAACCTGGCAGGACAGGAGGGCCGGCGTGCGCTGCGCGATCGAAGGCCAAGGCCAAGGCGAGACATTTTGAATTGCAAGCAAACGTTGCTTCGCGCGCGCGCGCACGGGCTGGCTTGAGGCGCAGGGAGCTCTGCGCGTTTCGTCTCCGCCTTAGAAACCTTTGTTGCAGAAAATGTTTTTCTTGGGGTTTTGTTGCGCGTGCTTGTTCTTTTCATACGAGTTTGAGCCTAGGCCGGACCAAGAGCGTCGGGACCAAGAGCGTCGCCAATGTCTGAACGAGTCTCAGGAGTATCCATGTGGGGTTGCAGTTGTTTTTTGCGCTCATCTTGGCGTGGTCTAAGGGGGTGCTTGCAGGCGCGTCCAGCTTTTTTTGTAAAAGTGTTGTCAAGGAAAGGTTTTGCTGATGCAACTCATCACCAGGATGCCAGAACGAAGCGCAAGGCGCAGCAGGAGGATGATGAGGAGCTGGGCCTGCGCTTTCTTTTAGATTGGTCTATGCCTGTGTGCACGCGGGTGTCTGAATGCATCCGCTTGGGACTCTGTTTACGCGGCGCCCCCGTCTGTAGTTGCCGTTATGTGGTTGGTGTCTGGGAGGAATTCTTGTCTTGAGGAGATGAACAAGCAGAAGCACAGTGAAAACGGCAACACAGCCAGGATCTTAAATCTTCAGCAGATGACTGAAGGGAGAGGAAGAGTAGTAGTTGTCTAGGAGAGTCTAGGCAGAAGAGGGGCAGTGTCCTGTGCGATGGGAACTCTGGGGGCTACAAGCCACACATGTTAGAGCAGGTCCGTCCTGCTGACCAGCCTCAGTCTCAGAAGAGGTTTGCTCAAGCATAGGGTAGCAGTGCGTGAGTTAGAGTCCTGCTCAGGAGTCACGAGCAAGTGTTTCGGCTGCAATGTTCACTTTAGACATACCTTACCCGCATGCATATACGCTTTCAGTTGTTGGGGAGATCTGCAGGTCCAAGCTGGTGAGGCTGACGCACCCCCGCCAGCTCCCCCTGCGGCGAAGCGGATCCGCTTGCTGGCGTGTGGGCCTTACAATAGATGCGCGTGCTACCTCGCTGCTGAATAGGTTCATGTTCTTGCAGGTCAGCTTCTGCTGCTCCCCTTAACCGTGAAACATCGCAGGTTCGTTTGCCTCTTCTTGCCTGCTCAGCAGCTGCTCAGCATGTAGCTGCAGTTATGCAGTCATGTTGCGCCAGGTGCTGCAAAGCCTGGAGGGACTTGTGGCCTCGCAGGACAGCAACACGTGCGTGATTTTCAAACCTGGGAAGCTTTTGTCATGAGGTGTTGGGTGCAGGGCCAAAGAAGACGCGCGTAAACAAGCGCGGAGAAAGGGGTTAACCCTTCTGGAAGTTCCTTCGAAGCTCCTGAAATCCTTAGCCTGGACCGCTCTGGTCACGAAGTTTGATGCTGATGCTGCGTGATTTCAACGCATGACGGCGAGTGAGAATGCTGGTTCCATAGGTGTGCCAGATCGACATCAAGAATGGCGTGCCTGTAAAACTTGATGAACAGGAAGGAGGTTCCGTATGAAAAGGGGGAAGGATCATGCGCAGCTACATCAGACCCATGATGCAGCGCGAGGAGGAGATGATGGTGAGGTGATATGATAGCCCCGCCAGCCACCGCAACCGGGCCCAGAAGGGTGGGGGAGCTTCCTTGGGCAGAGCTCGACCCTCTCCCCTGCCTCCCTGCGGTTGTTGTTTGAACGAAGACTCTTGGAATTGGCAAACAGGTGTACGCAGTCGCGAATGCGTGTCTAAATTCAGAAAAATGTGAGGTGATCCGGCCCTGCTTAGCGTGTGGGCTTAGGGCTCGCAGGTGCAGTGGACGGCTGACGCAACTGTGTGGGCAAAGAAGGTAATGTAGCGCAGATGGTTTTCGTGGCTTCAACACTGTGCGCAGAGTGCTGATGCTTCGAAGATGCGAAGGCAAGTCAGCAATGAATTTCAGACTCTGCCTTACTAACTGGTTGGCCAACAAGTAGTTGCTCGCTTGTCAGGGTCAATCCCGAGGGCTTGCTGGAAGGCATGCAGCAGTCGTTGATGGAGCGAAAAGAGACGCTCAGAAGCGATTCAGTGGTTTCAGTGGCCATTTGTTCGGTTCAACAATAGCAGAGCCGGATTTCAGAGAGTCTTTGCTGTAGGAGAAAGAAGAAGAGTCGACAGCGGTCAGATCTGATGGAGAAGGATGCGCAGCGGCCTAGGAATGTCATGTTTTGTTGATTTTTTCATACAGTGCCTGCGTCAAGTGTGTTTTGTGAACTTCTCAGGTCGTTGCCAAGAGTGCCTTGGCCCCAGACCGTGAAATGAGCAGAATTTGTAATAAATGCACAGTCGTCATGGCGTCACTTGTGCTTAGGTCACTAAAGCTGACGGACGGCTTCTGCCGGGCGCTTGCCGCGCCTCGCAGCGACGACGCCTTCTACCGCCAGTTCATGTCGCTGTTGCGGGTGCAGGACACTTGCAGCAACTTTGGTTCACTGCAGCTGCCTTGCTACATTTCAACAGACGAATCCTGGTGCAAGCACGTCTTTTATTCATCTGGTTGCGTTGCAGATACGTTGTTATCTAACCGGCGTGCTTACGATTTTATTCGACGTGCTAGGAGTCAGTTCTGGTCGACTTCCTCCGGGGCCAGCACATGAAGGTGGGCCGCAGCACCTCTGATGCTTGGACCTCAGCAGCTACAGCATTCTACTGAGGTCGCAGTCTGTTGCCTTTCTGCTGAGGTGATCAGGAAACTGTTGGCTCTGGAGCCAAACGTGCTGCGGCGCGTCATTGGCTCGCTGCCGCTGTATGCCTTCAAGGACCGCTACCTGGTGCCAATCCTTTCTTCCGCGAGCGAACCTCAAACACCTGGTGGTGCTGAAGGATCCGTGCTTCCAAAAGCGCACAGTGGCAGATGTGGTCAAAGCGCGCGAGGCCTTTCTTTTGAGTTCTGTTGCGAATAGTCTTTCTGCTTTCTTCGTAATTTTCTGAGGTATTTCTCCAGGATGGCTATCGGCTCGCCCTCCCGGAGACCTGCAGCCAGTGCTGCTTGGGCCGCGAGCTTGGCAGCCTGTACAAGGTTGACTTCGCCAAGCTCGGCCCGGAGTTTTACAGCTTTAAGCCCATGGAGCTGGTGAAGATTGTCCCTGGAGACCGTTCCAAGGCTGCAGCTATGGCAGCTATGTGGACGGTGTTCTTTGCCCTTGATATAACTGCAGGGTTTCTTTCTCCAGTCGTGTAAGGCTACTCAACCACGCTCGTCGGTGTGTTGGGCAGGGAGGATTGCAGCGCCTACTACTCCCAGAACAGGCTGGAGTGCTGGGCAGGCGGGGCAACAGCGTCTACTAAGTCTCTTAAGTTTACTACTCCCAGAACAGGCTGGAGGTGTCGGCCACTGCCCGCTGGCTTCTAAGTGGATACAGTCTGATGCAAGAGGCTGGGGTGGGACATGCCTTGAATAGTCAGGTGCCCCATGAATAGCTGCGAGCAATCTTTGCTTCTGCCAGGCCTACGTCCGGATGCCCTTGCTGGTGACACCCAGCGAGCGGCATTCCGTGACTGGCTTTACCGTCACGCTCTTGCCTAGCGAAGCCAGCACCAATGAGGCGTGCGGAGTGTGAAGTTTGCTTGGGGGATTGCAGTGTCCCTGCAAAAAAAGTTTCCGTGGGTTACACGTAACAGAGGCATACTTGAATATCGTTCGCGCCTTTGTTCCTGTACCCTAAAACTGTACTCTTGCGCGCAGCGAGCCCTGATGCAAGATGAACGTCAATTTCTTGGACGGGCAGATGTTGATCGGCGTCGGCGTTGCAGAAAGGCAAGGTTCGGTTTTTCACGAGCTTTTCTGGAGTCACGCGGCTCTGGCAGGTTGGGTCTCTGGGTACGTGGCGAGCGCTTTTATGACCCGGCCCAGATCCGCGCCGTGTTGCCATATTGGGGCAGCCAGGCCAGGCGTGCCGTATGTCACAGCAACATGTGTCACTCTGCTGCGCTACGAAGCATTTCAGGGCGATGCTGTTGGGCCAGATGCTGCGGAGACGCCGCCGGAGATGCTGTTGGTCCGGAGCCCTGGCATTTCCTGCGCGAGTTACAGCAATCAATTTCTTGTGAAAGGTCAAGGGCATGATGGGCATCAGCGCCCAGATGGGGCAGAACGAGATCCTCGTCCCTAAGAAGTGCGCCAAGCTGCAGAAGGTTCGGCGCCCTTGCTTGGATTTGGGAACTTGCTTAGGTGTTTCGCGTCTAACTTGTTCATTGGGACAGGCCGCTGCGCCCGATGTCAAGGTTGGCATTGACAAGATGCAGCACGTGAATGGAGCGAGGAAGCCTCCAGGCAGGATTGGGGACTAGGTGCTTCAGTGGGTTTCTCGGGTACTTTGGGCGTTGGGCGCGCTTATGTGGCGTGCGTGTTGTGCGGGAGGTGCAATGTGTAGCTCGGCATCATGATTTTGCAGTTTGCAGGAAGATAGAAGGGCGGGGTAAAGTTTGCTGCCAGGCCTCTCAGCGTCTTTGTGGGCGACCTTGAACATGCGGTCAGAGCTCATACCTACCAGCCCGGAACACGTGTCTGCACGCTTGGGCCTAAGTCAGCGTTGTCGCAGTAGAGCTATTGTTTCAAAGCGTGGGATGTGCAGGTTGCGAGGGTCAGTGACAGTTCACAGTTCGTGGGGCTGCAAAGGTGCTTCCGCTGCCAGCCTTAATTTTGGAGGAGATTCTGACATCCTGCCGTCAACAGACGCAAACGGTCCTGCGCAATGCCAGCCTTGGCCAGCAGGACTGGGCTCTCTCCAAAATTCAGGTGCCCCTTAAGTTGCACATTGTTGTGCTATTTTCTCACCCAGACTTCTTGACAATTATTCAAGGAATTTCTTACGTTGCGCGTACTACCTTCGTCTTAGAGCATGTGCCTGCCACTTGCTTGGGCGATGCATTTGCGCGGGTTTACTGCAAAGTATAGAGATGCAGCTGGATCCAACGATGCGGAAAGTAGATGTGAGGGGTTGTTGATTGTGATGAAAACGAATGAAAGTGCAATTGTTTGTGTGCGTGCATTTTGCCTTCCTCCGAGTGCTATGGCAAGTCGCAACGTCGCACTATGTGGTTTGCAAGGGCTCTTGTGATGATTTGCTGCTCGCGAAAACCAGAGTGGCGTGCTGCGTTTATGTTGGTCAGGGAGGACATGTGTGTCAGCGCAAGTCCAGTGGACCGCGAGGAGTGTGTCAGCCTGCCGCGGGTGCCAGCGTCGACCATCGACGTCACCATTGTGCCTGATGCATCGTGGCCGAAATTTCCCAGAATTTTTTTCGCGTGCCTGCAACATGTGCAGCCTCTTATCGCAACGGTTGTGAGGCAGAGGCCGAGGAAACCCCTCTGCGAGAACTTCTCGAGCAAGGTGCCCACTCCCGATTGCAGAATCAAATGATCTTACTACTGTGCTAGGGTTGTGTGCGTCGGCCATTGGTGATTTTGTTCTTACGTGCAGGTTGCGACGTGGAGATCCTTGCCCTGAAGAATGGCACCCGGGCCTCCGCCGACGCATGCGTCAAGTCCCTCGTCTGGCGCGGCGAGAAGGTCCACCAGAAGCCGTCACTCATGTGGCCATGTCCTCAGGTTCAAACATGCTGTGTCACCTTTGGTTTGCAGTGTGTCTTATTGCGCTTGCAGAAAATCACTGTGAACCTGCAGACGCAGTGAGCCACCAGTGTTGCAGCCTAAGGGACGACGTTGCAGCCAGAGTCAAAGCGCTCTGTGCCTTCGACTTTGACCTGGGCGCGGACAAGTGCATCGTCACAGACGGCGTGAGTTTGATCACCGGTAAGATGGCGGCCGCTTTTAAGCATTAGTTCCTTTGTTTGTTCGTGGTTACGTCAGTCCCCTTGCCTGCCTAATGTCTTCAGCGAGTGCCCGTGCTGAATTTCTTTTCCTTCAAGGTGTGGCGCTATCCTTGCCACAGCCCTCGGGACACGTGCGTTCTTGAGGCTGGATTGATAAAATTTCTGTTGGGCTGGTGCACGCAGTGCGTGTCTTGATGTCCCTGGTTTTGAGGGCGTGGAGCCGCCCAGCGATTACTCGGGCCCATTGCCACGCAACTCCATTCTCCTCAGCCGCAAGGGCTTGCTGAACACAGCAATGGCTGGCGGTGGCTCGTCTGGTTCAAGTCAACTGATTGACGGTGCCGCCTTGCTCTGGTCAGGCCCAGTGCAGAGCCCTCAGCCCTAAAGCCCCCTACAACGAACAACCCCAAACCCGCAATCGTAAGCTGTGAGCAACTTTGAACTCTAAGCATAGAGAACCCTAAGGCCTTAACCCCAATCTAAGCTTAGAGAACCCTAAGGCCTTCACCCCCAAAAGCCCTGAAAACCCAAACTCCCAATCCGAGTCTGGGACCACTGCTCGACTGGGATCCTGGTGTGGCAAACTCACGAGGCTCTGGTTTTCGGGTGCTTTTTTCGTCCCTTCAAGGGTCGTAGAACTGTTGATGATATAAATCCTGCATTGCCCATAATAAGGAGTATGCCATAGTTCCCATAGTTTAGGTAATGCAGGATTTATATCATCAACAGTAGAACTGTTGGCTGTTAGGGCTTCACCGGGGACAAGGGCCTTCATACGGATTCGAAGACCCCGGATAAAAATGAAAGCTTTGCAAGGGCTCTATCATATACCCGCATCATACCTAAAGGATCCTGGGACATAAACGCTCTTGGCCCCAATGAACTTCCGCATCACCTTACTTGCAAAGTGCTCTGATCTTCCAAGTGTCATAGGGATCCTTAGGGGTGTAGGGGGGAGGGGTGTAGGGGACTATATTTCCTTAAATAGGCCTTATTAGTCCTTATTATGGGCCTTAAGGCCCCCTACCCCCCCTCCCCCTACACCCCTAAGGATCCCTATGAAAGTGATGAGTAACCCCACAGCTCCAAAGGCCAGGATCCTTCTTACAGGCTTTTTTAAGGTACTTGGAGGGCCAGGGGACTTAGTAAGTAGGTTATAAGTAGGGTTATCATTGGGGTAACTCCATTTGGGGTACTTATAACTCTACTTGTAACCTACTTACTAAGTCCCCTGTCCCTCCAAGTAGAGTGTATGATGAATCGCGCGATCTCATTAAGGCTTAGGGCCTTGTGAGGTTCGGGGCGTAGGCCTATGCAAGCTTGAGTTGTCGATTACTACGACCTCTACTTAAAGGATCATGGAGCTTAGTAACTAGGGTTATAAGTAAGGTAACTGCACATACGCTTACTTGTGCCCCCAGTTAGGGTACTTGTAGCCTTACTTACTCAGTCCCCTGATCCCCCAAGCACCTCGACTACTCCCCCTCTCCACCTCCGTTGTTGCTGGCAGGAGCGCTGACAAAGGCGAGCTGCCGCAGGAGCTCTTGGTCTTAAACTGTGTCAAAATTAAGGTACCTTTTTGGGTTTAGGGTTTAGGGTCCTACTATATAGGGTACTATATTAGGGTCCCCCTTAAGGACTATATGGGTGGTTGTCAAAATTAAGGTCCCTTTTTGGGTACCCTGAATAATAGGTGCCGTATTATACTAGGGACGCAGAAGGGGACCATAATTTTGACAACCACCCAAATGAGTCCCTGAGAAGGAGCCCCTTTAAAGGAGCCTTTCAAAGGAAGTGCTTACACGTGCCAGGCGCGGTGCCCTTTCAAAGGAGTTACCCTTCTACTTGGAGGATCAGGGGACTTAGTAAGTAAGGTTAGAAGTACCCTAATTGGGGTTATAAGTATAGTTACCTTACTTAGAACCCTGGTTACTAAGTCCCATGATCCTTTAAGTACCCTGAACCCCTACAGATCCCTTATCGGATACCTTTAAGGAGCCCTTTCTTCGAAGGACTTACTCTTCTAGGGAACCCTTACAAGACCCTAAGCCCTAGACCCTCTAGATCCCTTGAAGGAGCCCATTAAGGAACCCCACTTACTAAGTCCCATGATCCTTTAAGTAGGGACCCTTTTGAATCCGCCAAGGCTCCTGGTGGTTCTGCTAGCTTTTCTGGACACGCCGCGCTACAGCGACGTGGCCGACAGAGCTGGGGTTCCGGTTCTTTGGGGTTTATGTGTGGGAGTTTAGGGGTTGTCGGGTTTAGGGTGTGGGGTTTAGGGAGTTTAGAGGTTTTCGGGCTTAGGGTTCAGGGTTTCTAGCAGTTTGCAGGGTTTAGGGCTTAAGGTCGGAAACAAGGAAAGCGTCGTAAATATGTGGAGAGACAGAGGACAAGGACATAGAGGTACCTTATTTTGCGGTCCTTGTAATAAGGATCCTACTATTTGGGTTCTATACTAGGGTCCCCTATTTTCGGAAATCCCCACATAGAGACAAAGCATGCGCCAGGGAATATCACGATGCTGCTCCCTTCGACCCTGCTCTGAGCCTCAAGACCCAAGACCCTACTTGGAGGATCAGGGGACTTAGTAAGTAAGGTTATAAGTACCCTAATTGGGGTTACAAGTGATTGTATGTATAGTTGCCTTACTTATAACCCTAGTTACTAAGTCCCCTGATCCTTTAAGTAGACTCAGGCTCGTTATCTGCTACTTCAGTTGCGCGACGTGGGAGGTAGCTCTCTTCATGGTTCATGTGTGCAAAAAGTTTAGATTCTTAAAGAACGTGAACCCAGACTATAGTGTTTAAAACCCCAGCTCAGAAGACGTGACACCCGCACCCAAAGAGAAAGGACCCTACTGTCTTAACCCCCCAAACTCCTGTAATGCTGAGCCTGTCCCTAAACCCCATACCCTGAACCTTTCAAGCCTAAACTGAAACCCTAAACCCTATACCCTAAACCCCTAAAGCCTAAACTCCTAGACCCTAAAACCTAAACCCCTAAAGCCTGAACTCTTAGACCCTAAACCTGCAAGCCTGGCCTGCACGGTGCAGTTTCCGGCGCGACGCCCTTCTGCATGGATCGCTCACTGCTCCGGCTGGCCTACAAAGTGGAGGAATGTACAGACTCTAACGATTTCAAGGAATTTAGGGCATTTAAGGAATTTAGAGAATTTGGGGAATTTAGGGAACTTAGTAAGTCCTTTGGGGCTGCGTGACCAAAACCACTACCAAGGCTGAGCACCGTACTATAGGGGCCTTAATAACTACCTATACCACTCTGGGGGTTCCTCATTATGAGTGTACTATAATGTACCCCCAAACCCTATTCTAATTAAGGCTGAGCGCCGTAGACCCGTAAATTTTCTAATTTCTCGTATTGGTTAACATATTGTCCTAGTTATAATCTTTTTGAGGGCTTCTAAAATCGACACCTAGTAGAGGTCGGACAAACCCAGTAGAAGTATCTTTTTGTAGTCCCAATTTCGTTCTGAACATCCAGAAATCCCCACATCACCCCTCGGCCGTAAAACGCGAAGCCCCAACCCTAAACCTTCAGCCTTAAAACCTTCCAAACTAAGCCCTAAAACCTTGAAGGCTCAAAGCCTTGAACACAAAGCCTTTCAGTTCCTGATCTGGTTTTCACCGGGCTCTGGGCTTACACGCGGGTTTTAGGGTTTAGGGTTTTGGGGTTTAGGGGTTCCTGCCGGGTTCTTCCTCGCTTGGATCGGGCCCGGAGTTTTTTTTCTTCGTTTGGCTTGGCTCGGCTTGGCTTGGCTTTGCCGCGCTCAGCGTGGCTTGGCTTGGCCTGGCCTGGCTCGGCTTGGCCAGACGAAGAAAAGAGCCCGGTTTTTTTTTAAATCGTTTGGCTTGGATCGGTTTTTTTCTTCGTCTGGCTTGGCTCGGCTTGGCTTGGCTTGGCGTGAAAGAAGAAAGGAAGGAATGAAGGAAGGAACGAAGGAAAGAAGAAGGGAAGGAAGGAAGGAACGAAGGAAGGAAGGAAGGAAAGATAAAAGGCAGAGAGGACGGAAAGACAAGGAGTACCAGTCGTTGTCGTAGTTGTAGTACTATAGTCGAAAATTTACATAGTTTATGTGGAATGTATTTATGTATATATACAGGTATTTAGCAAGTCTGTTCATATAGTATATTGGAATTTAACATAGTCTATGCAAAACAGTACAAACTGTATACTTATATAGTGGGTGTGTGTGTGCCCATAAGTGTTTAGTATATACATAGTACATATACATATATATATATATATACATACATACATATACAGTACGTGTACAATATATGTATATACATTATACATAGTTTATATACCGTTGTTTTAAGCCGTGTGCAAGGTTGCATGACAGCCTAGGAGTCGTTCTTGAAACCCGCGATGCCTGAGATAAGTTTTTTCGAAACAAAGCACCGTTCACCTTGTGACACGGGTTCTTGCAATTGGGAACCTGCGCCGGGCATGCGAGAGTGCGCACTTGCTTGACAGCACATATGCGTTTTTTGTTTTCACCGAATACGCGACCATCATAATTGCACATGTGGGGGGGGGCTGCGCCCCCCCAACCCCCCCGCTGTTTTAAGCCGTCTGCAAGCTTGCGAGACAGCATAGGAGTCGTTTTTGAAACCCACCCTGCATAATATGTGCGTTTTTGAAACAACGCCATTCACCCTGCGAAAAAACTGTTTGCAAATGGGAAGCCTGTCCCGCACGTGGACAGTGCCAAGCTTGCATGACAGCATATATGCGTTTTGTCAAAAACCAACCATGCTAGCATCCTGATTGGCTGCCCCCTTCAACCCCCTTCTCCCGCCCCCCATATGATTTTGTTGTAAATCAGCCATGCGAGCATCGTGATTGCAAGGGGGGGGGCTGCGCCCCCCCCAACCCCCCCGCTGTTTTAGGCCGTGTGCAAGGTTGCATGACAGCCTAGCAGGGACCCAAGTCCGCCCGAGCCAAGCCAGACGAAGAATAGAGCCGAGCCAAGCCAGACGAAGAAAAACAAAAACCCCTCCACCGCTTGGATCCTTGCATGTTCTAGCGGTATCGACGAGTGCGGTACTTTGCAGTCAGGCACATGTAGGCGGAATCGACTCCGGTGTTGCGAAATTTGATTGTTGTCATGCTTGCTGGGTTCCAGGGCCATACCATACACCGATGTACATGGGAACAGATGCAAGTGCCTCCACTTGTGCACGTGCCCACAGAACAAGCATAAGGATAAATGCAATATGTATATATATATATATATATACACACAGTCATATGCATACTCACATACATATAGTATGCATGGGCCTATGGATATGTATATGTACACGTATATGTATATGTATGTGTGTGTATATATATATATATATATGTATTTGTATGTGTAAGTGTATGTGTATGATTACGTATGATTATGTATATGCATGTGTATAGGTGTATGTATTTGCATATGTACATATACATGTATAAGTGTATGTAAACGTACATGCGTGGGTGTATGTATCTGGACATGTCATGTGCGTGTATATATGTGCCTGTACCCGTGTTTTCGAGGGTGTACGTAAATGTATGTGTACTTGTCTATGTAAAGGTATATGTATCTGTGTATATGTATATAATACATCTGCCTGCTTATCTATCATGTATGGATGTATATGTGTATGTCTATGTCCGTATCCGTGTCCGTGTCCTTGCCCATGTCCATGACTATGTCTATGCACGGCTGGATGTATGGGTGTCAAGACGTATTTTGATGTCATATGTATATATATATATATATATATATATATATGTCTGTATACGCACAGACAAGCGGACGTAGTCGTAAATGTGATATGCATCCATGCCGACTCAGGTACGAATGCGTGCGCCCATCCATCCATACGTGCATTCATGAAGCGGCACGCAAACGCGCGTACGCACCCACATATGGGTAATTGTCAAAATTAGGGTCCCTTTTTGGGTACCCTAAATATTAGGTGCCGTATTATGATAGGGACCCAAAAAGGGACCCTAGTTTTGACAACCACCTACATATCTCTTCGGGCATGCTGGCATCTAAGGGTTTCCGTCTCTAGGGTTCTAGAGTCTGGGGCTTGCTTGGAGGGCAAAGGACTTAGTATGTTTATATTTCTTATAACCCCAATTAGGGTACTTATCTATACTTGGAGGGGCAAGGGACTTAGTAAGTAGGTTATATGTAGAGTTATAAGTGCCCTAAATGGAGGGGGACCCCAATTATAACCCTACTTATAAACGACTTACTAAGTCCAATGGCCCTCCAAGTAGACCCTAAACCCTAAACCCTATAGATCCCCTTTAAGGAACCCAAAAGAAACCTTTAAGAGGTTTAGGGTTTAGAAGTCGAAGCTTCGGGATTCAGTGCATGTTGGGGTTGAGGGCTTGCAGGGTTTGGCAAGGGTAGTTGAAATATTGAGGGCTTCTGGGTTCTGGGTCGACTTGCTGCACCACTGAATAGATTTAATGATTTCCTACAACCCGAAACCCTAAACCCAAAACCCTAAACTCTATAAGCCCTAAACCTTAAATCCTAGACCGTAAACCCTAAACCTTATAAGCCCTAAACCCAGTCTTGGTCTTGTCTTGTGCAGGACCGCGAGTGGCTGGTGCGTTATTCGGCCGTTCAGGTCCCTCGGGGTCATGTGGTTGATGATATAAATCCTGGGGGTTCTTGAAAGGGTACCTTTTAGGGGTTCCTCTAAGGGATCTATAGGGTTTTCGGGTTTAGGGTTTGGGTCCTAGTGGGACTTAGAGAGCCTGATACAGGGGCTTGAGTAACGAGAATAGGGTTTCGTTAAAGGGATCCCTTTAAGGGTTCTATAAGGGATCTATAAGAGTACTATAATATAGGGGCCTTAATATTGGTAGCGGGCGCACAGGGTGCCACGCGACTTGCAAGCACTATTCGTGTTTTTACTGCACATTTCCAGGTTTTTGCTGCTGTTCAGGACTGGGGGGGTTGGGGCGGGGATGGGGGGGATGGGGGGGAGGGCTTAATAGCGTGCGGCCGTCGCGTATCCTCTCGAGTGCAAATTTGCGAGCCGGTAACGATGATGGTTATGATCATGGTCATGGTCATTATGATGAAGACTAATATGATGAAAACAATGATAAAACTCCTAATGACGGTGATACTGATGTTGTTAAAGGCAATAATGACGGTCGTCATGATGATGAAGATGCTTGAGATGGTAAAATGCTGATGACGGTAACGACGAAGATTATGTTCATGATCTTGGTCATTGTGATGTTGACTAATATGAAAAAAATGATGACAAAAGTATTATTTACTGTGAAAATGATGTTGAGAATGACAATGAAGAACATGATCAATATTATAATGATGCTGATGTTGAAGACAAAGACGATGATGATGCGGATAATGCTGCTGATGTTATTGCTATACATATTGTATTCTACTACATTACAAGCTTCGTGTCCAAGAAACTCGAAGATTTCGGCAATAATTTGCCCTGAAAGGCATTACCACAAGTGGCGCGGGCCCCGGTGAAACTCGCGAATGGTTCGTGTTGCTGTCATGGTCGAATCACTGTCAGCAAGCAGATGTGTAGATAAAAACTGGCTGGCTGTGCGTGTATGTACATGTCTATGTCCATGTACACATATATCAAAAACCGTAAACTTTAAACCCCTAGTCGTGGCTTGTGGCACACATCCCTCCTTCTCCTCAGGGCTTTGGGTTGGAGGCGAGGGCCGGGCATGCTACGAAACAGAGTCAGGTTCAGATTCAAGGTTTAGGGTTTGGAGCTTTCTGATGCTGCTGCTGCTACTACGACGACGACAACTACTCCCACTCCTCCCCCTACTACTGTTGCTACTACTGCTGCTGCTACTGCTACTGCTACTGCTGCCGCTACTCCTCCTCCTGCTGCAGCTGGTGCTCCACGTTCACCGTTTCTACCTCTCATACTACACAGGTACCACAGCAGGTCGAATCATGTGAGCCGCATGCTCCGTAAGCCTAAAGTCAAGCCCACCGTTTCCAGCACTGGAGCCAGAAGCCCACACCGCAAGCTGAAGGCACCAAGCCCAAAGCTCAAGCCTGAAGGAATCCCCAAGCCAATCGACAGCCGCTTGCTCAACCTGCCACAAACATTTCCTTTTTCAGTCTCCTCTTCTTTTGCACTGCAGCGGCAGTGACCTGGTTCACTGTTGGACCCCAACCCCTGTCTTCCGAAAGGTCCACGGAGGCCCAGCAACGCAAGAGCCCAGGTGGACACGGGCGATGCGCGGGCGATCGCGGTACTCATCGACATGCTCGGAGACAAGGAAAGACACCCCCGACACCCCGTCTCGCTTAAGTCTCCCAATTTCCCAACCTTGAGAGGAGCATCGTGTCCGGAATGCTGTGGTGGAGTCCCTCTCGGAGGTCGGGATTGTCCTGGTAAAGTGGTCATAACCGGGCGCAACTCTCAAAGCTGGACAGTGGACAGACAGCCAAAGCGCGAAATGCAAGCATGACACGCAGAACCAACTCCTCAACCACTGGGGCACCGGAACGAGAACAGGAGCAGTTGGAGTCCCAGGGGGTGTGGGATGTTAGGGTCAAGGGGGTCAAAGGTTGGGGTTTCGGGTTTTAGGCTTAGGGTTTAGGGTTTAGGGTTTTAGGCTCAGGGAACCTCAGACTCGACCACAGTCGGAGGGCCAGGGGACTTGAGTCGGTTTTTTGGTAGGCTCAGAATTCCGGCAGCTCCATTTAGGGGTACTTGTATCTCTGCTTAGAACCTACTACAATGCACTACAAGGAAAAAACCCTAGTATACTACAATATACAATAACTAATATACTACATAACTCTGCTTAGAACCTACTTACTAAGGCCCCTGGGCCTCCAAGTAAACTCCAAATCTTCGCCTGGCAGCTGCGCCTGCGCGCGCGCTTTTCAAACATGTTTTCCGTGCATACTCGATGGCCCAGGGTGGTCGTTAGCAAGTTTCCTAAACCCTAAACCTTAAACAGAGAGGAAAAGGGGCCGAAAAAACAAGAACCTTAAACAAACCCTCAGATCGAGTCCTAAGCCTTGAGCCTAAAGCTTTCAGATCGAGGCTTGAAGTCCCAACCCCAAACTTCAAGAGCCTCTCGGGCAACAGAGCCCAGAGCTTTAAACCCCTCAAGTTTCAACCCTTCGATCCCCTAAACCCCTAAACCCCTAAACCCCTAAACCCCAAACCCCGAAGCCCGAGCCCTGAAATCTTCAAAAATGGCGAGCACCTAAGCTCTGAAACCAGAAACCTTCTCGCAGGGCTCCTGCCAAACAAGCAATTTTGAAACACCGGAAGCCCGAATCCCCAAACCATCAAACTTTGAGCCCTCAACCTAAACCTCAAACCCGAAAGCTTAAACCATAAACTCTAAACCTCAAACCCCCAAATCCCTAAGCCCTACAATCAGAAAGCCCCAACACCTCCCCCTTCCCCTGTCGTCATCAAACCCCAAACCGAGACCTTAAACCCCAACCCTAAGCCCTATTGGGTAATCCTTTAGACCAGACAAGCCCCAATAGCAGTCCCCACTTTTCCTTCTCCACTCTCCCTCCCCCTGAACCCTAAACCTTAAACCCACCCCTTGAGCCCTAAACCCTTGGAGGTCGTCATGAAGTACGACCGCGCTGTGCATAAGACTTTGGGCTCCTGCCTTGAGGTGGGGGGCTGGGTTTTTTGGACTCTTGAAAGCCTACCAGAGCCCCTTCAAGGAACCCTGAAAGGAACCCTAAGCCCTTTAAAGGGATCTATAGGGTTCCTTAAAGATAGGGTTTATGGTGTCTATAAGGGTTACTATTAGGGCTATTATAGGGATATGGGGTCTAGGGTTCCTTCACGGGATCTATAGGGTTCAGGGTTTTGGGTACTACTTGGAGGATAGGGTTCAAAGGTTTCCTTTAAAGGGGTCTACAAGGGCCATTCTAGGGATATGGGGTCTGCTTGGAGGATCAGGGGGCTTAGTAAGGTTCTTAAAGGGCTCCTTCAAGGGATCATGGGTATTACTTGGAGGATCAGGGGACTTAGTAAGTAAGGTTATAAGTACCCTAATTGAGGTTATAAGTAATTCTAACTATAGCTACCTTGTTTTCAACCCTTCTTGCTAAGTCGCATGATTGCCGCACGATCCTTTAAGTACCAGATCCCGTAGATGAACCCTTAAAGGAACCCTAAGCCCTTCAAAGGAGCTCCAATTTGGATCTACATGGACTCTCCATGAGCTGCCTTTTTAAGGATTCATACGAGGAACAGGAACTCACAATAAGGCACACGACAGGGCTAGGTTATGTGGGGTCAAGGTAGAGTGCTGAGGGTTGGGCCTTCAACCTCAGACGTACACCCAAAACTCCTGAGCCCCTTAGTTCTGAAAAACCTAGGATTCAGGCTAGAGGGTTTCGGTTTCTTTGGGTTAACATCTCCGGTTCATGGATGTGGGGTTTAGGTAATTCGAGTTGTTTCATGGAAGTACGGTATACTTCTACAGGGACTCGTGGAGGGGGATGACTTACTGGTGCTTGAGTGGGAGTGGGAGTGGATCCCGATAATATTCCTTATATAATCCCCAATAGTAGTCCCTACATTCCCTCCTTCAGTCTCCTTTAAGCAGCAGTAAGATTACTAGTTCTTGTAGTCAGTAACAATTGAATGGTGTTTATAACATGGAGATGGACTGTTAGACCCAGATTACTATTTCTGGTAGTCCTTACAGACATCCCTTCTGGGTCGGGTCCGCCTCAGGATTCTGCAGGAAACTCACACCAGATACTCGGATACATACTAGATAGTAAGGTTTTCAAGAAGGTAGCTATGCTTGTTATTACGTATATCTCCAGTTTAGGTACTTATAACCTGTCCCCTGATCTTCCAAGTAGACCCTAAACCCTAAACCCTATAGATCCGTTTAGGAGCCTTTGAAGAACCGTCACTACGTCCCCTGATCCTCCACGTATGACACAGGCTTCTTGGCATGTTCTTCAAAGGGAGGCTTTGAGGTAGCAGCCGGCTCCAATCCGCAAGTGGGAAGATGACCCTTCAAGCCTAAAACCTAAAGTGTTTAACCCAACACCCAAATCCCAAAACCCCAAAACCCTGAACCTTCAACCCTAAACCTTGAACCGTTAACCTCAACCCCCAAACCTTACCCTAAACCGTAAATCCCCTAAACACCTGCACCGACCCCCCTTAACTCTAAACCCGCTATAGTACAACCCTTATAGTAACCCTTAGAGGAACCCCATTCCCTACTCGTAACCAGACCCTCATAGTACCCTAAGAGATACCTAGAAACCCCTTTAGATCACTTTAAGGAACC
Source organism: Symbiodinium sp. CCMP2592 (assembly GCA_905221615.1). NCBI lineage: Eukaryota > Dinophyceae > Suessiales > Symbiodiniaceae > Symbiodinium > Symbiodinium sp. CCMP2592. Next base: position 300,872 of record CAJNDT010006000.1, read on the forward strand.
CTTTAAAGGGAACCTAACTTCCCCCATTCCCCATCAAGAACCAGACAGTAAACCCCTCAAGCTCCGCGTCCCTAAACCGCTAAACATCCCTAAACCTAAACCGTATAGTAATACCGGTAAAGGAACCCTTAAAGGAACCCCTTAAAGGAACCCTTAAAGGAAACCTTTAAAGGAACCCTTAAAGGAACCCTTTAAACCCTACTAAGAGCCAGTCGTGCCCAAGCTCGCAGGACGAGGATCCCCTGATGCGGAGGATGGACCGGGACCCAGGTCTTCACTTGTAGAGGTTTGCAGGGTTTGAAGGGTGTAGGGGGGGGTTTGGGGGGTTTAGTGGGTTTTAGGGGTTTGGGGTTTAGGGGGTTTGGGTTTAGGTGTTGAGGGGTGGGCCCCAGGTCTTTAGAAGAGTGGGCTCTTGTTAAGGGGTTTAAGTTAAGCTACCATGATTTAGGCTTCCTTTTGGTGATCTTCAAGGGTTCCTTAAAGGTTTCTATGAGGGTTCTTCAGAAGAGTTGCCAGAGACTCCAATATCCTTTAATTAAGGGATATCTTTGAAGTCATATTAGGGATCCTATTATAATTTAAGGTATATTCCTAGTTAAACAATATAGGTCTTCGCTCCTAGGGCTTTGCAGGGTTTAGGGTTTTAGGTGCAGGGCTCTAGGGGTTTAGGGGTGTAGGGTGTAGGGTGTAGGGGTTTAGGGGTGTAGGGTGTGGGGGTGTAGGGGTTTAGGGCTTTAGGGTTGTAGCGGTTTAGGGCTTTAGGGTTGTAGGGGTTTCGGGGTTTCGGGGTTTAGGGAAAAGAGTTCCTTTCCACACCCGTTCATATGGGGGGGTATAAGGGTTTAGGGTGTAGGGTTCAGTGCGGAAAAATTATAGGCCTTTTAGGGGGCTGTGTCTTTTTTCCTTATGGTCCAGGTGACCAACAGAGGCCCATAATTTTGATCAACCCTCATATACCTCGAAGGGCTCCTTCTGAGGGCTTAGGGACCTTCAAAGGGTGGGGGATCTTTAAGGGCTTAACAGGGTGTTGAGGGTTTGGGGTGTGCTTGGAGAATCACGGCGCTTGGTAAGTGAGATTTCAAGTACCTTCATTGGGGGTATAAGTAATTACAAGTATAGTTACCGAATCAAGGACCTTAGATACTAAGTCCCATGATCCTTTAAGTAGGGTTCGGAATAACTAGTACTAGTATACTCCTGTTGGGGTTCCTGTAAAGCTTCCTTCCAAGGGTCGACAAGGGATTTATCAGGGTTCTTTCTATGCTATAGGGATCGGAATACTTTGTAATGCTAACCCCCCTTACACCCCTACAGCCCCTATAGAATGGTTCTGCAACATATCCCCAAAGCTTCCTCCAATCACAAAGATCCCTATAACACTTTGTGATTTTTCAGCTTCGCCACGATTTGGATTCGAAGCTCTGAGCAAGCAGCAGATAGTGAGCATAAAGCCAAAGAGTTTTCACATGGTCTCCTAAACCCTAAACCTAGGATCTAAGCAAGTTACTGTACCACATCACGAATATTCCGGGGGCGACAGCGACGACTGCCGCAAATACCACTGCTGCCACTACTACAACAATGATCCCGTTCATCTGTAGCAAAGGACAACGATCGTTTAAACATGAGACAAGTTTTCATCCACAGCAACAGCACAAAAAGCAAGAGGAGCAACAAGGACGGTGACAAGCAATCACAAGCCGATCAACAGCAGGTATCTCAAACCCGTCAGCTCTAAACCCCCGCCCTGGCCCTAACTGTAAGTCCAGTGCTTCAAGCCCTGTCCAGCAAACCGAGGCTGCTGAAGCTCTTGCAGTCGTTTCCGAGACGGGCGATGAGTGCCTCGGTCTTTCAAGTTTCAGGGTAACAGAGCGGCCTAAATTACCTATACTATTTTGGGGTTCCTTATTATCATGGTATGGCCCCTATATTTCAGGACGAGGTCCTCATACCGGGTGCTGGATTGTTGTTTAGGGGTTTGGGTGTTCAGGGTTTAGGGTTTAGGGTGTTATATAATGCTTCAAGTTGACTTCACGAGAACGTTCAGGCCGTTCGGGGTTGTTACCCAGGCCCCAATAAGTTACCCACCATAGTGACCCTAACAAGTACGCCCTCGAAGGAAGCATCTAGAGGAACATGATTCTGATTTTGAAGCCCTAAACCCCTAAACGCTAAACCCTAAACCCCCTAACCCCTAAAATCTCTAAACCCTAAACCCCCTAACCCCTAAAACCCCTAAACCCCAAAACCCCTAAGGCACTTACTCTTGCAAAGCTTCAAGGCTTTCCTGGGATCTCCAACTCCGACCTCGGGACCGGGGAGCCCAAAGCCTACTTAAAGGATCACGGGACTTAGTAATTAGGATTATACATAAGGTATCTATACATATAGCCCCAACTAGGGTACTTATAACCTTACTTACTAAGTCCCCAGATCCTCCAAGTAAGTCCTAAACTCTGACAAACCGTAAACGAATTGGTGAGGGTTTACAGTAGAAGCCAAAAAGTTGGAAACCCGATAGCCTCAATCCTTAAGAGTCATCCAAAGGGAATCCCAGCACTATTTGGCTTTAATCCGGTTTCCAACTTTATGGGGTTTACTGTAGGGTTTAGAGTCTAAACCTTAAACTAGTTCTAGAATGCCCAGTAGTACCCTTATTCCCTTTTTGTAGTCCTAGGTTCCCTATAGTTACCCAATACCTATTCCTAGGTTATTGGGCATCCTTGGATTGGTGAAACAGGGTTTTAGGGTGTATTGTACTCTACTTGGAGGATCATGGGACTTAGTAAGTAAGGTTATAAGTACCCTAATCGGGTTTATATAGGTACTTATATATGTAGTCACCTTATTTATAACCCTAGTTACTAAGTCCCATGATCCTTTAAGTAATCATAATAAGGAGCCCCCCAAACTAGTGTAGGTAATGATTAAGGCCCCCTGTATTTAGGGGTTAGGGCCCAGGGTGTATCTATAGAACCTTTAAGGAACCTTGCGCACTAACCCTACTAAACATGACCCTTTTGGAGGATCAGGGGACTTAGTAAGGGTTCTTGAAGGGTTCCTTGAAGGGGATCTATAGGGTTTAGGGTTGAGGGTACTACTTGCAGGATCAGGGGACTTAGTAAGTAAGGTTATATTGATCTGAAGAGCAAGCCTGCAGGCCCGGTGCAGCCAAAAGCAAAGGCCAAATCCAAGACAAAGGCCACAAAGGCCTCCAACAGAAGTCTTTCCCGCAAAGAAGACCTGCACACCTACCTCAAGAATCGTTTTTACGACGATTACGAGTGATTGAATTCGGTGCAGAGGGCACGGGTGCTCGATTGTGGCCGTCGGCCTCATCTCGCACCTCTGTGTGTCAGGCCTGTGACGACACAGCTTGTATTATGAGGAACGAGATGTCTTGCCATTGACCCTAATGTGGGGTCATAAGTATAGTTACCTTATTTATAACCATAGTACAAAATCTCAGATCCAGACAGCAAGACCCCTAAACCACGCAAGCCCTAAACCCTGAACAGCACACTCTCCAATGAGCAACACAAGCAAAAACAAACCCTAAGCCCTAAACTCTGCAACCCCTAAACCCCTAAGCCCCTGAACCCTTAAGACACGTTCTCGGGTTCGTCTGCCTCTAACCTCTTGGGGTTTAGATAGTCCTACCGGGTTGCCTTTGTTGCGGGTGGGGGTACTCTCCAAGCTAACAGACCCTTTAAGGAACCCTCTAAGGAACCCTAGTAGAAGAGTTTAAAGAAACTTACACAACCCTTTAAGGAACCCTTGTAGCAACCCTCTGAGGAACCCTTGATAGAGCCTTTCAAACAAAAGCCGAGGTATGTCTGTCTGATGCTCGAAGCACACCTGGACGACCCGGACAAAGCGGCCCAGCGCGCCGTTCGGGAGAGCTCGGAATCTGAGGGTTATGTCTGCTTAGTTTTGGAGCTGTGGGTTTCCTTCTGTATAAGGGCTCTAGCAAGGAGGCTTTTGGGTTCATGGTTTAGGGCTTGCAGTTTAGGGTATTGGAAGTTTTTGTGGTTCGTTGTATTTTTTTAATTGTTATGACGAAATTTCCTACAAGCATTCTACGTGGAGGCCATTTCAGGGCCATGTTTCAGGGTCGCAATCGAAGTGCGTATAGAGAGAAGCCTAATATAGAGGCCTTGAATGGGGTTTAGGGGCCCATTATACTACATTTATAATAAGGAACCCCCATAGGTAACTATTAAGGCCCCTATATTACTGGTGACCAGAATCATGTCCTGCAGGCCTGCGTGGGATCTGTGCTTTGGGCACATAGCCGTTCCATGCGATGGGGCCTTTCAGGTGCGAGGCTTTGGGCCAACACGGGCTTGACATAAATTAAAAGCCGAAGCTATCAGTATCATTACAAAGGGGCTGATCATAGCAATACGATGATGTACCCGGTCACAGGGCTCGTGGAGCAAATGGCATAGATCACCATCATCATCATCATCACCACCACCATCATCATCCTTCTCGTCGTGGTCGTGGTCGTGGTTATCGTCGTCGGCATCGTCGTCATCATCATCCACGTGTTCGTAGTATTGTTCTCTCACTCTTGTTCTCATCTTTGTCATTTTCACCTTCGTAAGCTTATGCATCTTCACCATCGTCACCGTCATCATCATGGTCTTCATCATTATTATCATCATCATCATCCGTCGTTACCAGCATCCTTATCCAGCGATGCCTGCATCATCATCCTTCGTTACCTGCATGGTCATGATCATCCTTCATCTTCTTATATCCTCATCTTCATCCTCATCTTTAAACCCAAGACCCTGAACCCAACGCCCTAGACCCCAAACCCAGGCATCGATTTGGGGGTTTGTTTATACGACCCTTGCTGTTCAATATAGAGCCCTTATATTTATAAGCAATTCGGAGACTGCTGAAATGGACACTTAGTCCTGCATCGTCATCAAAAGAAGCGGCTGCAGGAGAGTCTCACGCGACTGGGCCGCGAAGGAGTGAACCGACTGTGCCTTGTCCTGGATTGGATGCAAGGGATTTTGGGGGTGTAGGGCTTGAGGGGTTTAGGGGTTTTGGGGTTTAGGGTTTTCGACCTTAAGAGGTTCAGGGTTTAGGTTCATTAAGGGGCGTGTTGAGATTCGGGGCACTTTGTGTACCACCACCACCACCACCACCACCACCACCACCACCACCACCACCACCACCACCACCACCACCACCACCACCACCACCACGATCATCACCATCATTCATCACAGTACAATTAATGCCACCGCAACCCAGACAACTGCTACCATTGTGATCACTACTGCTCCGGTTGTCATGTTGACAGCGACTTCCAGAATGCAAATGATACGCTAACCCCGAAGCCCTTAACCCTTAAACCTAAAACCTTAAACCCTAGAGCCCTTAACCCAAAACCCTTAACCCTAGAACCCTTAACCCAAAACCCTAAACCCTAGAACCCTTAACCCAAAACCCTACATCCTAGAACCCTTAACCCAAAACCCTAAACCCGAGAACCCTTAACCCAAATCCCTCAACCCTAAAACGCTTAACCCAAAACCCTATACCCTAAAACCCTTAACCCTAGAAACCTTGTAGTACAATAATGTTCATCCTGCGTTTCTTGGTAGCTGAGTGGATACACTTTACACTTTTGGGGATAATCTTACCCACTATCAAACTAAAAGTGTACAAGTTTTGGGGCTTAAGAACTCAGCAACTAAGGTTCCTTCTTAGGGTTTAGAGTTGGGAAGGCGTATTATTGGGGTTCTACAATAGGGTCCCGTTTGGGGGTATTGTTCAAGCAACTGAGGTTTTGCTTACCTTTGGTTAGTAGGGAATGGAAGAGTGGTAGTACTAGTAGTTACAATTGCACCCCATTCTTCCATTCCCTACTAACCAGGGGTAAGTGCAGTACCCTAAATGGTAGGACCCTTATTATAAGGACCCCAAATGAGGTGTTTCCTTCGATCCCGAAAGTGCCCCCAACAGCTCATCCTGTGTTTTGTGGGTCCTTTGCAGCCGTTGCCCGGGCTGGGACTTCTGCACAGGCGGTCGGCTGGCAAAGCTACACGAAAGTCGCGGGCATGAGAGGTGTTGTAGGGAGTTCAGAGCTTAAGAAGGGTTTAGGGTTTATAGTACTAAAACCTTACTTACCAAGTCCCCTGATCCTCCAAGTAGTACCCTAAACCAAACCCTATAGAGCCCTTTAAGGAACCCTATAGATCCCTTTGAGGAGCCCTTTAAGTAGTGGATCAGGCTCACCTGCAGCCAGGATCCTGTCTCACGCACCAGGGAGTTTCCGAAAATGGGGGGGCCCTAATCTCTGTAGGCCTTTGGGACATTTTACATTTTCCCTTACTGGGCTTAGTAGGACCCTATTTGCGAAAGGTATCCTAAATTGTGGGATCCGTACAAAAGGCACCCCAAATAATAGGGTCTTCATTGTAAGGACCCTAAATCGGAGGAGCCCCCATTACAAGGATCCCCAAGGAAGGTACCCCTAATTTTCATAAACTCTAACCCCTTATAGAACCCTTTAAAGGAACCCTTACAGTACCCTTAACATAAGATTATAGTAGCCCTTTAAAGGAACCCTTAGGTACCCCTAGTTTTCGGAAACTCCCGGACCAGACCCCGCTGCGAATGCAGAGAGAAGACGTGTCTTCCGGCAGTGCCCGGGGCTTGTGTTTCGACGTTTGCAAAAGGGGCCTGTGAGTTATATACCTTTTAAAGGGTTTATAAGGGTTGTATACTCTAAGGGCAATTATAGGGTTTAGTATGGAAGCCTTCATAGGAGTTAGCGGTTCCTTGAAGGGTTCCTTTTGAAGGGGTCTGTAAGGATATAAGGGCGATTATAGAGGTTTAGTATAGGGGCCTTACTCATTAGAATAGGGCTTTCGAGGTTCCTTATTATGATTATGGTATAGTGGTCTTTAAAGCCTTATTCTAAATATTAAGGCCCCAATATTATGCCGGTGTCGGGGTCGAGGGTTGAGGGTTTAAGGTTTCAGGTCTAGGGTTTAGAGTTTTGGGCTTGGAGTTCAACGATTAATAATAAGGTTCGGGTTGAAGATTTAGGCTTTCTGTTGGAGTCGGTTCTTTTGGGTGTGTGCGTCTACCCGAATTCGAACGGCCTGTCGATATGCCTCAAAACCCTCGCCCCAATATTTCTGGTAAGAGCCAGATGAGGCTTTCACACGGGCTCGTGTGAGGCCTTCCGTTTATGTTGCAAGTGCTCCATGTGCGGAAACTCCACGAAGCAGCCTGAAAGTAGTCACAAACAGAGTTTGGGGGCGTCGAGGCTTTCGTAAGTTAGGTCTTGCTAGCGGATAACGCAGCTGGTAACTCAGGCTTCTGCGTTGGGTCACTGATTCTGTCCGAACATGCCTCGGAGTCCCATACCCTACAAGCCAAATCCATCAACGCCTGCGCCCTATCATTTGGACCGAAAGCACAGCGCCCAGGGACAGCATGGAGACCTTGATCAGAGCCAGCCTATTAGGGTTATTTATGAGGTAACTATTCTTATAATTACTTATAACCCCAATTAGGGTACTTATAACCATACTTACTAAGTCCCCTGATCCTCCAAGTAGTGATCAGCACAGACGGCGTTGTTACAGTTGCCGTAGCTTCACAAGAGTCGCGGCTAGTTGTAAATCTTACGTCAGAGACTCCAATATCCCTTACTTAAGGAATAGACCTTCAATTGTAGTAGGATCCTTAATATGATTTACTAAGTATTGTCTTTAATTAAGGGTTATGGCTTCAAATATACTAGGATCCTTAATAGGATTTACTAAGTATAGTCTCTAATTAAGGGGATCTTTTAACATAATCGTAGAATCCTTAATAGGATCTACGCTATGGTCTTAAAGTAAGGGAATATTTTGCGCTCCTCAGCCGGCTGTTCGGCACAGGATGCTTGGAGCTTGTGCTTGCGGCGGAGTTCACTCAGGAGGCCGAGGATGATTCAGGGTAATGTAGGAACCTGATTAAGAAACCTTGGGGCTTTATTAGGGTTCCTAATATGAGTCCTACTGTTTGGGGGCTTTAGGCCCAGGGTTTCTTAATAAGTAGCCAGAGGTCCCAATACCCCTGAATTAAGGAATAAACCTTAAATGATAATATTAAGGCCTCTATAGATGCAGGTTTCTTCCTTAAGCAAGGGGTATAGGGCTCTTTGGGTACTGCCTGATGAACTCCTCGTCGGATGTGCTTGGGTTGCGGTACTTCTCCCAAACCCTAGACCCCAAGATGGATGATTCGTGTCATACTGAACTGCAGAAGCCTGTCTGTATGTACTCAGGGTTGGAGCTAGTTTGGGGATCATCCACCTTTCAGGGTTGAGGCCAGTGCAGTCTTGCCGGAAGATGATTGTTATTATGGTGGTTGTTGTTGCTACTGTTATTAGTGTGATGATTATTGGTTACTATTGCGAAGGGTTAGTCACGCGGCTTAGAAGGTAGCATGGCCGAGTAGCGTGTCCAGGAATGACAACAAGGTTGTGACGGTTGCGAATGCGATCGGCGACCGCTGTTCCGGTTTTGGGCCGTGTCAGGATCGCATCGTAAGAGGTGACGCGGTGGGGATTGCTCGGGTGGTTTGGGCTTGGATAATAACCCTAAACCCTAAACCCTAAACCCTAAACCCTACATCGAGCCTTCATGAGCCAGGATGTTATCCCAGAAGGTCTGAACCCCCAAACTGCCGACTGTAACCCTGGATCCTAGGCCTCTAGACTCTAGACCCTGAGCCGACATCCTAATCCCCCCAGAGACTCCATAGAGCCCCTTAGTTCAGGAGTATCCCTTAGATGATAATGGGAATCCTGACATGACTTAAAAAATATCACCTTAGTTAAGGGATGTTGGAGTCTCCGGGATCTCACAGCATCTCAGCATCGGCAAATTCCAAAAGCTTTGCTGCCCTGCGATCATTCGTGCAGGCTCTGCCTGTGCGTGTCCGAGCACGGCTGCGGACCCAGAACTTTCCCACTTAAGGGATTCCTGTTTTTCCCTGTTGGGGTTGCAACAACAAGGGTACAGGAAGCGCATTCAAATCAGTGTTAGTATATGGTTCAGGTTCCAGGTTGAGAATCTAACGGAGGGTCGTGAGGATCTTGATGCAGCAGCTGCTACGCCGAAAGTGCCGGCATCGACAATGACAAGCTACACCGGCAACAACAGCAACATCAGCAACACCGGCAACAGCTACTGCCACTAAATCGTCTAAGAAGTCTTGCGTCGTCATTATTCAAACTCGGGCTGCCGGGTCCTGGTGCGATGTCTCGGGCAAGCCTCGGAGCAAGAACTACTACTACTACTACTACTACTACTACTACTACTACTACTACTACTACTACTACTATATCACCACTGGCAGAAGCAGAAACACCCAGAATCACCAAAAAGACAACCTCCGAAAGCTGAACTTACAGTTGGTTAGTAGGGAATGGAAGAATGGTAGTAATAGTCCCTACCAACCTCTCCCTTAAACCCCAAACCCTTAAACCCTAAACCCTTAAACCCTAAACCCTTAAACCCCAAAACCTTAAACCCCAAAACCTTAAACCCCAAAACCCTCAAACCTCAAAGCCCTACTCCCTTAAACCCTAAGCCCTTAAACCCCAAACCCTCAAACCTCAAAGCCCTACTCCCTTAAACCCTAAGCCCTTAAACCCCAAACCTCGGCCACCCCGCAAGGTCGGGGCTTCGGCTGCCCTCAGCGCTTCGGCGCCGTCTCCGGGGCCCATGAGCCCTGCTAGCTCGGCCCGGGGGCTGAGCTTTTTTGGGGCTCCTAGGGTTCCTTTAAAGGGGTATACTATGAGGGATACTATAAGGATTATTAGAGGGTTCCTGGGGTTCCTTGTTGGGGGTGCCTACTATAGGGTTCCTATAAACAGGGTTCCTTTAAAGGTCTCCATTTAGGGTTCGTAGGGTTCCTTTAAAGGGGTCTACTCTAGGGTTCCTAGGGTTCCTTTAAAGGGATCTATATAGGGTTACTAGGGTTCCTTTAGCGGGGTCTATAAGGGTTACTATAAGGGATCCATAAGGGTACCATAATATAGGAGTCTAAATAATTACCAATACAATTTTTGGTGGTTCCTTGTTATAGTTATAGTATAATGGGCCCCAAAACCCTATTCTAACTAGTAAGGCCCCTATAGTACCTGAATTGTAGGGGCCTTAAGACTTAGAGTTGGGGTTCCTTTTGAAGGCTTCTTCTGAAGGCTTTAAGGGTTGCCACAAGGCTTAACTTAAGGGTGGAGTAGAGGGGCCTTAAGACTGAGAAAGGCGTTTTGGGGTATGATATTCTACCATACTTATAAAAAGGAGCCCCCAAATCTGGGCCCAAGAGTTGCAGCATGTGCTATCTTCTATGTTGCCACATAGTATGTATGACCTGTCGTTATGATACATTGTGCATTGCTTTACGGTTTGCGATTGTGTCGGCTTTGGGGTTGGAAGATCTTGGCCCCAGGGGGTTCAAGAGACATATGGGAGTTTCCGAACATTAGGCGTAACTTACAAGGATCCTACTATCTAGGGTATTATATTAAAGTCGAAACTCCCATTCGGTGGGTTTGGGCGAGAATTGAGGGGTGTTTGCGGGGTCTTGAGGGGGTCATGTGTAGTTCCTGGGCTGGTGGGCTTTGAGGTTCCTTTGTTGCACGGGGTGGTCTAAGGGTTTAAGTTCAAGTGTTTACAGGGTTTTAGGGTTCGGCGATGCGAAAAATGAGTTCGCTGGGAACGAACGGTTTCTGTCGGGTGTCCATACGTTGACTGTGACGATCCACATATCTGGATCCCTAGGTACGCCGAGTCCAGTATCTATGAGGGTTCAGGCACAGGACTTGGAATGCGCATCCATGTTTACGCTTGTGCAATGACATACATATATACAGTGCCAGACAAAATCGCCGTAGGGAAACAGATAGAGACTAGGTAGACTGGGTGCAGTCTTCAGTGATACTACCTTCTACCATACTTGTGCTTCTGTACATCTATTTCTTGTGACAGGTGTCCGACTTGATTGAACTTCAAACTGCATCTAAAAAATTGGACCATGAGCACAGCAAGATTCATGCTGCTGCCGCTCCTCCTTCTTTTAATGCTACTACTACTTGCTGGTACCCGCCTGCTGCTGCTAAAACTACTACGACTCCTACTGCCGCTGCAGCTGCTTCTGCTGGATTGTTGCGGGACTCGAGGTATACATTTCTATTGCCCAAAGCTTCAATTCAACTTATCCTCAGCCTACAGCGGCAGGCTCCATCGCCGGGAGAGCCTTTGGACTCAGGCCACTTGGAGATTGTCCTTTGCTTACCAGATGGGGTGCGGGGGGTCCATAGAGTTTGTTCCGGCACTCTTTCTGCAGGTCGAACTACTTTAAGAGTAAAATGCCCGCTGTTTGCAAGGTGTTTTCCCACCGTCTTGTACCGTTTGCGAAATCCTACACGCAGGAGAGGTTGAAAGACCTAGTTTTGGGGATGTTTGCCGTGCTTCCACTATACCGGGCCAACAGCATGAGATCCTCAACCATGAGCCCGACTACTACAGTTTTCAGGATTGCCGGTGCAAGGGCGTAAGGTCGGGTTTTCGGGTTTCCGAAATCCTAAACCCTAAACCCCTTACCCGTGAACTCTACGACATTCCGTGCTCCCAAACACTGAGGCCCCAAGTCATGCAAGTTACTTGACTCTCGAATGTACATCAGTACAAAGCCGTCTAAACCCGAAGCCCTGGACCCTGCGTCCTATTTATTTCGTTTTAGATCCCATAAATCCTCCAAGCCCTAAGGCCTACCAAAATCTCGGGCAGGTGACATCTGCGACCGCTTCGAGCAGTGGGAGGAGTGGGACGTGTCGGCCCAAGCTGGGTTGACGCGCATCCGCGAATTATGAATGAGCACATAATATAGGGGCCATAATCATCACGTATACTATTCGGGTGGTTCCTTCTTAGAATTATGGCATAATGGGCCCCAAAATCCTATTCTAATTTGAAACGCTGCGCGTCGTCCGCCTCGGCCCGGCTGTACGCGCATGCGGCGAGTGGCTGCTATCTGCAGCAAGCTCTTGTAGGAAAAAAGTAACGGTTGGAATCGCACTTATAGTAAAAGTAATGTTCATAGCAACACGAAGCAGGATGATTGTGAGTAGTATTAGTAGTGGTAGTATCGGTACGAATTTTGGTGTCGTCATTCCGAAACACTGGATACCAAGACTCTCGCAAGCGGCGGGATGCTGTGGATTTCGTGGGCGTCTTGGACTAGGGAAGCAGCACAGCCTTTTCAACCACGTTACTCCGCCTATCCCAACGAAAGGGCGTCTAAAACAAGCCTGAGACGCACATAAAGATGCTACATTGCACCTGTCAGCGAGCGGAGGAGGGGCGGGAGGGAAGGGGGAGTGGGGGGGGGGGAGGGGGGGGGGGGGGCGGGGGGGGGGGGAGGGGGGCCTTGGGGCTCATCGACACGTTTCCATTTGTTAGGGGGGGGGGGGGGGGGGGGGGGGTCACGGGGGAGGGGATTAAGAGGTGGGGAATAGGAGAATCCGAATAGGAACCTCTGACCGCTTCGGCCGGGGCCGACGCGAATTATTACGGCCCCGAAATGTGCTCGTTTCAGCATACGCCGACAGGTATGAAGACACGACACGACACGATGCGACACGACGCCATGCAACGCAACGTAACGCGACGAGACGCGACGCGACGCAACGTAACCTACCACGATGTAACTTACAACTTATAATGCCTGGAACAGCACGACCTGACCTGACATCACATGACATGGCATGACATGAGATGGCCTGGCACGGCATGGTCATCGCATGACATGACATGACATCACATGGCATGGCATGACAGGACACACCACAACATAACATAGCATGACACGACACAACATAACACACGATACCGCAGCACACACACCAGCACAGCATAACATAGCATAGCATAATATAGCCTAGCATAGCACACCAGAGCACAACACAGCACGACATACAGGAGCACATTATAACATAAGCATAGCAAAGCATAGCGTGGCACAGCACAGCACAGCACCGCACGGCACAGCACAGCACAGCATGTCATGACAGATCGACACATAACAGCGCGGATCATATCATTGCATAGCATACAAGACCATAACACAGGAGAAAGCGCCACGGTTAAAAGAAGAATAGCAACAGTGGACGAGCCCAACACGCCCTGCGGCGCTAAGCCGGACGCCAGAGCGGGGCCTGAATAGTGAGAAATATGGTCTCATCTCCATTTCATTTGATAATATACTGTACTATCCTATTACAGTTCGTGTATTTCGTAGATATACAAGTTTCAACTCCCCTTTCAGACCCATCATCCCAAGGCGTCGACGCCGCTTTGGAAGCATGCGGCGGCCGGAAGCTGTGCAGCTGGTCGATAAGAGCAGGGATAAAGGTAATCAGGGTTTAGACATCGGGGCTTGGGACGGTTGATGATATAAATCTTGCATTACCCAAATCATAATCAGGAATCTGCCATAATTCCGTTTGCGGTCCTCAAGGTCATGCAGGGTTTAGACATCGGGGCTTTGTATGAAAAGCCCTCGCAGCTGAACTTCGGGAGATGCGGTCACGTCCCAAAACACGAGATCCCACCCCCGAACGCCGAATCCGCGTCGGGGGATAGATCATCGTATTATACGAGATAATATCATAAGAGCGTTAAGTATCAGAATCATGTACTGTAGTACAATAGGGCATAAAGACCGCCGCCGTGGTAACAGCACGGGACATACTACTACAGGGACTGTAGGGTTACTACTATAGGGTTCCTTTCAAAGGGGTTTATAAGGACCATGATAAGGGTTACAGGGATTTACTATGGGGTGATGATTGTGGTGAAAGGGTCCTACAAGGTCACTATGGGGGTTTCTACAAGGGTACTATGATATACAGGCATTAATAATTACCTATATATATATATATATATATATATATACTGCTTGGGGTTCCTTGACGATGATGCTGGCCATGATCAGGAAAGACTTACGTCGAGATGCTTGGCAGTGCTCATGATCACGGTGGTTCACCAGGTCTGACCTGCGATGTGAATGGCGGGGTCGTGGGCTGTGGCAGTCACGGCCAATCAGGGTTCAGGGCCTCATTGGTTAGGTATACAAAACCCTGAAACCCAAGAGGCTGCGCGCCCCTCGACAACCGCTCCGTGGCCCTTAAACCCCTGTGAACCTCCTTGTCTGAACCCCTTTAACCTTCCTGGGATTTTTTGCTATATAGACAGACACCCCTATTACACGAAAGCTTGCAGTTCGCTGGAAGCTCAGGCTGGTGTGATGGAGCACATCGGCATGTACCCGCTAGACACCGTCAAGACGCATATGCAGGTCTGGAATTAGGGTATAGGGCTTAGGATGTAGTGCAGGGTTTCTCAGGCCGTATAAGGTTTAGGTTGGTAAGTTATGTAAAACAGGTCGGTGCATCTCCTTAAGGGGTTCCGATTATTCAGGGTAGAAACTTTTCAGCTTTTGGTATTCTTAAATCCCCGCCAGGAAGATTTCTGAGATCTGTGGGTGAGAGCCTAAGACAAGTATTGACCTCTGCCCCCGACTGCAGATTCCTAGAGCTTCTTTTCCGAAGGTCAGGGCTTGGGGTTACGAAGAGCCCTGGAAGCTTGTGGGTTGGGTTTAAGGGTTTGAGGCTCAGTGAATCTTTAGAGTATACATATATATATATATATATATATATATACCATTAACCTATATATATATATATATGTATGTATATGTATATGTATATGTGTGTGTATATGTATATGTATATGTATATGTATATGTATATGTTAATAGTATAGATATAGGCCTTGAAGGGGCTCCTCTATAGGTACATTAAGGATTGGGTTTACGACGTCTAGGGTTTAGGGCGCCTCGAAAAAGCGAGGCGCTGCGGCCGGGTGGCGCACGCACCCTCTCCAGTGTCATTCAGACCATCGTCGCGGAGCGCGAGGGGGGGGTTCGGTTTGGGATTTGGGGGAGGTTGCTATGTCTTGACTTGGATACTGCCCCCACTCAGTAACAGTTGAATGCTGTCTAGAATATAGACAAATTAAGGAAGAGAGCAACACCTCATGATACATTGTTGCTGTATGGAGGGAATACCCAAGTTATGTCCGCTGCTGAGGAGTTTCTGTGCCACGACTGATCAATCACTTTCCCCTACTGTCAGAGCGTTCTTTTGCAGATGCAGGCCCTCAAAGAGAACGGTAAGTGCTCAATACTATGAGGTCCGACAAACCTGGTCTCGCTTCGCTCTTGCAGAGATCCTGCAGTGCCCTATCATCCCACGCCCTAATATCAGGAACGGAGGGTCGTTGAATCAATTTCTGGGTTCTGCGCGCGGGATGAGAAAGCCACACAAAGCAAACACAGCCTCTCGAGAAAGCTTGCTCAGCCCCTCTGGACCCGATGCGCCCCCCAAACCCTAAACTAAACCCTACTTGTAGGTCTATAACCCTAGACCCTAAACTCACCTCAACCCTGCACCCTCAACCCTAAACCTTAAACCCCTTGAATTCGATCACACCAATCAACCAACCCCCAAGCTTTGCATCGCCTCTTTGGGGGGCCTTCCTGGGTGCCTAAAGAGTTACCAAAGCTATTTCCGAGGTTCCTTATTAGAATACTACACTACTATTCTGGGGTTCCTTAATATTAATAAGTATAGTCCTTTTGGGGGGGGGTCCTTAATATAAGTATAGCACCATTTTGGGGTGTTCCTCCTGGTTATGTCTTTAGTATAGTACACCCCAAAACCCGACACGAATACATTAGGGCACATAGATCTGTGTCCTTCCTTCATCGCTCTTTCAGCCATGACCCCAACTCCGGAACTGTCCACCAAGGATCCTGCGGTTTAGCTTAGGGTACTATATTAGGGTCCCCCTACTTTCGGAAAACTGCCCCTTGAACCGCCCCAAACCCTAAACCCCAAACCCTAATGTTGGAGCCCCCCTTAGTTTCGGAATCTCTAAACCCTAATCCCTCTACCCTACACCCGAGTATTGGGGTCCCCTTCTTTTCGGACCTACAGCTCCTTTAAGGGACCTATAGGGGTTCCTTTAAGGGATCTATAGGGATCCTTTAAGGCTTTATGGGATCTATAGTGACCCTTCAAGGGATCTATAGGGTCCGACCCCGATTTTCGGAAACTCCGCCAACTGCGGAAGGAGAGTGGAGGTCGCGGTTTCATGCGCGGCGCTTCTTCCATCGTCATAGGCCGCGGCCTGCTCATTTACTGAGGGGCCTTGAGAATTACCTGCACTATTTTGGGGGGGTTCCTTGCTAGTAATCATATACTGTAGCATATATATATATATATGTGCCCGATACCTTTAGGGTCTATATAACCGCGGTTTGTTGTCTTCAGCACATAATGGAAAGCAAAATGTAAGGTATAAGCACAGCCCACATTACAAAGCCACGACCTGAAAAGTTTCGGATCGACTAGGCTATATTTTTCTATCAAGTAATTATAGCAAATTACTCACATTCAGGGAGACGAGTATTATATAAACAGAACATCGAGTGTTGATCCCAACACTGTCGATGAATAAACATTCGTTGTGATGACACATTTCAGTGTATAGAGTCCATACATCTTGCAGGAATGATGTATCGTCGTGAAGATATGCATAGCACTGTCAGCAGTATATCGGCAACATGGACAAATTGTCCTGTCCAAATATTTCACAATTCGACTTATTGTTGACTTGCCAGCGCTTGAGTAATTGCATACGACATATCCATCCAAGAATCACGTAATAAGCATGCACGCTGTAATATGGCATAAATTTGTTTGTAATTTCCGCACAGGCCAGAATGCAAAACCTGACAGGTTCGGTACTCATGAATCGGATGTGTTTATATGACAAATTATGGGAATACATACGGCATGACACATCCATATCACATGATGTAACACTTTACAGGGCATGTAATGTGCCAATCTGTTATGTCCTGGACTTTCCAATGTATAAATTCCTTGTCAGTAGAGGGTCAATCGGAGTGGGTGGAGTGACACATTAGGGTGCCTGTAATATGTCAGTTTGATATGCCCAGGCACAGGGGCCTGACAGTGTATAAGTTCCTTGTTAGTAGGGTTTCAGTAGGAGAAATGGAGTGACACATTAGAGGGCATGTAATATGTCAATTTGCCCAGTCCAGGACCCAGGAAGTGAAGATACACATTATAGTGGGTTTAATGTGCCAGTTTGTTATGTCCATAAAAAGCGCTTTCCGATGTATCAATTTCTTATCAGTAGGGTTTCAATAGGATAGGTGGAGCGACACATTATAGGGCCTGCAGTGTGTCAGTTTATTATGTCCAGGGGTTTTCCAGTGGAAAAGTTCCATTGCAATAGAGGTTCCATAGGAGGGAGTGGAGTGACACATTAGAGGGCCTGTAATGCGTCAATTTATACTACCCAGAGGCCTTCCAATATACAGATGCCCTACAGTGTATAAGTTCCTTGCCTTTAAGGTTTCAATAGGAATAATGACACATTAGAAGGCCTGTAATGTGTCAGTTTGTTTTCCCATGTGCATTCCAATGTATCTCTATACATATCAATGTATCTCTATGCATATCAGATCTGATGTGATCACAGCATTAGCCAAGAAGGATATCACGAAGTTAATAGTCTTCACGATCTTAACAAAGGCGCAATTATCCGTGTCGAAGGTATACATTCCCATGAAGAATCCCTATAGATCCCTTCACAGATCCCTTGTATGGAGCCCTCATAGACAGCCTTTATAGATTCGTATAGAAACTTTATGGATCCCCTATATAGAGAACTTATAGAGACCCCGTATAGATCAACAAATGGAGTTCTTTGTAGAAAACTTTACAAGATCCCTTACATGGAGCTTTCATAGACAACTGCTATATATTCCTTACCCTTTGTAGAAACCACATGGAAGCCCTGTATAGATCCCTCGTATGGAGCCCTTCTGGAAAACCCTTACAGATTGCTTATAGAAATCTTATAGATCCTCTATGTAGAGACCTTATATAAATCCATTATATAAAAAACTATAGATCCCTTACAGAGAGACTTTCTAGAAACCCATTATGGATCCCTCATATGGGGCCTTTATAGTAAGCCCGGTTACAAAGTATGTAGATGCGATGTGGTAAGCTATTCTTGATATAGTAGTTAAGATAAATCGATTGTATTATGGTTCGTACAATACCTATGAAATTACCTTTAAGAATAGAGGGAGCGGTATTAAAACCAATGAAACCGGCAACGAAGATGATGAAGATGATGCAGATGATGAAGATGATGCAGATGATGAAGATGATGAAGATAATGGAGATGATGAAGATGATGAAGATGATGGAGATGATGGAGATGATGAAGATGATGGAGATGATGGAGATGATGAAGATGATGGAGATGAAGAAGATGATGGGGGTGATGGATATGATGGAGATGGCAGGGGGCAGGGGGCAAATGGCAAAGGGGAGGGAAAGGTGAGGAGGTGGGGAAGGCAGGGATGGTAGGAGAGGGGGCAAGGGAACAGGGGGAGGCCTGAAATGTGTCATGCTTCTTTCTGTAAGGCGGAAAAGATGACACATTTGACACATTTCCGGCCTGAAATGTGTCATGCTTCTTTCTGTAAGGCGGAAACGATGACACATTTCCGGCCTGAAATGTGTCATGCTTCTTTCTGTAAGGCGGAAACGATGACACATTTCCGGCCTGAAATGTGTCATGCTTCTTTCTGTAAGGCGGAAAAGATGACACATTTCCGGCCTGAAATGTGTCATGACTTCTTTCTGTAAGGCGGAAAAGATGACACATTTCCGGCCTGAAATGTGTCATGCTTCTTTCTGTAAGGCGGAAACGATGACACATTTCCGGCCTGAAATGTGTCATGCTTCTTTCTGTAAGGCGGAAACGATGACACATTTCCGGCCTGAAATGTGTCATGCTTCCTTCTGTAAGGCGGAAAAGATGACACATTTCCGGCCTGAAATGTGTCATGCTTCCTTCTGTAAGGCGGAAAAGATGACACATTTCCGGCCTGAAATGTGTCATGCTTCCTTCTGTAAGGCGGAAACGATGACACATTTCCGGCCTGAAATGTGTCATGCTTCTTTCTGCAAAGCGGAAAAGATGACACATTTCCGGCCTGAAATGTGTCATGCTTCTTTCTGTAAGGCCGAAAAGATGACACATTTCCGGCCTGAAATGTGTCATGCTTCCTTCTGTAAGGCGGAAAAGATGACACATTTCCGGCCTGAAATGTGTCATGCTTCCTTCTGTAAGGCGGAAAAGATGACACATTTCCGGCCTGAAATGTGTCATGCTTCTTTCTGTAAGGCGGAAAAGATGACACATTTCCGGCCTGAAATGTGTCATGCTTCTTTCTGTAAGGCGGAAAAGATGACACATTTCCGGCCTGAAATGTGTCATGCTTCTTTCTGTAAGGCGGAAAAGATGACACATTTCCGGCCTGAAATGTGTCATGCTTCTTTCTGTAAGGCGGAAAAGATGACACATTTCCGGCCTGAAATGTGTCATGCTTCTTTCTGTAAGGCGGAAAAGATGACACATTTCCGGCCTGAAATGTGTCATGCTTCTTTCTGTAAGGCGGAAACGATGACACATTTCCGGCCTGAAATGTGTCATGCTTCTTTCTGTAAGGCGGAAAAGATGACACATTTCCGGCCTGAAATGTGTCCCTAAACCCTAAACCCTAGAGCCCAAACCCTAGGCCCTAAACCCTAAAGTCCAAACCCTAGGCCCTAAACCCTATAGCCCAAACCCTAGGCCCTAAACCCTAAAGCCCATACCCTAGGCCCTAGACTCTAAAGCCTAAACCCTAGGCCCTAAACCCTAAAGCCCAAACATTAGGCCCTAAACCCTAAAGCTCAAACCCTAGGCCCTAAACCCTATAGCCTAAACCCTAAACCCTATAGCCCAAACCCTAGGCCCAAAACCCTGAAGCCAGCCCATTCAAAAACCTAGCTGAACACTGGTCCCAGCCAGCGGCCCAGCCTGCCCATTCGAAAACCTAGCTGAACATTGGGGGGTCCATTCGAAAACCTAGATGAACATTGGGGGGTCCATCAAAAACCTAGTTGAAGAGGGTGTGTGGTGGGTGGGAGGGTGGGATGGGGTGGATGGTGGGCGGTTGGGGGGGGTGAGTGGGTTTGGGGGAGTGGGAGTGGGCTGGTGATGGGGAGGGGGCAGGGGTGTTGGTGGGGTGGAGGTGGGTTCTGGGGGCCGCGCCGGGGAAAAGGAGAGTAGGGGCCAAGGGGGTGGATGTGGGGGGGGGGGGGGGGGGGGCAGGCGCAGGGAGGAGCCAGGGTGGTGTGGGTGGGGTGGTAGTAGGGGGGGGGGTGGTGGGGGGGTGATCCGTGGGCCCCATCCACAGAACCCCAGGATTTCAATTATTTAAATAATTGAAATAATTGAAATAATTGAAATGGGTGCGATTTCAATTATTTCAATTATTTGGGCCCTTTGGCGGATTTAAATAATTGAAATCGGTCGGATTTCAATTATTTCAATTATTTCAATAATTCAATTCGGTGGGATTCGTGGCTTGGTCCAGAACAACAATCGATTTCAATTATTTCAATTATTTAAATCCGCCGGGCTCATTTGCGGATTTAAATAATTGAAATAATTGAAATCCGAAGGTTCGATGAGCCCGAGCCACCAAATCAAGGGATTTGAATTATTTAAATAATTGAAATAATTGAAATAATTGAAATGGAGGCGATTTCAATTATTTGGGCCCTTTGGCGGGTTTAAATAATTGAAATAATTGAAATCGGTCGGATTTCAATTATTTCAATTATTTCAATCATTTCAACTATTGAAATAGTTCAATTCGGTGGGATTCGTGGCTTGGCCCAGAACAACCATCGATTTCAATTATTTCAATTATTTAAATCCGCCGGGCTCTTTTGCGGATTTAAATAATTGAAATAATTGAAATCCGAAGGTTCGATGGGCCCAAGCCACCAAATCCGGGGATTTGAATTATTTGAATAATTGAAATAATTGAAATGGGGCGATTTCAATTATTTCAATTATTTGGGCCCTTTGGCGGATTTAAATAATTGAAATAATTGAAATCGGCTGGATTTCAACTATATTTCAATTATTTCAATTATTTCAATTTTTTTAGTTATTTAAATAATTCAAATCGGTGGGATTCGTGGCTTGGCCCAGAACAACCATCGATTTCAATTTTTTTCAATTATTTAAATCCGCCGGGCTCATTTGCGGATTTAAATAATTGAAATAATTGAAATCCGAAGGTTCGATGGGCCCAAGCCACCAAATCCGGGGATTTGAATTATTTGAATAATTGAAATAATTGAAATAATTGAAATGGGGGGGCGATTTCAATTATTTCAATTATTTAAATCCGCCGGGCTCTTTTGCGGATTTAAATAATTGAAATCGGCCGGATTTCAATTATTTCAATTATTTCAGTTATTTCAATTATTCAAATAATTCAAATCGGTGGGATTCGTGGCTTGGCCCAGAACATGCATCGATTTCAATTATTTCAATTATTTAAATCCGCCGGGCTCTTTTGCGGATTTAAGTAATTGAAATAATTGAAATCAACTCTGCTGATTTAAACTATTTCAATTTTTTCAATTATTTAAAATAATAGTAGTCATACAGAAAAGAATAGAGCGTAAAATAGACCCTAGAGGCGCCTCTCTCTCTCTCATTTATATATATATATATATATATGTACGGCACCCCCTATGGATCATGTGTATGTGTGTGTGTGTGTGTATATATATATATATATATGATGCAGAAGCCTGGAGAGTTCGCAATGCTGCCGTTGAGGAGACCATATTAAAGTTAATTGCATATTGTGTGTTCTAGTATCACAGTTTTGGCTTTCAATATTGCTCGAAGTCGCAATTGTCCTCACTTTTCGTTTCCCTGGGGGCTGTGCGGCCCGCCCCGGTCAAATGTCTGCCCACCCAAACTGTGCCCCTGCCAGTTGTCACAGTACCCTTCAAAACCCCATAAACCCTGTCAGTCCTATCAACCCTAAACCCGGAAGCCTAAAACCGAAAAACCCTATACCTGAACTCGAACTCTCGGGGCCCCGAAGACTTTCACCCAGGCTGTGCATTTGGAGCCTTACTTAGAACCCTGTTTTTGTTGAGACAAGGGTTTCGAGTTTAGGGTTGTGCCAATCGGTCAGCTGGCAGGGGTCTAGGACTGGGGTAGTACCCAAACCCCAAACCATTATCCTTGGCACTTATAGAAATCTTTATCCGACTTTATCCCCAAACCCGGAGCCTTCACCAGAAGCCTCATAGAACGCTTAAAGGAACCCTATGCGTTTTATGCCTTGAACTTTGTGGTAGGCAATTACCTTACATGGAACGCTTGAAGGAACCTTTGTAGAACCCTTGCAGGAACCTTTTTCGAACCCTTAAGCCCGTTTTGCTAGAATTTCTGACTTATCCTTAGAGCCCTTGCCACCAGAGCTTCGTTGCAGAAATCCAAGGCACCAGACAATCCCTAAATCCTACACCGGCATTTTTGTTACTCACCTAGGCCCCTTCACATGAGATTCAAAGTCTGGCTGCAGGCTGTGTGCCAGCCCACATTGCATTGTTCACGAGCTACGAATACGTCAAGGCCCTGCAGATGCAAAGAAAGCAATTTCGGGTTCTGGCCGGTGATCGAAGCTCTGGATCGTTTTTTGGTGGGCGGTTGGGTTAAGATAGAGGCCGTAACACTTCGAAAAGGGCTGGGGGGTATCTTAAACTATGGTTATAATAAGGACCACCCCCCCCAAAAAAAAAAAAAACAGCATTAGTCTAATTATTGAGGCCCCTAGACTACGGTATTTCGGCTCAGGGGTTTCAGGATTTCCGGTCCGAGGCTGGGCACGAAACGTGGGGAGCCTGTTCGCTAGCTGCTGGGCTTCAGGGTTTCAGGTTCTGTTACAATGGATGGGGAATGGTGGAAGCTCCGCGGAAGATATGAACTCCCGACAGGGATGTAGGGGCTTTAAAGTTTAGGGCTTTAGGGGTTTAGGGGTTGTATTTGGGGACAGTGCATCTGCTTCAAGATGTCTGAACCCTAGACTCTTTGACCTCGGGGTTCGGGTGTTGGGTTATTCCGTAATGCGCTCCATACTCTTGACTCGGGGCCGCGTGTCCAGACAAGACTTAGCTCATAGGGTTTCGGGGTATACGACAGCAAGAATTGAAATAGGGAACCCTATTGTAAAACCTGAAGAAGGGATTGGGGTGGACGATTTGGTGTCTTGCGATGCCAATGCTCGGCGTACTCCTGGACGGGACCCCAGCTCTGATGTCCCGATTGCCCCGTTTAGGGTCAAGGGTTTAGGGTTTAGGGGTTTGAGGTTTAGGGTTTAGGGGTAGCATCCCTCGCAACTAAAGTCGGGTAGCCCAATGCCCGAGAACTCTAAACCCTACGAGGTGGCAAGCAGCTTAATCGAGTTTTAGGGGTTTAGGGTTTAGGGACTGAGTAATTTAAGTTGTGTTTTCCAGTACGTGTAAGTATAGACACCGTATTGGGGAATCCTAGGTGCTAAGTCCCGTCATTCTTTAAGTACAACCCCGAAGCCTTAAGCCCTTTGCAGGGGCGAATCCTGACTGACGATGATGGGCATGCGCCGGCTCGTGCTGCGCTTTGTGGCCTGGAGCCCGGGATGTTTGGGGCAGGGGGGTGGGTGGGGGTAGGTGTGGTTGAGGGTTTAGGGCGTTCTGAAGTAGGGATTGTGGTAGGTAGGGTTCATGGTTCAGGGCGTTCTGAAGTAGGGATCGTCTTTTCCGGGTCGCAAAGTGGTGTATACGGGCTAGTTCGTCATGCTTCTTTTTCATTGGTACTATGATTTTCGGTGATCTGGGAGTTCGATATCCGTGGAGTCTTCACAGGCCCATGGATCCACTTCAGGGTTCATTCTAGGTTTGTTTAGGGTTTGCGGGTGGAGGGTTTAAGGTTTAGGGTTTAGGGCGCAGCTGGAGGGTTTCGGGGCGAGAAGGTTCAGGATTCAAGGTCCAGTGCTTCATGTTCATGCTTGGAGGACAAGTGGGAAGCGCTCGAATCAGGGTTTCAGGCGGGGGTGACAGGCGGACTTTTGAGGGACCATTGAACTTTTAGAGCCCTGAACCCTTAACCTTGAGACCCTTAACCTTGAACTCCAAACATTGCATATTCTTTTTGGTACAGATCTATACCCCCGCCCCCCTCATATTTTCGTTATAGTCTCATAGTCTTTTTGGAGCTTCTGATTTTCGGCAAGCAAGGAAGGCTTTTGGCTTCTTGGCGTAGGGTTCTCAGGGTATCGAGTTGAGACTCCAGACAACAGCTAGGCCGAAAGCCCTAAGCTCACAGGGACTGTCAGGGAGGTAGGTGGTTAGGGGGCTAGGGGACTAATTATACTTCCTTAAATGAGCCTTGTGAAGTCCTTAATATAGGTATGAAGGCCCCCTACCCGCCTCCCGCCTACCCCCCCTAAGGGTCCCTATGATAAGCCGCAAAGCCAAAGAGGAGAGTATGACGGGTACGTACTCAGGTATTTCTCTAAATTAGGGCCCCTTATAGGGGAATTCCCGAAAATTAGGGTACTCTATTTTGGGGTCCTTGTAATAAGGATCCGACTATTTAGTGTACTCTATTGGGGTCCCCCTATCTTCGGAAACTCTCATAAAGGCCTTTTGGAAAAATTCTTGGCACCTTAATACTTGGGCTTCTGGGCTTAGGAGCTTAAAGATTGCATTGGGTTTTCAAGGGATCTATAGGGTTCCTGGTTCCTTCAAGGGATCTAGTAGGGTTTAGGGTTTTAGGCTCTAGAGATCGGGTTTGAGGTCAGACTAAGGCAGCGGAATTTAACCCTGAAAATTGAAACCCGGAACGGTATGTATATATATATATATATGTATGTGTATATACACATATATATATATACAGTAGCAGAAAGTTGGAACATCATTATCCCCATGCCCTTAAGGTAAAGTATAAGGGATCTTAGCAGCTTAGCACCAATCCTCCTAAATCCATGTTCCAACTATCTGGCTTCTACTATAGACCTGCACACTTACTCGTGTCGGATGCTCAAGAGCCGGCTCTTCGAGGGACAGTTCGTGTGCGGGACGGCCCTTGAAAGCAAGAGGCCCTCAAGCCGCAAACTCTCCAATGCAACTTTAATTGCGTGCTATAGGTCTAAGCGTAGTAGTCTTACAGTTTAGGGAGGTTGTAGCAAGCCGCTTTACCGGAGAGTTTGCGGCAGTCCCCCTAGACATCGTGCTGCGATAGGTGGGGCATGCGCGTGCTGACCTATGAGTGAAGCCCATCATCCCAGAAAAACCCTAAACCATCGAAGCTCAACTCCCAAAGCCAAGTCCACCCTGAAGCCTTCGACACGAAGCCCGAAACCCGCTTGGCCCTGGTTCCTATTTTCCGAAGCGGCGGCGGCTCACTTGCGGCATGTGCGTTGTGGGTGCATTGCCGAGCCTTCTGGACAACGTCTTGGGGAAGGACGGGGAGGTCTTGGAGTTAGGGCTCGTAGAGGGGGAAGGACGGCTTGAGCTGTCGAAAACAAGCACGACCGTAGCACTGCGAAAGCTGGTAAAGATGAGGAGCATGCGCTCTTCGTAATCGGACCTCTCAGACATCAGAAAAGAAGGCGGTAGCAGTCTTGGGAGATCTTAAAGCTTGTAGCTCTTTGCCTCAAACCCCAAACCCTAAAACCGGGTATCCAGAGCTTCTGCGCTTCGGGGAATCGGGCTCCTGGATCAACATGAAAGTCTGTCAAGGTTCTGGGCGTGAACGCGATTCTTGTAGGCTCGTCTCAATTAAAAGAGTAGGGTTGGACTCTGGATAGTGGTTAGACAGCGGTAAGACAGTTTTCCGAGTGCTGGGCCATCCTAACGTTTGGTTTTTTGGATGAGGTTTCGTGCAGATTCCGTTCAATACGCTCCGAGACGAACCCGTACCCCAAATCCTAAATCCTCCCTTAGCCAGAAAAGGGTCGCTCACTCAAAATCCTGAAGCCCGAGCCAACAACCCAAAACGCCGCCTCAGCCTTCTCTGCTGCTTGCAGAAATCCAAGCAAGAGCGCTTAATATAGAGACCTTAACAGTTAGAATAGGCTTTTGGGGCCCATTATACGATAAAGGAAATAAGGAACCACCAAGATAGTATTTTTAGTGATTAAGGCCCCTATATCGGATTTGTATGGATGAGAATGAGAGATTGAATAGAAGGGGCCGGATTAGGCTTTTGAGGAGAACGGTTCGGATTCGGGTCTTGGGTTTGGGGTCAGAACCCCGAGCCCCCACTTGCAAGGTTATAAGTACCTAGTAAGGGTTCTTAAAGGGCTCCTGAAAGGGATCTATAGGGCTCCTTAAAGGAATCTATAGGGTTTAGTTAAGGGTTGAGGGTCTACTTGGAGGATCAGGGGTCTCAGTAAGTAAGGTTACAAGCACCTTAATTGGGGTTATGAGTACTTATATGCATAGTCACCTGATTCATAACCCTAGTTACTAAGTCCCATGATCCTTTAAGCATGCGTTCTTGGTCTTGGGTTTCCACGTGCTACACGGGGTTGGATTTCTTCTTGCAGGCAGTTTACTCTAGGGGCCTAAAACATTACCAATACCATTTTGGGCGTTCCTGATTATAAGTATAGTAGAATGGGCACCAGAACCCTATTCTAATCATTAAGGCCCCTATAGTAACACCTTCGTAAGCGCCTGGATCTCTTGAAGCCCTGAACCTCTACAGACTTTTTCGTGATCCTAGCTTAAGGGGTCCGAGCAATTTGTAGCAGTATGCCGTGCTACTCCTAATCATCCTAAAGTTGTACTATAGCCCAAACCCTACTCTAATGGTTAAGACCGCCATATTCCCAGGATGCAGGTGGAGCGACGTTCCTGTTAGATCCTCTCAGTGAGGCAGGGTGGAACCAGGTGTTGGGGTTGGCTTGGCGAACCAAAAGAAGTGCCACTCACGGTCTCATTGACATCACCATCAGCATCCTCAAAGTCGCTGTTACCATGACCAACATTTCCACCACCACCAGCATCACCAAATGAGAAAAGGAAGACACATGTCCAGAGCAGCTGTAGCCACTGTGTTGCTAACGGTTGTCGAGTCTAGGTTCGGCGTCGTGAGAGATACTTGGCAAGGTTGGTTGAACGGAAAACTCATGCGAACTTGCGAAAGCGGTGAACCTGAGCGAACCCATGCCCTGACCCCAAGACCCTGAACCCTAAATCCTAACCCCCGGACCCTAAACCCCTTGCGGCCTCGAGCGGGTGTGGCATGTTTGCAGGCTTTCTGGGGGGTTTGAAAGGTTCGTGTCTGCTTGCAAAACTACTTGGAGGGGCAGAGGACTTAGTAAGTCGGTTATAAGTAGAGTTATAAGTACCTTAAATGGAGTTACCCCAATATTAACCCTACTTATAACCTGCTTGCTGAGTCCACTGGCCCCTAAGGGGGGGGTCTGAAAGGTTCGTGTCTGCTTGCAAAACTAGGTATTGGGGATGGTGTTTGGTTTCGCTTATTGTTTAATATGGAGCCCTAATTATAAACTAGTCTTGGGGTCTGTTGAAACCGCCACCTAGAAAAGAGATGAGCATGCTTTGGTGCTCGAAAGAGTTTCATGGGCGCTCTGGCAGAGAGTTTGAAGCTTGCGGCTTTGCTCTTGGCCTTTGTTCTTACCTTTGGTTAGTAGGGAATGGGGGAATTGGGCTCCAATTATACCTACTATCACTACCATTCTTCCATTCCCGACCAACCAAAGGTAAGTGTGTTTCGAGTTTATCTGTTCATCCTGAGCCTCGAACTTGAAGCCAGTTTTTGGTTAGGGTTTAGGGCTTAGGGCTTGGGGTTCAGGGTTTGGGGTTTAGGGTTCAGGGTTTGGGGTTTAGGTTTAGGGTTTGGGGTTTAGGGTTTAGGGTTTGGGGTTTAGGGTTTAGGGTTTGGGGTTCAGGGTTTGGGGTTTAGGGTTTTTGGTTGAGGCTGTCGGGTGTGAGCTGCGAAATCTCGACAGGAGCTTGCCATTCTCGCCGTGTCCGAGGAATTTTCGAGGCACAGCCGTGCCTTTGGATGGCTTGCGAACCAGAAGATCATTATGTAACAAACATCTGTTATCGTAACATAACATGATATGGTGTAACATTAACAATAAGAGAACAATCAAACTCCAAGAGCATCATGGGCCCGCAGTTCCAAGCCCCCGAACCAAGCCTTTCTCCTTCGAAGCCAAGCCTAAACGTCCTCAAGATTCAAGATTTAGGGTGTGTGCGTTCGGGTTAAGGATGTAGGATACAAGCTAAGGGCTTGAATCCTGCAATCTAGATAACTCGCCTAATGATTTCAAGGCAGTGTATTCTGTCTTTGTTCTTCAGGTCAAGGCTTTGATTGCCTAAACCCTAAACCTCAAACCTTAAACCCCAAAACCCTAAACCCCTATACCATAAACCCTAGCAGAACCCTACCAGTCTAAGACCGGGTACAAGTAGCATAGCGTGCTCAAAGTAACCCCAAGCCGCAAACCCTACACTAAGCCCTAAACCCTGCAACTATAAACCACACCCTTAAACTTAAACAAACAAGACAACATACTCCTCGCCCCTGCAGCATGTGTGCTGCCAGGCAAACTGGGATCTCTGCCGGTGCCTTGGTGCAGCAGAGCTTCGAGATTCTGCAGGCCCATCTGTCTTGCCGCAATAATGATTCAAAGGGGAAAAAGGCGGGACCCTTAATGGTGACCCCTACCCTATAATGGGCTATAGAATGGGTATATAATGGCTATATTAAGAGTATATACCTAGGGGTCCTTGTTAAGGGTCCCTCCTTCTATGCTTGGAATGATGGGCTCGGTACAGGAGGGTTATTGCAATGGGGTTACTAAGATCCATTTCTTGGCTCAGCAGGCGTTTCAGGCACCAATAGGCATACTTTACTGCTTGAAGAAGAGGGTTACCTTTAAAGCCGTATGGTAGAGGTCCTGCTGTCATTTGACGAACCCGAAGCCTTAAACCTTAATTCTTAAATCCTAAATTCAAAAACTTACAAGCCCTCAAGGGCTCTCGTAATAGAGAACCCTTATAGTGGAGGCCATCATCTATAATACCCCTACGGTAACCCATTAAAGGATTTCTGAAAAGAAACCCTCCACCCCTAAAGATACCCTGAAAGGAGCCCTTAGCGGACCCCTTCACGGAGCCCTTGAAGGAGCCCCTAAATCTCTCTTAGACGGGAGCCTCAACGGTGGAAGGTTTCTTTGCTAGGTATCGGTTTGGGATGGTTTGTAATTTCCCTATTGTTTAATATAGACTATAGGTCCCTAATTATAACTGAGCCTGGGGACTGTTGAAATCGACACCTCGTTTGCCTTTGACAGGAAGGCCTCCCTGCACATGCAGCTGCTTTGCCTGCACGGCCAGGGTGGCTTTGAGGGCTTAGGGTTTTGGAGTTTCAGGGTTCAGGGCTTGGGGCGAAGTTGTTGGGGCTTAGAGGTGCAGGGGTTTAGGGTTGGGGGTTTAGGCTTTAGGGTTTATTCCAGGGGCCGAAATATTTTTCAATGCGATAATCCACTACTCCACAAAACTCTTGTCTAATCTCTGCGGGTGTTGCCTTAATTATCACACAACTTCCTAGAAACC
Organism: Symbiodinium sp. CCMP2592; assembly: GCA_905221615.1. NCBI lineage: Eukaryota > Dinophyceae > Suessiales > Symbiodiniaceae > Symbiodinium > Symbiodinium sp. CCMP2592. The sequence goes on from CAJNDT010006000.1 coordinate 330,585, forward strand.
TTTCTTTCCCAGAGAGCCGAATGCCCTTGAAGAAGGAAGATTTGTTCAGACTCTGTATTGTTTTTGCTAGTCTTCATCGCACGATTATCATTGTTATCAATCTGAGCATTAAAGGCATATTCCTGGATTCAGGGGCTTGGGTCTTTCGGGGTTCTTCATCTGAGGCGCGCCTTTGCATTGTCATATGATACTAGACTAGACGATACTCTATTGTACTATACCGGACGACACTATACGAATCGATGTTACATGACACTATGCTATGCTACAGTACTATACTATGTCATTTTAAATGTTACACGACATTGCAGTGCGCAGTACATGACATTCCACGATCTTATACTGTACCATACCATACTATACTATGTCATACTATACCATACTATACTAGAACCTTATCTACCTCATATTAACTCTATACTATACTATACTATTCTGTATTGACTATACTGTACCATACTTTACCACACTTGTACACTACCGGCTTTATATTATACTATACTATACTGTCTTATTTTCCTTTCGAACATACCGATACTGTCCTACACTGTGGTTCGGATCTTCAAAACCTTCCCCGACCTTCCTCCGAGCAGAGTTGACCCAAAGAGACCCTGAGCCCCCTAAGACTCCTAGGAACCCTAAGGAACCCCTAAAGGGATCTTTTCAGGGAATCCTAGGGGAACCCTAAGGATCCCTTAAAGGGAGCCCTTTAAAGAATTCCTTTTTGAAGGGTTCCTTTCAACGGGGTTCCGTTTAAAAGGAAGCCTTGAAGGAAGGTTTCTGGCTCACGCTGGGCTTCGGAAGCTCCGAGGTTTCCCGATCCGCAAAGACGAAGATCAGGGCGTGCCCTGGCCTGGGTGTCATTTGGGGGTTTATGCAGGGTTTGGGGTTGAAAGGGGTCTCAGGAGGGCGGCTCATCCGAATCTCTGTGAGCTCGGGGGGATCACTTAGGGGGTTTAGGGTGTAGGCTGGTGGGCGGTTTAGGGTTTGGGCCTTGGGGGAGGCTTGGGTTTGGGGTTTAGGGTTTAAGGGTTTAGGGTTTAGGGCTTTTAAGACCTGAGTTTTTTTTTGTTGCAGGGTTTGGGGTTTTAGAGGTTCAGGGGTTTAGGGTACGAGGGGTTTCAGGTAAACGGTTCAGGGGATAGGGTTCTACAGAGGTTGGATAAGGGTTCTGCAAGGGAGTTGTAGGGTTTGGGGATTTAGCCGAATCTGAGTGCATTCAGGGGCGGTGTAGGGTTTCAGACATAAGTTTGCCGCACTGGTTTTGGGGGCACATGATGGTCTGACCATCGCCGCTAGGATCTTCTTTGTGTTGTATCAACCAACGTTTGTCAGACGAATGTCCAGCAAGTCAGGGACCTCATCATCACAATCATCGACAGTCATCCTCCTGCTGTTTCTTGCAAAACCACATCATGGTCCTTTGCTCCAGACACCGAAGAACTTGAAAGCTTGGCTCATAGCAAAGGTATTGCCGCGCGTGCGGCGAGAGCGGGCTGCAACGACATGCCGAAGTTTCGGCTGTGCAGACGCCAGTTCAAGATATTTGTGGGCCCGGTTTGGTGTTTTGGGTTTGCGGATCGAGTTGCATATCAGTGTCCGCATGCAACACCCTGAACTGAAAGCCCCCCCCAAAATAGGGGTCCTAATAATTAGACTTAGACTAGGACTTTGGGGCCCATTTTTCTATGCTTATGATAAGGACCCCCCGTCAAAACAAACTAATATCGGTAATTATTTAGGCTCCTATGTTATGGTGCCCTTATAGATCCCTTATGGTAACCCCTTATAGACCCCCTTCAAAGGAACCCTACGAACCCTGTAGGCAATTACTTCGGCCCCTAAAGGAAGCCCCAAAACCCCGCGACCGGGGCCCTCCTGGATCACTAGCCGTTTTGTGATCCCGGAGGAACTGGGCTTCGCCCATAACACAGCGACCTTGAAAAAGGGGCTTCAATAAATACCAGTATAGTATTGTTATTATTATTGTTATTAGTATTCTTATTACTTATATATATATATATATATATTTTTGGAAGGGGGGTTTCTTTATCATAAGTACAATATAATGGTCCGCAAAACCCTAGTCTAATTATTAAGGCCCCTACATACAGTAATCGTCAGACAAGGGTCTTGGGGGATAGTATCATAAGTATAGAAGGAACCCTGAGAAATACGGCTGATGCCCAAAATCCTGCATGACTTCGAACATCCCCACGACGCCCCTGCTACCCTTGATTATAACATTGCATTGATGGAGGGGCCAAAGGCAAGGCTTTGTGTGAATGCCCCAAATCCTGCACGACCCCATGGCAATGCAACATTGAAACTAAGGGGTTGCGGGGAAATGGACTGTGTGACGTGAGATATGTGTGCTGATCTAGGCTGCGCAAGATTTCGGGCATCAACAGTAGTATTGGCAATGTTCCGACCCATGTTACCGAAGCTCCGTGTGGTGTCAGAGGCTTAATGATTTAATGAGGCCGTTTGAACTTTGCACGAGGTTTAGATGCGAGAAGCCGCAAAAGATTCCGGGAGATGACACGGCATGTTGCATTGCAGAGGTTGTGGGCTTGAGGCAATTGGTCCCTAAAGCCTAAACCCTAACCCAAAACCCTAGCAATCAGTTCAAACGAAGCCATCTTAGCCACTGATTCGAGGACCTGCCACCGATCGGATGGCTCTGCGTTCGTGGCGTTCCACATGCTCAGCATGTTCCAGGAGTGCGGGGCAGGTTCAGGTTCCCTAGAGCCTAAACCCGACTTAAAAGGATCATGGGACTTAGTAACTGGGGTTACCAATAAGGAGCTATACTCATAGCTACTTATCACACCAGTTTAGGGGAACTACTTATAACCTTGCTTGATCAGTCCCCTGATCCTCCAAGTAAGCCCTCAACCCAGATCCCCCTCAAACGGCCGATCTGCTATTCAAGTTTTATGATGGCCAGTACGGCTCTCTTTGCGGGTGTTGCGGTGCCTGCTCTTGATGCTTTTGATGATTATGGCGGGGGGGAAGCAGTGACGTCTGTTTTCCTGTTGTCTTCTCGGTTCTTGCGTGTTTTGTCGACTGAAAGTTTGGTGCCTGCAGCCCCGAAACAAAACAATCGCAAATTCCTTCTTATAAACTGCACAGCGCCTAAACCCCGAGACTGTGATACTCCCAAATCCCGCAGTTGAAACTTTCAAGCCCGACGTCCTAAACACACAACTCGGAAGCTCTCAGCGCCCGACACCCAAACCAAGCCGAACATGGAGGCTTGCATACTCAGTAGTAGTAGTAGTAGTAGTAGTAGTAGTAGTAGTAGTAGTAGTAGTAGTAGTAGTAGTAGTAGTAGTAGTAGTAGTAGTAGTAGTAGTCGTAGTAGTAGTCGTAGTAGTAGTAGTAGTAGTAGTAGTAGTAGTAGTAGTAGTAGTAGTAGTAGTAGTAGTAGTAGTGGTAGTAGTAGTTGTAGTTGTAGTTGTAGTTGTAGTTGTAGTTGTAGTTGTTGTTGTTGTTGTAGTACAGTCCATAACAGTGCAAAAGTCCCGACATATACGTAAATAGGTAAATCGATATATGTATACATATATATACACACAACATGATATGCACCTAAACCCGATTCTACCAGACATCCTGGAAGCCTCACCGCTCCTCGGCGGACCAGGGGGCCTAGCAACTACGGCTATGGAGGCTTTTGAAATCATTCGCTCTATCTATCTATCTATCTATATATATATATATATATATATATATATGTGTATATATATATACATATACATATATATTTTATATACATACTTAGAGGTACTTAGTCTTTGGTTATTATAATCCCTAAGACACAGCTAAAATTGGAATTTCTGCTAGGGGTCTAAGTCCAGTGGAGTATATATACATATATAAATATATGTACACATCTGTCTCTCTCTCTCTCGTGGCTTCCAAAAATCTCTTCGAGATGGGAGCAGTCGAGAACACCAGGAGGCTGGTCGCCCCTGTGTGCTGGGAGCCCCTCGGTCTGATCCACTGAAATTCCACACGGGAGTTTCCAAGAATAAGGGGTACCTTTAAAGGTTCCTCAAAGGGATCTATAAGGGCTCTATAAAGGGTTTAGAGCTTAGGGTTTAGAGTTTCCGAAAAGATCCGAGAATTCGGGGCACCTTTAAAGGGATCGATAAGGGTTCCTTTAAGGGTTCTTTAAAGGGATCTATAGGGTTTAGGAGATGGGAGTTTCCGAAAATTAGGGCTACCTTTAAAGGGATTCATAAGGGTTCCTTTAAGGGTTCTTAAGGGATCTATAGGGTTTAGGAGATGGGAGTTTCCGATAAAAGGGGTACCTTATAGTGGGGTCCTTATAGTAAGGACTCTACTCTATAGGGTTTTAGATTAGGGTCCCCTATTTTTGGAAATCCCCATACTTCGAGGCCCAGGGGACTTTGCAAGTAGTAAGGGTTTTTACAACGGATTTATAAAGGTTCTATAAGGGGGGTGTTACTTCGAAGCCAAGGGGACTTGGCAAGTAGCGAGGATCTTCAAAACGGATCCATGAGGGTTCGGGGGGGGGGGGTCGGGTTGGGGTTAATTGGAGGCCCAGGGGACTTAGAAAGTACGGTTGATGACATAAATCCTGCATTACCTGAAGGACCCAGGCTATGGGAATTATGGTATATTCCTTATGATGGGTAAATGCAGGATGTATCTCATCAGCCGTACTAAGGCTCTTTAGAAGGGATCTATAAGGGTTCTTTAGGGGGGGGGGGGGGGCGCGGTTGGGGTTACGTAGAGGCCCAGGGGACTTAGCAAGCACCCTAAAGGGACTTACCCCCAATAATGACCCGACTTATACTAACCATTGATATTGGAGGAGCTAAGGAGCCAGGGATGATGATATTCCCTATTAAATAAGGAGCTAAAGAGCCATGGAACCCCCAAAACCACTGGTAAGTATATTAGGGACTTATAAGCACCATAACCCCAATTAGGGTCCCTTTTAGGGTACTTATAAGTCTACTTACTAACTACTTACTAAGTCCCCCGGCCCCCCAAGTAACTTCCCTGGGCCTGGGCCTCCAGGCAGGTCCCGACCAACGGACCTGTCGAGGAAGTAGGGTTCCTCTGTAGTATGTATATGGGTAGTTGTCAAAATTAGGGTCCCTTTTTGGGTACCCTAAATAATAGGTGCCGTAATATATATTAGGGACCCAGAAAGGGACCCTAATTTCGACAACCACCCATATGATTGCAGAAATATCGAAAGTGTTCAGGATGAGAGGGAGGGAGGCCCTGGAGTCGAAGACAAAAGAGAGCGCATGCTCGGATAGTTTTTGGAGTGATGACATTTTTTGGTGGTTTAGGGTTTAGGGGTTTAGGGTTTAGGGACCTAAACCCTAAACCCTAGATCCTTCCCAGGGGTCTCGGCCCCTACAATTGAATTGCAAGAATTTGAGTTTGTAAGCTTTGAAGCCCACCGCCCACTGCTGTCATGTAATACGTACACTACCACAATGCCTCAGGCTTGCACTCCTCAGTCTTTCGGGTTCAGGTGTGAAGTCTGCGGCATCCGGATCATCCGGATACTCTAAGTCTTTGAGTCTTGAAGCTGGAGGTGGAGTGTCAGGGTGTTGGGGTCAGATGCTGGAGGCAGAGTGTTTAGCTGTCGGTGGGGGGGGGATCCACTGCACTCCAAGTAGCAACATCCTGAGTGCAAGGACCTCGGCGAAAGCAAGGTTCATACCCATGGTGACCAGAGTTGCACAGTGACGCAGCAACTGGAGTTCCGTACAGGGCTCGATAGGTTGAGGGTTTGAGTGTTCCAGGCTTAACTGCAATTCTCTGATTTCGTCCTCTCTATTCGGGCCTAGTAGCACATTGATCCCTGAATCCGAAGCCCTATACCCTGAACCCCAAACTCTTTGCCCTGAAGCCCTAAAGCCCTAAACCCTAAACCCTAAACCCTAAAGCCCTGAAGCCCTGAAGCCCTAAAGCCCTAGACTGGCCACCGAGGTACAGCTGAACTGCGCTGAGGGCCTGAATGCCAGCCTCTCCCAGGCCCAAAGATCTTCAAGGAAGAGGGTTTAAACAGAGGGGCCTCAATCTTTACCAATACCATCCCTAGGGTTCCTTATGATAACGATGGTATAATGGGCCCCAAAATCCTCTTCGAAGTATGAAGGCCCCTAGACTAGTTTTCTGCGAATCGGGGGAGGCCGGAAGAGGTTTCTACGGTTATGGCAACTTTACATAGGAGTTTCCGAAAATAGGGACCCCAATATGGTACCCTAAATAGCAGGATCCTTGTCATAAGGACCCATATAAGGTGTGCTGCCAGTGCTCAAACAGTTCTTTTCTGCGTCAGCATCAGCAGCCTTTTCTGTCTGGTGCTTAGTAGGGAATGGGGGAGTGGATCCCTGTAGTAGCCCCTAGACAATCCCCAATGATAGTCTCCATAATCCATTCCCCCATTCCCTATCAAGAACCACACTTGTGTTCTGTGCTCGCGGTCTGTGCACACTCGGGACCTCTCGTTTCTGAAATCGCTACCCTGGGCTTTTCTTATTTCCCCTACTATTTTGTAGAGAACCATAATAGTAAACAACTTTCAATGGGCTTAACAGGCAACTCAGTACCGGTCTCGGAAAGGGAGGAAGACCCTAAACCCTCAAACGTTAAACCCTAAACCCTTAAGCTCTCGACCCTAAACTCTTAAGTCCTTAAGCCTTAGACCTAAACCCTCAAGCCTTAAAGCAACAAGCCTCGAAAAGCTCAGCCCTCCGCAACTCCATCGTGAGAGGGAATTCAAAAAGGACATAAGCATAAGCATTTTAGGGGGATATTGGGTTTCATTGTAAGGGGGTTTATATGGGATATCCCTATCCTAGTTGTTGCTTATGTGCTTTTTTTGGGCCCTATCGAGAGGCCCGGTTGACGGAGCTTCAAGAGGAAGCCCTGAGCAGTCTCAAGAAGGCCAGGGCCCCTTTAAAAGGGGCTTACTTGGAGGATCATGGGACTTAGTAAGGGTTCTTTAAGGGCATCTATAGGGTTTGGGGTTTAGGGTACTACTTGGAGGATCATGGGACTTAGTAAGGGTTCTTTAAGGGCATCTATAGGGTTTGGGGTTTAGGGTACTACTTGGAGGATCATGGGACTTAGTAAGGGTTCTTTAAGGGCATCTATAGGGTTTGGGGTTTAGGGTACTATTTGGAGGATCATGGGACTTAGTAAGGGTTCTTTAAGGGCATCTATAGGGTTTGGGGTTTAGGGTACTACTTGGATGATCATGGGACTTAGTAAGTACGGTTAACTAGTACGGTTATGAGTCCCCTATTTGGGGTTACAAGTAACTACAAGTATACTTACCGTATTTATAACCCTAACTACTAAATCTCATGATCCTTTAAGTAGGGCCCCTTCAAGTTTTCCTTTAAGGGGATCTATAATGGCTCACATTCAGGGTTAGGATACCTTTAATGGGCTCCTTTAAATTGTTCAGGGTTCCGTTCAAGGGCTTTGGGTTTAGGGTTGCGGTCCCGTTGCTTGCAGGGTCGGGGGACTTAGTAAGTAGTTATTGTATAGACTTATAAGTATCAAATCCCCAAGTATGGTCTCCTGAGAGGACACCTTTACCTGATTAAGAAACCCGAGGTTTTTCTTTGGGCACTCTATATGGATCCAATTATTTTGGGATTATCGGGGCAGGGTTTCTTACAGTAATCCCTTACCATGCGGGTGATCACAAGGGTTGCATGAAACCATAAAAAAGGTGCAAATATTGCAAAATACAGAAATATAATGGAAAAATAGAAAATTGGCCAATGCTAGAATAGTGGATTTTGTAGCGGCCTTAACAAGCCTGCCGGGCTTTGTCTTTGGGAAGAGGTTTTGGAAATTTGAGTTTCGGGGGGTCGGTTGCTATAGGGGCCGAAATAATTACCTATACTATTTATAGTATAATGGGCCCCGAAACCCTATTCTAATTATTCAGGCCCCTATAGTCTTGGCGTTGAGGTTCTTTTGAGTGGTGTAGGGTCCCACGGTGTAGTGTTTAGGGGTTCGTGGTTTGCAGGGTTTAGCTGAAGACTAAGACGGCCCAGGCCCGAGGTAGATCCACAAACTTCTAGACGAGAAGGGCAAGACCCTGACGAAAAAGATCCCCGCCATTTAGGGTTTAGGGTTTAGGGTTTAGGGTTTAAGGGTTTAGGGTTTAGGGTTTAGGGGGTACAGCAGAAGGTTTGGGGGTTAGGGTTGGTTCGCAGTGAGTAGTATTTGGGTGGTCTTGGGGTGGGCATGTCTGCATACTGCTGCGTTCAGCTGACCAATGCTACACCCTAAACCCCGAAACCCTAGACCCTAAAGCCTAAACCCTAAACCCTAAACCCTAAAGCCTAAACCCTAAACCCTAAACCCTAGACCCTAAACCCTAAACCCTAGACCCTAAACCCTAAACCCTAAAGCCTAAACCCTAAACCCTAGATTCCTTTAGGCAAGAGCAGCTCTGGGCTTCTCGAGCGAGTCGTGTCCTGCAGAGATCGCCCCCTGTGCTGCAGAGGAAAGTTCTTCTCTAGAGCTTCTAGGATATCGGATGTAGGATTTAGGGTTTAGGCAAAAGAAAAGGGTTGAGGGCAAAGGGTTTAGGGTTTAGGGTTTAGGGTATAGTATATGGTTCAGGGTATAGGGTTTTTAGGATTTAGGGTTTAGGGGGTTTAAATAGGGTTCAGGGCTTCGGGCGTAGGGTCTAGACAACGACCCAGAGAGCCCAATACCCCTTAATTAAGGAATATACCTTATATTATCAGGGGAATTATATCATGATTTAAGCTATATTCCTTAATCAGGGGGACTGTGGTGGCACAGGTGAGGTTGTACTGCTTGTTTTCTGATTTTGGCGATCCCGGTGGTGAAGATGGTGATAGTGGTGAGCAAGGTGAAGATGATGAAGGCATAGACGATTATGCTGATAACGGCGAGGAAAGCCAGAACCGTGATGAAGAATATACTAAGATGATACAGAATGACGATGCTGCAACCCCGCTGTATCTCTGGACATGCATGATGCAAATTGTGTCATCGGCAGATCAAGACGCACATGGCAAATGAATATTGCAGTATCATTGTCAGTAGTGGTACTTTCGTCGTCGTCATCGTCTTCTGGAGATCGCCATGTTGGTCTTGGACATGATGTTCAGCGTGGTGGAGATGTCGGCGACGATGACGACCACGATGGTGGTGATGCTGATGGATCATGGGGGCGATGATGCTAGAGTCGTTGTGTGTTTTCGTTACGACGAGCTTTGAGTCCTTGCGCTCTTTTTGTGAAGACGTTGAGGCACACCAGTCGAGTTGGTGATGCTGATGTTGCTGGCTGTGTGTTTTACGTCCGTGTTCCGCTATCATGTGAAGCATATGCATGATGTACATGCCAGCAGATTGTACGCGCACAAGCCGAAGTTGTGGTATTACGCTGCACATGACTGCGAGCTAAGGACGACCTGGATGAAGTTGGCTTTCGGTTCTACCACGACGCCTGGACCAAAATTGCAAACGATAACTGCGAGTTCTGAACTTCTTTCCGTCATCGCAGTCGCTAGAGAGACCGAATATGGGCATCCCACTCTTTGTCTGGGAAAACCTTGGGAGAGAAATCTTGCACGTCTACTCCTGAACCCCCCAAACCACCAAATCCTACACCCTGTACACCATAAACGGTTCAGGTTCTCGGGGATGCGACACCAGTATCCATCAAGCTAAACCCCAACCCAAGCCAAAGATTCTGAACCGCGGCTTCATCACCAAACTCGTGAAGTTTCACACCTCCCCGAAGCTCCAATCGACTCCAAAAAAAGGGGCCTGGAAAATCAGGATGGGATTATTTGGGGCCTTATACTACGCTTATAATAAGGAACCCTTAAAAGTGGTACAGGTAATGATGAAGGCCCCTGTATTAAACCCTAGAAGGGCCTCCGGAAAGAAGAGCCCTAAACCCTGAATTCCAAGTGCAGGAACTGAATATAAGTTACCATGACTCCGCTAAGAGTTCTTGTAAGGGATCTATAAGGGTTCTACAACGGTTTAGGGTTGAAGTTACCAGAACAGGGATCTATCGTAAGCATGGTTTCCTTTTTTGGTAGCTTGAATTCTTTCCCGAACTGGAGCTCAGTCTAAAGGCCCTAGAACCCAAATCCCGAAATGCGTAAAGCCGGCAACAGCCTAAACCTCAGATCCCAAACCCTAAACCCATAACAACCAGAAAAAGGGTAAAAGACCGGAGGCCCTGTACCCTAAAACATATCCTACAAGTTGGCGGTATGGATATAAGGGTTTCGTAGTAGGGCTTAGGGGTTTAGGGTTTAGGGTTTTTTTTGGGTTTAGGGTTTAGGGCCAACTAGTGTATCCTACTGGACAGCAATAACATGAACCTAAAGGCGCAAAGAGCCTTAGATCAAGGCCTTAAACCTACAAAAACCTATACAAAAGCCATGGCATACTCCAAACCCCCTAAGGCCCCGACATTATTTTGGCCCCTTCAAAAAACATTAAAGTGCTTGAGCTCCCGTTAACAAGCCTGCAGCCCTTTCAAAAGCCTCACCCTAAACTCTAAACCCTGAACCCGAAACCCTGAAACCCTGAAACACCTAAACCCTCAATCCCGTAACCCTTAAACCCTTAAAACCCTAGACCATACACCCCTAAACCCTAAACCCTAAAGCCTTAAACCCCAAAACCGCAAAACCCTAAACCTTAAACCCCTAAACCCCTAAACCCCCAAAACCCCAAAACCATAAACCCACCTGAAGCCTGAAGCCTCAAAGCCCCCTAAAGCCCTGGGAGCTCTAGCCGAGGCACGGCTGCAAGAGCAGTGCAGCCTGGCTTCGTCTTCTTTTTTTGTTTTGTTTTTGGGGGGGTTTAGGGTTTAGGGTTTAGGGTTCAGGGTTTAGGGTTCAGGGTTTAGGGTTTAGGGGGGGGTCCTTTAAGGGTTTAGGGTTCCTTTAAAGGGAAAATAAGGGCTCATTTATCGGGTTTCCGTTTTTGAGGTTTAGGGTTTCCGGAGAGGGGTTTGGGAGGGAGGGAGTTTTGGAGGTTCAGGCTCTAGGGGAGGTCAAATCTTTCGCTCCGGCTTTTGGAAGCTTGCTGTTGCCGTGGGAGGTTTTTGGCATGGAGGGTGTAGGGCCCTGGTGTTGAGAAGCCCTACTAAATCCCATCCCCTAGTTACCAAACCCTACTTAGAGGATCATGGGACTTAGTAAGTAAGGTTATAAGTCCCCTAACTGGGGTTATAAGTAGTTATAAGTATAGTTACCTTAAATATAACCTTAGTTACTAAGTCCCATGATCCTTTAAGTAGACCCTAGACCCCAACCCATAAAACACACAAGACTCGCAAAAAAAGCCGCCCAAGAGGCGTCTCAAGGGAAGAGGCAGGTCAGCCTTTGGGTCTTGGAGGGCTCCGTGCTTGCAGACATGCAATGAAGACCCTTGTGGTCGTTGATAAAATGCATTAATGTTGTTGGTGATGATGTATTACTGCTAGTCTTATTCTTCTGGTCAGTATCGATCTTTCTGTTAGTGCTAACATTACTGCACATAGATAGTGTTAAGATTCATATTGCTGTCAGTATTAATACAATTGTTGCTGGAACGAGAAAGTAGAAGCTCTAGTTTGAGCACCCAATACTGCTGCAGGGTCCAATACAAGGGTCGGAACGACCAGCCGTGTGAATCCTTCAGGCCCTGCATTCCAAACATAGTCATAGGGATCCTTAGGGTGTAGGGGGAGGGGGGGTAGGGGGCCTGAAGGCCCATAATAAGGACTAATAAGGCCTATTTAAGGAAATATAGTCCCCTACACCCCTCCCCCCTACACCCCTAAGGATCCCTATGACATAGTATACTATACTAGACTGTACCCCCAAACCCTACTCGATGTCTTAATGGCCATACATGGGGCCCCTAAACCGTAGGCCCTCCACCCTAAACCCGAAGCCCGAAAACCCAAACCGTAAACCCCTAAAGCCCAGACCCTGAATGAAACTTGTGCTCAGGGCCGTCCAGGCCCTGCCAATAGCAGCAGCCAAGGCATGCTTTTCGACGGATCCTGCAGCGCTGCACGACGAGAACCGGAGGCAACGATTCAGGGTTTGGGTTTAGGGTTTAGGGTTGAAGTGCAGCTGTTGATCTACACAGGGCATGCATTCTGCTATCGCTTTTGGAGAAGACTAGCTCGCTAAACCAAGCAGCCCTGCCCCAAAGCATCAATCTTTGACAGGCGAGTTGCCAATGCTATTCGTTAGGGTTCCTTGCTACAGGCATAGCAGGATAGCAGGACCCACCTAATACAATACTCTTTCTTCGGGCCGGTTCTTGTTTGCAACCATGTACTTAAAGATTCGGATTTGGGCTTGAGGTTACTGATGTTGTCCATCGCGGTGTAGTATATCCTCGTACCCGGAGCTGCCTCTCGATCCGTGGTGAACCTCCTATATTGGAGGTTCCTAACCTCGCGTCCGTAGGCCCACCAAGGAAGTATAGCCCTGCCTTATGGACCCAACAAATGTACCTTTATACTATGGAGTGCTACTTGGTACTTGAACCTGACAGAGCCCTTCCTAAAGCATGTCCTTGCCAGAGGCTGGCGACCCGAAACCCAAATTACCGGAGCATTTCGCAGAGCCCGAAGATCTCAAGATCTCATTGCAGACCCTTCCGGCAAGCCTGGCGCAGAGTCCTGGAGTCTTTGGGGCTTAAGCTCCAGCTCTCAACTCTTGAGGCTTGAGGTCTCAACCCAAACCTTTAACCCGAAGCCTTAAACCCTGAGCCTAAGCCCCAAAAGCCACGTTTTGAAGCCTAAACGCTGAAGCCAAGATCCGACATTTTTGCAGACCAAGCCAAAATGTGACTTGCACGGCACAGGTCTTACCCAGGGGCGCGCAGGCACACAGCAGTCCTATAACCTGTACATGCTTAACTTCACAGGAAGATACGGGAAGCATGCTTTGTGTGTTTTGAGTGGGGGAGCTTCGGGACCCTTAAAGGCCTTAGGTTCGAAACCCTAAGCGCTTGATTCTTGCCGATATTAGCAAGCTTACATGGCTTCCGGATTCAATCGGAAGGCAACCCTCACGTCAAGAGCATACGGCTTTCCGATGTGTCTGCTTTTGGTAAGGAGGTCTCAGCATCAGAAAATCTACAACCCTGAGCATTCAGCGGTATCTTTCGGTTCCATTTTTTTCGGAGACGAGGGGGGTGTTAGGGTTTCGGGTTGTTTTCGGGACTAGCTAGTTTCTAGATGGTGCTCTGTGTATAGATGCAGGAGCTGCGGACTTCGAGGCTTTTCCTGATTTCTACTTGGAGGATCAGGAGACTTAGTAAGTAAGGTTATAAGCGTCCAAACTTTTACGTATAGTTACCTTATGTATAACCAAGTTACTAGGTCCCATGATCCTTTAAGTGCCCTGCCTGTGAACGCACGAAATGCCCGATGTCGTTGAACGCCGAGGTTGCCCGGTAGCACCCTTTTGCACGTGTTCTTTTTGGGTTTCCTTGCTAGCACCAAATAGCCGGGAAAAGGGATTAAAGGGCTACTCACGAACCTGGGCACTATATTTTCCTTCACTGGGCTAAAGAGGATCTTATTTGCGAAGTAATTGTCATTGCTTTAAGGTGCCAACTTAGTATTCGTCCTGAGGTCCCAGAGCCTAGGCGCTACCGATGCCCAATTCCGCAAATAGGCGCGAGGCTTCGGAGAACTTCGAAGTTGTCGGGTTGGAGCCAAGTTTGGGGGCAAGAAGTTGGTCCAACTTCAATCCGGCCGAACCTGACTCGAAACCCTAAAAGCTATGAGGCCTGAAGAATCACTGAGCCCCATGCTGGGAAATCTAAGTCCGGAAGGCCTAAGCAGGAAACTTGAGAACCTTAAGACCAGGCGATGTAGATTGCAAAGAAGCCATCAATAGTTATAATATCATCATCATCATCACCAGCATCATCATCATCATTGCCACCGCAATAGCAAATACATTGCCATAAGAACTCCCTCAACTGTCGAAATCCGATGTCCAGGTCTTCAGCGACCGGCCGGTGCGTAAGGATGCGCTAGGCCCCCGCTTGCATAGTGTCCTGTTTTCGCTTCGACGACCACACCACCACCAAAACGACTACGACGACGACGACTACTACTACTACTACTACGACGACGACTTCTTTTGCTTTTGCTAATACTGCCACTACCACTACAGTACCACCATCGCTGCCGCTGCCACGACTGCTGCCACTACCGCTACCGCTACCCTCACCGCTGCCCCTAGTACTAGTGCTTGTTTGGTAAGTTTATGGCTCAAGTGTTCTGCTTAAGCATTATCTTGAGACCACTGTGACGTCACTGCAAGCACGGTCTGTTCTCAAGAACATTGTTGAATATTCAGCACGCAGTAGTTGAAACTGCTGTTGTTGCAGTAGCGTTTGCAGTAATTGAGGACGCTGCAGCCGTGGACAATAACATGAACAACAAGGCAATTGCAGCAACAACAGGAATGATAAGACGAGCTGGACATTTGCAGATGCACGCGACGAGTCCTACACCCTAAACTACCCGCAAACAGCTGGCCCTATGCACACGGTCACTCCTGGAGCCTAGAGCCCTCCAAATCTAATGTCTTCTCTGAAATGAATATCATATGATTCAGCGACACAATCCTCCGTTCATAAAGGCAAAGCAGTCATGGACTCCGAGAGTCTTCACTCAAGTTGCTTACACTCCCAAGCACGAGAACTCTGAACACCCATCCCGTCGACGGACATCATCCCCAAACCCTGAACCACTATCCCTAGAAATTTGAACCCCAAAGCCTAAACCCAAGCCGTAACCTCGAACCCTAAACCCCCTTCCCCTTGAACCCCGAACCCTAAACCCGCACCCAACACCGCAAACCCCAAAACCCAAACCCTAAACGTCCAACCCTAACCCCAAGTCGCCCTAAACCCAAAACCCCTCGGAGCCCCTAAACCCTAAACCACCCCCCCTCCAAAAAAAAAACCTAACCCCAAGTCCGAAACCCAAAAACCTAAAATCCCCTGAGCCCGGTGGACAGGCCTCCGCTTTGCTCTCCGCGTTGACGAGGCTTCAGAGGCCTAACCACAGGGCCTTAAAGACTTAGGGTTTAGGGTTTAGGGGTTTAGGGTTTAGGGGTTTAGGGTTTAGGGGTTTAGGGTTTAGGGTTTAGGGGTTTAGGGGTTTAGGGTTTAGGGTTTTAGGGTTTAGGGTTTGGGGTTTTAGGGGTTTAGGGTTTTAGGGTTTAGGGGTTTAGGGATTTAGGGTTTTAGGGTTTAGGGGTTTAGGGTTTGGGGTTTAGGGTTTTAGGGTTTAGGGTTTTAGGGTTTAGGGGTTTAGGGTTTAGGGCTTAGGGTGAAATGGGGTTCCTTTAAGGCTTGAAGGTACTGCGAGGGTTGCTAGCATGAAGAGCGGATCTGTCAGGATCCTCATTCAGAGTTCCTTACAGAGGGGGTTACATTCAGGGCTTCGCAATCTTAAGGAATACTTGCAGCTTTCAGGCGATTTCAGGTTAGGATTTAGGAGAACTGCAAAAGGAGCCTTGATAGTCAGAGCGGCTCCAAGGGGTACAAGAAGGGATCCTAGAATCCTAAAGGGGTTTGGGTTTAGGGTTTAGGGGTTTAGGGGTTTAGGGTTTGGGGTTTAGGGTTTAGGGGTTTAGGGGTTAGGGTTTGGGGTTTTGGGTTTCCAAGGGTACAAGAATCAGAAGGGTTCCATGTGGGTTGTGGGGTGCATGGTGCTAGGAGGGTCACTTGTTAGTATATGGGTTATTGTAAGAGTTACTTCCAGGGTCACGTAAACTATAGTTTTGCTTCTAAAGGTTTATATGGGCAGTTTATTTACAGTATTTCTATCATGGTTATTACTTGCAGCAACCATAAACATCTCTATTCCCAGCTGTGCTTTTATCGATTCCCCTTATAGAAACCTTGATAGCACCCTTACAGAAGTCGTGGATCTCCTATATACACTCCTTAGGAGTTTAGGGTTTAGGGCTGAGGGGTGGCTGTTTCGGGCTTCGGGTTTAGGATTCAGGCCTTCGGGTTAACTACCGGGGTCGGAATACGTAGTAATACTTAATCCCGAGGTTCCTTAGGTTGAATACGTTATATCGTACACCCCGAAAGACTCTTTGAGAAACTAAGGCTCCTATAATATGACAGGGAGCTCCTACATAAGAGTTTTCGGGTTGGGGCTGGTGGCTTCCTTGGTCTTCAGCCAAACACTTTCGCAGCCCGAATCCTGAATGTCTACCGCTTGTCTCGGCAGGCTTTTTCAGGCCTTCCATGGCTTGGGTTCACTCGTCGGGCACCCGTGGACAGTGCTTCCCTCAGAGCGGGTGTAGTGTGCCATTCACAGGGGTGGTAGTCAGGAGAAGCACCGGTCGGTAAAGGAAGCCCTGAGTACGAGCCAGAAACAGAAGTGGTAGTGGTAGTAGCAAGTGCTAACAAGTCGAAATGCAGCGCCGAGCTTTGGGCTAGATTTGCTATTCTGCTTTGGTGATTTCGTAGCCGTCTAAGCTGCTGTGGTAGATTGTACTAGATCATAAAAAGGTCATAGCAGAATATAGGAAGTTCGGGCGCAGTCTCAGGCCCAGACCTCTACCCGGCCGTCTCCACAAACCTTGCACAGCACCTTGGCGGAGCATTGAGCGCGGGGGGCGGGGTGAGGGCTTTGAAAGGTGCGGGTTGAGAGTTATGGGGTTTTCGGATGTACAACGTTCAGGATCAGGTCTGGGTCGCACGTGGACGTAGTAAGTAAGGTTATAAGTCTGCCTAATTGGGGTTATAAGTAATTATAAGTATAGTTACCTTATTTATATCCCTAGCTACTAAGTCCCATGATCCTTTAAGTAAGGACCCAATACACCATATGAGGCTTAAAGGAAGTCGGTTCGAGTTGTTAGGCGGAAACATGAAACTTTCTGGCGGAGCATCAAAGCGCCGCAACCCAACCCCAAACCCTACAACTGCCATGGCCCTCGTTCCAGATTCCTTATCGCCCTAAACCCTAAACCCCTAAACCCCAAAGCCCCTCAGCCCGAGACCCCAAAACAAACCCCTAAATCCCTCAACCCCTCAACCCCTGAACCCCTGGACCCGAAACCCTGATCGCCTAAGGAGCGTCCTTGTGGGCGGCAGCGGCGAGGCGTCAGCCAGAGATGAAGCAAAACATTTCAAAAGCGGATACTTGGCCAAGTTCCGACTGATCAGGTAATATACAAATAGTTGTTATACTCTAGTATACCCTACTACAATCTACTAGAATCTATTGTCAGCAGGCGCTTAAAATCTAGCGAAATCTGCCATAATCGACTACGCTATACTGTAGTCTCGCAGTACCTATATTCTACCATAATACATTCCAATATAGTACTGTCCACAGCACCCGTACCGCGCGAGCGGGCCGCGACTTTAATGGGTATGAGGACAGACGTTTATCCATGTTAGAATCTCGTAAACGACGAGATTCAATCAGAACGAGTGCACCCCAGGCTCAGAGAACTGTGGATAGACTCGACAGTGACGTAACACGTGGCTGCAGACTGAAATTCATCGACGCATTGTGGCTGCATTCGCCGCAATCTTCCGAAAAAGTCACCGGAGCCAATGTACCACTCCATCACGTTCTGAGATGTGCTTGTGCACCAGCTCGATTGGAGTGGCTATTCAACAACCTGGCACCCCCGAAGTGATATGTTTTTGTGCCAAACTTGCTCATAAAGTGCAGGTAGAAATTGCCGTGAGGATTTGCCAACGCCAAAAGAGCTGGATTTGGAGTTCTGGCAAGAACGCACAAACATGCACAACTAACTCCAATGAATTCATATTAACATCGAAATGCAAGATCTACAAACAGTGGGAGCAAGCGGCACGTGTTCCTGCAGTTGCTGATTTGACCATTTTTCAACATTTATAGAGCCCTTGTGTTTCGCATTGTTCCACACATCCTTTGTGGCTTCTGAATCGGGCTTCGCATTTTCCGTTCGCATTTCAAGCGCATTTTTGGGAGCTGTTGTTTGATATCCTCCACTAAACTGTATGGTCCGCGAGACTGTTCATGGCTAGCATTTTGATTCGCGCAAGCCTTCTTCATCCTGGTGATATTCTGGACATGGACGCGCCACGTTTCACCCCATGTCCGCACCATTGTGAAGATGGTACACCGGTACCCTCTCGTTTGAGACCCCTACGTCCTGCGGCTCTCTTGGCAACCCCACTGCTGGCCTTTATAGGACTTGTTCCGATCGCTGGCGAGTCTGCCTGCTCGATACCGTCGCACCACTGCTACACGAGACCAGTACTCACCTGGCTCAGCGTGGGTACCGCACACACGCAACAGTGACGCAAAGACTTTTCTAACGTTAACAACCGCAGCTTGAGCTGCAACGTGCTCTGATGCATGTGCTGGGTCTGCCCGGGCCAACTCCTCACGTGAGTGTGCAACGCCTCGTTAGAGCTTGTGCCAGACGGCAGATGCCTTCTCTGCGATCGACCAGAGGCTGTCATTGGAAGTATCAAGCGCAGTGAGTGAATGGCTGTATATCACCAAGCCACAAACAGGAGCAGTGAGTCCAAGACGAAAGGAATATCGCCATCGGCATCTGGATGTTTCAGGTTACCTTCTGCTAAAGACTTCTTTCCCTCGCTGCCTGGCGTTTCCTACGCTGATCTCTAGGTCTGATGGGTTTAGCCCGGTCGCCCGGGTTCGCGACCACTTCTAAGTATGACCTCAGCATATTTACTAAGCACATCAAAGCACCAAACCACCGATTCATGGAGCCAGGTTTGGGCGGCACTACAAAGCCGATGAACAAAGTGTGCTACAAGATTCATCGAAACGTCCGCAAGAGAGTGGTTTTTATGAAAACCTCCGGGAAATCCAGACAGCACTGCTGATAGACAAAACGCAGCACTGTCCGAGGGTTTCAAAAGCTTGCGACGGCCGGGAAAATGGTGGCTGGGGTTTAAGATAATCCGAACAGGCACACCACGTCCGCACGGATTGGGGTTAAGCCCTGCCGTACCTTGCTATGCTAATGTACGGCAATTATGGTTTAAGTAGTTTAATCTTTCCCGTCGATAAAGCATGGTTCTGTCCATCAGCACGCCCTTGCCTTCGCGACACGAAGCGATTCGATTCAAAACATCACAAAACTCTACTATAGATCCCTTATGGAGCCCTTTAGGGAACCGTATTCCCAAAAAACGGCAAGAGACGACAACAACCCAGGATTTCGAGCTCCGCCACAGTCAGAAGTCGAGACGTTCAGTCGGCGACTGAGGGGTACTTGGAGGATCAGGGGACTTAGTAAGTAAGGTTATAAGTCCCCTAATTGGGGTTATAAGTAACTATAAGTATAGTTACCTCATTTATCACCCCAGTTACTAAGTCCCATGATCCTTTAAGTATCTTCGGCTTCGGTTTTAGGGCCTTTCAGGGTTCCGGCTTAAGGTTTTGGGGGTTTGGAATTTGGGAGTTTCGGAAATAGGGGACCCTAATATAGTACCCTAAATCGTAGGATCCTCAATATAAGGACCCCCAAAATAAGGTACCCCTAATTTTCGGAAACCCCCATTTAGGGCCTAAGAGGGTTTAGGTCGGATTCAGGGCTTTTGAGATTTCAAAAAAGTTTTGAGGTGGTTTAGGGTTCTTAGGATTTAGGGTTTAGGGGTTCAGGGGTTTAGGGTTTAGGGTTTGAGGTGGTTTGGGGTTCTTCGGATTTAGTTCTTTGGCTGAGCTGTTTTTTGGTCGGCGGGCTTAGAAATGGTGTAAAGGCGTGTTGGGTGGGGGGTATAGGATGTGAGGTCTGGGGTCAGCACCTGCTGCTTTCCGAACAACCCCTTTACTTTAGGTTAAATAAAACCATATAAAAGCCGGAGTCACTGCCAGTATGATTCATTATGGTATACTTTGGCATTCCTCCTCAGAACCCTGTTCCAACACTCAGGGGCCCCCAGAGTAGAGCCCCTGAAGAGCTACAGCAGTCACTCAAAGGCCTGCAGCCCGATGTTCCGCAGCACCAGCGGCAACCCCCGGCGCTGCCTGTGAAGGGGGACCCTTCACCGTTTCCTTCTGGTCGGTTGCATTGGTTGATAATATGCCATTAGCGATATTCATCATCAGAGTGACGAAAGTCACCGACAGCACGACGACGACGACAGCGACAACAACAACAACTACTACTACTACTACTACTACTACTTCTACTTCTACCTCTACCTCTACTTCTACTTCTACTTCTACTTCTACTTCTACTACGACTACTACTACTACTACTACTACTACTACTACTACTACTACTACTACTACTACTACTACTGCTAGTACTACTACTACTATTACTAGTACTACTATCGCACCAGCACCATCGGCACCGCCAGCACGGCCGCGCGTATCTCCACTCTTACGGGTACGGCGGCCGTTGCGACGACTGTTCAATATGACTCGGGTGTTGGCATTTTGGAACATGCTGCGTGTATCATTGTCACCAACCATTTTGATTGCTGTTAGTGATCATGTTGGGATCTGTTTGCAGTCGGACATGGATTAAGACGCCAGCACCACGACTACAAGCTGCTGATGCAGGTGTCAGGTTCCAAACTCGCAGTTTCAAGCCAAACATTTGGAGCAAATGCGACGCCCCCAAGCCCATCCCCATCTTCATCAAAGGTCAAGTCTGATGTCTCGAAGATTCCTGTTGAGCCGAGTTCGCAGGATATCCTCGAGTGCTGCTACACGTGGCAAGGGCGGCTGCAGCTGCTGTTAAACAGCGAGGCCGATGTTGGCTTGTCTTGCGCTTTACGGCTCAGGCTCTCAGGCTTTCTGGCTGCTAGACCCCAAGACAGGCTGCGGATTACAGCGTAGCGGTCGTAAGGTGTTGTTGAAGTTTTTGCTTGCTGGAACAAAGACCGGGGCCAAAAACATTCGTCACTACCGTGATCCTGCAATGCACCCAGCCAGGTAGAGTCCCGCAAGACATGCTTACGTCGAGAAGAGTTCAGGCCTCAAACAAACCCTACACCGCTACATCACTTACCAGTCGGATGCAGATCCCAGCACATCAGAAGTTAGACTTGAAGCGCACGCTTGCAGCGCTCAGCTCAGCCACGCGCAAAACAAGCAGGCATGGTCTCTTACCAAGCTGGGCTCGCCCCCAGCACTTAAAGGAACATGAGAGCTGGTATCTAAGGTTACACGTAAGGCAAGTACGTCTATGATCAGACAACAGCTCCAATTCTTTGCCTCAAAAGGTGCTGCTGGACTTCGACATACGTCGACCACTGGACCCAGATGCCGTGCCCTGCAGCACTACTTACTGGGTCATCATAACATCTCTCATCACAATGGTCTTAGTCTTGCCCTATCACATGATTTTGAATTGCATGCCGTCTTTCTCTAGGTCATGTCCTGCACGTGCCTTATACCGTGCTTCAGCTTTGCCTTCAGCTGTGGGTTTGGTCTGAGCTTTGTTGTTGCTCAGCTAGGCCCTTCGCAGCACCTGTACCTTTGTCATTTTATCGTCGGTGGCGTCACATTGAGATGCATATCATCTGTTCTTCATGTTGATATGCTTTCTGACCCATCCTGTCCTATAGCTTGATCGGCATCACTTCTAGTGTTCTGTAGTATGGCGTGGGATAACGGAATAGAAATCGATGTGAAATGGTGTCATCTCAGCAATCTGCTGAACTATCGTGTAGCCATACCGCCAAACGGTATAACCTAACGCAAGATGAGATACTTAGCTGTCTAGACCGAAAGCTATGTGCACGAGGCCTTACTAGACCAAAGACTACACGACACGAGGCCTGCCAAGCCATGCCGTAGTACAATGCATGGTGTCGTGTAATCTGAAAACCTAAGGCCATGTCCTGAATGTTAGCTTGTATCAGCTCCTTCTACATTGGAGCCCGCTGCCTCTATACATAGTGCCCTGTGTTGGTCGTCTTGCAAGTTGAGAGTTGTATTTCGTAGGCTTCTTGGTCTGCAATGCTTGGCAACGAGGGAATTGGAGATGTGTGCAGATCGTGGAAAACTCCATGGCCCTAAGCCCTCGAATGAACCTTCAAGAATTACTACTACACGCTAAGAGGAAACCGTAACGGAACCCGTTAAGGAGCCCTCGGAGAAAGTCCTACGAATTACTCCACCACACAACCCTCGTAGTACCCTTAAGGAAGCCCTCAAAACAGAGGACTTAAGGGAACCCTGAGCCTAACTGTAGGGCACTATAGTTTACTAAATGGCTTTACTATAAGGGTACTATTAGAGGATACTTTAAGGGCTCAGGGGTCCCTCCCCTAGAGAAAAATAGAAAAATTTGGTAGCCCTTTAATTGGGGCTAGAAGCAATAATAAGTGTATATACCATATTTACAAGCATAGTGAAGTTACTAGGTCCTGTGATCCTTTAAGTCAACCCTTAAACCCCTTAATTGCCTAAACTCATAGGGACCCTTAAGAAATGAGGGGCCATACTTCCTTAAATAGACCTTAGTAAGTCCTTATTACAAGTATTGAGGCCCCTATCCCCCTAAGGGTCCCTATGACCTGTAGTACTACAGTAGTGTGGTTAAACCCTTCGAGCTTCCTTCTTTTGTATTATAGACGACTACCACCATAGCCTATTATTATGTTATGACTACTATTACTATTATTATTGTTATTTACTAGTGTTAGTATGATTGCTACTATTCCTATTACGATTAACACCATAGCCTCTTCGTGTGATTCGTACTACAACTTGTTACTATTCTTATGACCCCAAGAGCTGCCTGAGGATTACTACGCCACGCTGGATGTGTCTTTCAGCCTCCACCGTGCGACTCTGGTGCCGGTTTCTGCCTTGCCGCCTCCGGATCCGCAAGCGTCTTGGGCTGGAAGGCTGGGAACATACAGTAGGGTCTAATGTAGGGTGTAATAAAGAGTATAATATGGGGTATAATGTCTGGGTTTAGGACGGCTTTCAAAACAGAGGGACCTAAATAGTAAGCAATAGAATTCCTACGGTTCCTGACTATAGCTATAGCATAATATGCCCCAAAATCGTATTCTATTAAGAAAGGCTTTATTGTGTTATGCTATGCTATGTTCTGCTTGCAACCGCATGGCTTGGGATCTGTGTCGATCCTGGACAATAGTGGCACACAACTGTCGACACAGAGAAAGTTAGACGCCCTGGAGGCAGAAGCCCTGCATCCTACTTTGGTCTGGGGGCGCTACTGGGGGGGAACCCAAATCCTTTCCTGAACCGCATTACATGCCATTTCCCACCCTTTATCCGAAGTTTGTAGTTTCGTGTGTCAGCTATTCCACCCTTTTTTTTATGACACTCGTTCGGTCATGCAATGCCAGCCTTTCTTCGGTGTTTTAGGGTTTGAGGTTTGCGGCCATCGAAGCCCCAAACCTCAAGCAAGTGCACTCTGCCCGACACCCACAGAAGACACTAAACCCTCAACGGCCCAATCGCCAACTCCCAAGCCCTACTTAAAGGATCATGAGACTTAGCAATTAGGGCTATGAATAAGGCAACTATACTTATAAACCTTACTTACTAAGTCCCCTAATCCTGCAAGTAGACCCCATGTCCCTATAGCAGCTCTTGTTGTAACCTTTCAGACGGCTTTAAAGGAACCCTAGGACCCTTTATAGGAACCCTCGGAACCCTTATAGACCCCTGTAAAGGAGCCCTAGGAACCCCCCAGAATAGGCAGCCATATTGACCCCTTTAAAGGGTCCCCTAGAAACCCATTAAGGGACCCCTAAAATCCCAGAGCCCCGGCCAAGAATTGAATCCCAGGTGCAGCTGCCCCACCAGTGCCGCGGCGCAATTACCCAACTAGGGGGACCCGAGGAGAGGGGTGCCTTACCCAGAGCCTCCAAAACCCCTTAATTAAGAAATATACCCTTAAACTATAGTAGGATCCCTAACATGATTTAAGGTATATTCCTTAATTAAGGGTTTTGGAGGCTCTGGGTAGGGGGAGGGGGGATAGGGACCCTTAAGGGGTAGGCTTTAGGGTTTAGGGTTTAGCAGGAGACCCAAAGCGTAGCCAGAGACTTTCGAGGGTTCCATTAAGGGAGCTTTAGAGTTCCTTTAAGGGATCCTTGACCACCGAGGGTTTTGGGTTTTAGGTTTTGGGCCCCTATAATGCTTAAATAATTAATTGCCGAGATGGGCCCTATACCTTCGGACGAAGGGGGGCTTAAGTCCCCCCTTCAAGCCCCTCTCAATTTCCCTTAAGGCCCTTGCCCCTTGAAGTCCCCCTGGATAGAGACCGTTGAGGGGGTAAGGTCTAGGGTTTGCAGGGTTTAGGGAAAGGGTGGGGGGGGCAGGGGCCTTATTAAATCTTGATTATGGGCATTAAGGCCCATTTTCAAAAGCCCCAAGACCCCCCCCAAACCCTAAGCCCAAAGAGCCAATGAGGCTGGACCACTACTCGTCGCTTGCTTCTTTAAGCCTGGCGACGGGGAGCACGATCTGCGAAGACGACAGTGCTTCTGCGGCATCAGAGTTACCCCCTGGGGCTCAACATATATACATATAGCCTAGAAGCATATATGTATGTGTATATATATATACACATACATATATATGTATATATATATATGTCGGTATTAGCTTCGGCAGTTGCTAGTTTAGGTGTAAAGCCTAGGGTTCAGGGTTTAGCGTGTCTGCATCGTCTGCATTTGGACCCTGTCTTTGCGATAACGCTCCGCCCAACATCGGGTTCTTTGTCGAGCCGGAAGTTGCTCGTCCAAGGGCTTTACCATAGGGGGCCTTTACAATTACGTAGGGTTTCTAGGGTTGCTTTAAAGGGGTCTATAAGGGTTAGAAAGGGCCCTTAACAAACAAATACACCTAAACTCTGAAGCCTTTCCGAAGCCTTCTTTGCAAGGCTCTTCAAGCGACGAGCAGGACTTCCTGCCGGAGCAGCCCCTGGGAACGGGTGTACTTTTGGGGCCTTCACTACTTCCTATAGGGCTCAGAGGGTTTCTTGAAAGGGGTCTATAAAACCCTAACCCGAAATCCTTTAAAGGGGCCTTCTTTCTTTCGGGCAGGCTGAAGGTCCAAGGGACGTGCCTAAGGCAAACAAACACAGACGAATTCTGGAAACCCACGGGTGTCTGTATGCACTAGCACCGATGTACGTGAGCTGCGCAGAAATCAGACCTTCCCGAGGGGTGCGCGAGGAGCCTATACCCGGCAGCTACGCGAGCCAAAAGCCGTATCTCCAGCGCTCAAAACTCAAACATGCGAAGCTTAGGAACATAGCATCGACTACAGCACCACAAAGGTTCTACTATGTGCAGCAGAACCCGTAGCGACCGGCTACCAAGCACTCAACGTCCTGAGCCTATTCCTCCAGGGGCCGGGGGAGGCAAACTGCAAGACCAAACCCCACATGGTTGATTTAAATAAACCATGCCCGCTCCGACATACGTGCCGTGTACAGTGACAGCGTATATACAGACATGCATGCCGAGCAAACAACGAACAAGAGATCAGTTCACGGGGACCTGCGGCGATTGTCGCTCCGCAGCTCAACCCAGGTAGCACGGTCGTTTAAGCATACTGGCAAAGTAGGTGGTTTCCACAATGCACTAAGAAACAAGTCACAAGTGTTCTTGGCAAGGCTCACTTTTCGAGAAAGCTCTTGCTCCATAAGCGCCTCAACGGTCATCTTGCCATCCGTGCAGAGATCGACATCTTCCACAATGTCCTTCAAACCTTCAGTCGGAGCGAGGATGAACCGCGTTCCCGAGCGCATAGCCTCCATCTGCACATGTCTACATGGCTCCCACCTGGTAGCAGCGTGTAGTCGCGTCCGACGAGCAGTGCAAAACACTGCGCTGTCAACACCAACCACCACCGCGTGCAGTTCGGTGCCTTCCAACAGCACCTCGAGGAGGAAGTCGCTGCCCATCTTGGCGACCAGCCTCCCGATGAAGCACATCAACCTGCAAAGTTTGCCAAAGAGGTGTGTGAATCCTTTTTTGTTTGTGTCTTCTCCGCAAGTCCGCACGGCCTCGATGGCGAATCCCACGTCACAAGAGGAAACTCTTTCCTTAACACCGTTCCGGATTCCTGCGCAGTGGCCCATCTTGAAGAGGAGCTCAAACTCCACACACTTGTCAGGATCTATCGTCTCATGTTCTCCTGGATGCATATGTTCAGCTGCGGCAATGTCCCGTAACCGGCAGACGTGCCTTTTCCCCATGGGGCAATGATGCTAAGGCACTGGGGTCTGGGCGACGCGGTGCGCTGTTGCACCATTTGATCCCGACCCTTTAAAGGGGCCTGAGTGATTAGAATAGGGTTTTGGGGGTTCCGTTAAAGGGGTCTAAAGTAAAGCCAGAAAATTGGAACACCATTCTCTTCCTGCCCTAAAGATAAAGTATAGGGGATCCCAGCACCAACCATCCTAAACCCATGTTCCAACTTTCTGGGATTCACTGTATAAGGGGTACTATATCGGATCCATAAGGGTAACCCTCGGAACGCGATGTTTGGAACCTGTCTTACCGAGCATTTCTATACCATCAACCCTAAACCCTAAAGCTGAAATTCCAAACCCGAAATTCTAAACCCAAAAGCTTAAACCGAAAGCCCAGGAGCTTAAACCCCTAAACACCTAAACCCGCGAACCCCTAAACCCCCAACCCTAACCCCAAGACTCTAAACCCTGAACCCCTAAACCCTGAAGCCCCATTATAGATCCCTTACAGCAACCCTGAACCCTAAACCCCCTAAACCCCAACTGCTCTAAGCTGGCAGCGCCCAGGTTGCCGAAACTTCTGGGCTCGAAAGTTGAGCCGCTTTCTTGCAGAATCTACGGCTTTTAGGGTTTGTATAGGGGGTTTAGGGTAGGAGTTTAGGATTTAGGAGTTTCGGAGTTTAAGGTACTTAGGTTGTTTAGTGTATTTAATGTTTTTGGGAGGGAGTTTAGGGCACTCAGAGCGTTCAGGGTGTTCAGCGTCTTCAGGGTTTTAGTGTGTTCAGGCTCTTTAGGCTGTTTAGGTTGCTTGTATTTGTTGTATTTCGGGTGTTTAAGGGTTGCGGGGTTAGGGGGTATCGGGGATCCTTTGGGCTTCCTGTAACGATCTATTAGGGTTTAGGGGGGATTCAATGAGGGCTCGCTGGGCTTTGGAGTACCGTACTTTTTCTCACAAAAACTTTTATGAAATCCGTTTCTACGGTTTCTCCCTGGTTACTGAAAAGCGCAGTATAAGGGTTCAATGTGGGTTTAGAGTGTAAAAGAGTAGATCAGGCATCAAAAGATAGGATGCTTTGCATAGGTTCCGGGTTCACAGGTTGGGGTTTCCTAGAAGGCCTTGGGGGTGTTAAACCCTGATCTGTTTTCCTGGCACGCCAACCAGTCTGAACCCAAAATTTGAGACCCGAATTCCTGCTACCCTCCCAAGGCACAGTCAGATCTTGCCATCAGGTGATTGGAGGCCGGGTCCTTACTGGGTTTTTGAACCTCCTAGTGAAGATCGGATGAGGGTTAAGGCTCAAAATGGGGGCTTCAAGATCCAGAACTCTTACTTGCAACATGTCTTGGGGCTCCTTCATAAATCTACCGAATAAACGCGCCCTATTGTTTGTGACTTTCTGAATTCAGCGAAAATGTCAGCCGAAGCCCTGCCCCAGCGACTAAGGCTCCAATCATGACCTACAAACTGGTTCGGTTGCTGATTTAATTCCTGCATTACTTTCATGACCCTGGACTATCGGAATTATGGTATATTCTTTATTTTGGGTAATGCCGCCCTGAACCCTTAAACTCTATTGATTTCAAAGGAGCTTTTCAAGAAAAGCTATTCCGTATTATGGGTAATGCAGGGTTTATATCATCAACAGCATGAGCCTTCAACCATACGTCTCATCAGGACTGCAATCAAAGGCCCGGGAGTGAGAGCGATCACCGACCCGTGTGTCTGGTCACCTTTGTCTAGTTTGTTGGACAGAATATTTGAAATCGTAGCTCTGTCGTATAGAAGCGCAATTTCATGTACCCGATACTATGCTACCTGTTGAGGCCTCTGTTTGTGTTGTCTACTTTCGGTGTGATGGCAAAACTGCACACTATAGGGGCCTTAATATTTACAATAGGGTTTGGGTCCCATTATACTATAAGTATAATAAGGAACCCCCAAAACAGTAAAGGCAAAGACTAAGGCCCCTAGATTGGGTTCTAGCTCCTGCAACCGGATCTTGTCTGTGCTCCTTCATGAGGTGGTGCTTTGAGGGTTCCAGATCCTGGCCCCCGTGAACATAGAAACCATGGTTCGTCTAAGCTGGGAGTAGCAGTAGCAGTAGCAACTGACAGCAGCAGCAGCAGTAGGAGGAGTAAAAGAAGAATGCTTTGCAGAATGCGGTGCTCTGAGGTCCAGCCTTCTTGGCGGAACAGTTGCGGCGTCCTGCCTGAAAGATTCGATTCTGCCTGGATTCTTCTTCCTTGCAGTGTCATCATGAGAATGATAATGGTGACGACGGCGATGTTGCTGCTGATCATGACGGTGATTACTTGACCATGGCGAAGGTTTATGATGGTGCTGGATGATGCTGGCCATGGTGATCCTAGCACGATGAGGTGACATTTGCAAACTAAACCCTTAACCCATGCAACCCTCAGCCCTAAACCCTGAGTGCCATGTTTCCCGTACACTCTAACACCTTAATCTGTTGTACTCGAATCGTATCTCGCCCAAAGATCTCCAAAGCTATCTGAGGCAGTGGGTGTCATCACCATTGTCCTGGTCTCGTCTCGGGTGCAGCACAGAAGCAAGCTCGCTTAGGCTGCTACTGCCATTGCTTTCGGCCAGCTCTCCGTAAGGAAGCTAAGAACCATCACGGCTAAACCCTAAACCCTACAACCCGACGTGCTAGGAAGCAAGACGGCAGCTCATCACCATACCATATGACAGCGCCGCTAGTCACCAGTCGCTAGAGGCGGTCCGCGCACAACGAAAA
Source organism: Symbiodinium sp. CCMP2592 (assembly GCA_905221615.1). NCBI lineage: Eukaryota > Dinophyceae > Suessiales > Symbiodiniaceae > Symbiodinium > Symbiodinium sp. CCMP2592. The sequence goes on from CAJNDT010006000.1 coordinate 359,587, forward strand.
AGAACGTGATTCTCAAGCTGATAGTATCGCTATCATTTTCCACATCAGCATCGCCATCGTCGTCACCACCACCACCATAATCATCTTAATCATCATCATCGCCATCGCCATCATCAACAAGTGTAACTGAACATAGCACGCATAGCAAAAAGCACAAACTGTGAAAAGGATACAGCTTACCATCATGGTAGCTATGACGATCGTGATCATGGCCACAGCAACTTCAGTGATCAGGATGATGCTGGAAATGTGTTCCCAGCAGCAGCACTACTCAGACAAACACCCCATCCGGTCCAGGGCCTGAATTCTCAGAAAACAAGATATCCGAAACTGTTCCAGCACCTTTCCGTTGGTAAAATCAGGCGAACCCCATAGCGTTTGCACGATTTAACTGGTCCAGCGTGTAGAAGGTGGTGTGCAGATCTTTCAGAACAAGTGTCAGGCGCGTTTTCATTAGAGTATGAGAACGAATACTGCAGTATATCGTGTCGTCGCATACATTGATCTCTGAAAGAAAGTCATGGAGGGATCCTAGGCTAGAGCAAACAATCTTGAATACTTAGTAATACCGTTCCGTACGGCTCCTCATGATAATAGTACGACAATATGCCACCAAAGCCTGTTCTAAATAGTGCAAATGGCACATGTCTTTCTGTTCTCGGCCGAATCTTTTCTGGCAGGGTACTCCCAACGGGAAGAGCCCTCTGCACGCCCGAAGGTCTTTGCATGTGTCCAAACCGGCAAGATTCAGCCGTCACCGTCGCAGTCAAGTGACTGAAAAAGCCGGGTGTTGAAATCTAAATTGCAGTCTATGGACATCGAATGCTTGAGCACGATCACACCTAGCTGCGCAGCAGAGCTGTGATGTCTAGAAATTTTCGGTGGCCTCAACATGCTGTCTCACCAATGCTGCAGATAGCATGGAGGTATGAAGTCATCGTCCAGGCCGCCCTTTTCACAGCTGCATCCGAACACCCGACACCCTGAAGTCGTAAACTTTGAGCCGTTGCCTGGATACTCATCACCGGTGTACAACTACTCAGGGCGAGAGTGGATCAGCCGGCAGGGTTCAGGTTCCGGGCAGCAGAACTAGAAACAAGTCTGTGAAAGCACAGCATGAATTCGGATGTCAGGGCAACGACAAACGTACCATCACCACCACCGCCCTTGCAAATATCACCGCCGCCACCATTGCTAGGGACAGAATTGAGTGCTTTGTAGTTGCGGGTGAGCATCATGAACAATAACCACCACTGTTACAAAGACAGTGTCGACCAGGCCCACTGCTACGACTACTACACCTATTGCGGTATCCACACTGCTTTTACTATGCATGCAAAGTTATTACTGCATGAAGCCTACCACCAAAGGGGCAGCATGAACACCAAGGATGCCACAGTCGTCATCGTCATTGCCTTTAAGCAATCATCAGTAACCGTAGTATCGGTATCGACATCAGCAGCATTGTCCTAGATCACATCATAGTACTGTATAGTATACCATAATATGTTCCTGGATCACATCATAGTATATTGCATAGTATACCATAATATGCTACGGTAGCCCGACTCTCCTAAGCCCCGAATTGTGTCCAGTGCCCTGACAGCCGGCATCGCTTGCCCATACATGGGGGCCTGCCATTCCTCTCGGGCGTGTTCCGTCCTTTCCTTTTCTTTACCTTTGGTATTTAGTAGGGAATGGAAGAATGGTAGCAATAGTGGTTATATTTGTACCCCATTCCTCCATTTCCTACTAACCAAAGGTAAGTTTTGAGGGCATGTGTGATGAACATTTCAGCTTCCCACGGGTTTTTTTGGTTTTGAGCAAGTGCTCCTTTTTGGTGCAGACTGCATAATATGCCCCACAAGCCTTGTTCGAATAGACTCGGGTTCCTGTCAAGTTATTTGTTTAAGACCAGAGATTTTCTTAGAAGAAGGCGGGTTCCTTTAAGGATTCCCTTAGGTTCCCTTGGAGGTTCCTTTAAGGAACCGTTAGGAGCTGACACCCTTCTTGCGAAATAGGGTTAGCAAGCCTTTCCGCCAGATAGGAGGGCTTGTAGCAATCTTTTGATATGGGTGGTTGTCAAAGTTATGGTCCCTTTTTGGGTACCCGAAAATTAGGTGCCGTACTATATTCGGGACACAAAAAGGGACCATAATTTTGACAACCACCCGTATGTTCTGACTGTGAGCCCGGATGCTGAAGAGGTTCGTTCGAGTTGGGACACATGGGGCGGGGGCGAAAAGCTAGACCCTAAGCCCTCAACTCGAAATCCTAAACCCGAATAAACCCTAACCCTAAACCCTTGAATCCTAAACGTTAAACCCAAACCCTAAACCCACTATACCCTGAACACTGAATCCCCAGCTCGAAAGGCTAGACCGACTTCCACTTTTAGTTTCTTAAGATATCAGTGGCCTCAATAAGTAGAATAGGCTCTCTTTGAAGGGTTCTTATAAAGGCTTTGAGAGCTGCTATAAGGGCTGCAAAGAGGGTTTAGTATAGGGGCCTTCTTCATTGGAATACGGCTTTGGGGTTTTATATTACAAGAGTAAGAAGGGATCCTATAGAGACCTTACTTAAAGTAATCAGGAACCCTAGGAGTAAGTTAGTCTCCTATCGTAGTCACTTGTTTAGAGCTCCACAGTGAATCCTGCAAGTTCTGACTCTGCAGTGGTTGCGAAACTCGATTTCAGGGTCGGGAAGAATCAATCATGCTGTTGTGTTCAGGCTTCTTCCTTGTGTTGATGGTTAGAAACTCAAACTTTAAACAAAAGGCGAAGTTCGCGAATTAGAGTATAATGTACCCCGAAATCCTTTAGTTATTTAGGCCTCTGTTCAATGCAACCTACGACCGAAAACCCCAACTGGATCTTTGGGTCATATTCGAGAACTTACTACTGCTTTGTCACTTCCCTCAATCCAGAAACCCTACATTCTACTACAAAGGTACTTATGGCACCCTAAAGCCTAAACCTTTGAAGGGACCCTTAAGGGAACCTAAGGTATGGAAGGCCTTGGTGCAAGCGGCAAGTTCAGGTGTTTACAAAGGCAAGCGGTGACTGACATGCTGCACAGATTTCGGCCGGCCGCGTTCAGTGTTCCAATGTAGGGGTCTACTTAAAGGATCATGGGACTTAGTAACTAAGGTTATAATTAAGGTAACTATACTTATAACTACTTATAACCCCAGTTAGGGGACTTATAACCTAAGTTCTATGATCCTCTAAGTAATCTATAGGGGTTTTACTAATTGGAGCAGGGTTGCGGGGTATTCTACTGTAAAAGTAGTAGGGAACCCTCCATGGGCGTTTCAGATTACAATAGGGTTTTTCGGGTACTATACTATAAACCCAATACGGAACCCAAAAGAATTAGTTAGTTTCTCGGGCTAAGCGCCAGATTCGCAGCAAGTCGATGTCATGCAGCCTCGTCAGGCGGGAATTCGCATGCTCGATTTTCAGACAATTCATCTCAATCTTCTGCCAATTTTCTTGCAGCTGGCAAACATCAAGCTTCGGCCATTTCTCAGGCTGCAGAGTTGCACTGCCTTGCAAAACCAACCAAGAAGTGAGAGTGGCCATCATGGCCGTCCCAAACCCTAAACCCTAAACTCTAAACCCCTAAACCCAAACCCCTAACCCCTAAACCCTAACCCCTAAACCCTAAACCCATGAGCCAGCACTTGCGGGTGTCTGCTGTTGCCATGTTTCCTGCGTTTAGGATGCGAGGGAGGCTCCCGGGGTTTGGCTCAGGTGTTGCGGGTGACGTTCGGGGGGGCTGCGGTTCGGGTTTAGGGGGCTCCTTTAAGGGTTCCTACCATCTATAAGGGATGTATAAGGTTTAGGGTTTATGGGCTTTCGGGTTTAGGGTTTTGGAATTAGGGTTGCGGGTTGAGGGATTCGGGATTAGGATTTCGGGGTTAGGGTCTAGAGATTAGGGCTCGGGGTGTCGCACCTTTGCAACTGTAGCCCCGAACCGAACGCGGGGGACGAGACCTCAATGGTGACCGCGAACTTTAGGGAGTTTAGGGTTTAGGGTTTAGCTGTCCTGGTACTGCCCTCCATGTTGTCGAGTTGTAGCTCAGACCATGCAGCGACACAAATTTTGTTTGGAAAAGTACGCTAAGATATCCTGTGCCGAGCTGTGCTTACAGGTAATAGTAGAGCCGTACAGAGATGACAGAAAGAGTGTACTCCAGGGAGCAGCACAGCTGTTGTACTGCTTCCGATCTCCAGCATCTTCCGCTGTGGGGTCACTGCAGTGCACCCAAGCAGTCTGACGATCTTTTGGGTCGAGATGCTCCGCGGCCTCCCGGGACAGGATGCACTACCACTCTCCCCTGATCTACGCGAGCTCCCTGCCTCACCTGGACAGGCTCCAGTATCTTAGTAGTAGAGTAGGTAACATTTAACCTTTTTGGGGGGTAGTATAGTCCCTATATGACCCCTATATAACCAAGAAAGTTAACCTGTACCATGATACCCGACAAGTAGGTTATTCAATCATACTGACTCAGGGTGATTATGCCCCAAAGGCCTTATTCTAATGACGAAGGCCATTACCAGGACTCAGCAGCAGCTTTATATCATAGGGGTGATGCTTATCATGATGCATAAAGTAACCCCCATCGTAGCCCTTATAGTGTACTTGGAGGATCAGGGGACTTAGTGAGAGGGTTCTAAGCTCCCTGATTGGGGCTATGAGTAATTGTCGGCATAGTTACCTTATTTGCAAGGTGCGTTTTCTAAGTCCCATGATCCTAGCCCTAAACCCTAAACTGCTAAACCCCTAAACCCTAAACCTTTCTAAGGCCCAGGATCCTGCAAGTAGGGTTCAGGTCTCAGATCTTCGCAGAGATCCAAGGCCTGGGCACTGGACTCCAAGCCTCGAGTCATTGGGGGCCCGCTTTCAAAAAACAAAAAGGGTCCATACTTAAAAGGATCCTGGAACTTAGTAGCTAGGGACCTAAATAATGTAACTATGTATATATGTACATACACATATACATATATACCATTTCTGATAACCCCAATTATGGCATTTTTAGCTTCTAACCGTACTTGCTAAGTCCCGGATCCTCCAAGTAGCTCCGAAACCCTGGAGTACTAGTCTTCCAAGAGCCTCCCGATTGAACTGCAGCATAAAAAACCGCACAATGTTGCATACTCCAAAAGTTCCAGCACTGGCTCATCGCCCTCTGTGTGTCATGGTATAGTAAAAACCACCAGCCCTACTCTGATTGTTAAGGCCCAACACATTAGCCAGTTGTGATAAGAAGAACCTTTTAAACCCGAATGAAACCCCTGCAAAAAAAAACTCGGCAGTCTTCGGGAATAGGAATCGCGTCTTCTCTTATTTTAGGGTTTAGGGTGTCGGGTTTAGGGTTTCGGGATTTAGGGATTTAGGGTCTTTGTCAAGCCATGTTCTCACTCAGGTGTTTCTATTCGGAATACGGACCCACACCTTTTGTGGCACAGAGCTGCTGGAATGCATCCTGTTCGGAAGAATCAGCCGCAGCTTGTTCCGTCCGTAAATGCCTTTTTCTGCAAGCAGCGTGTCGCCGGCGCCGAACCGCCACCCCTGACCCAAATGGGAGTTTCCGAAAATAGGGGACCCAAATATCGTACCCTAAATAATGGGATCCTTATTATAAGGACCCCAAAAGAAGGTACCCCTAATTTTCGAAACAACTCTAAACCCCAAACCCTTTATAGAACCCTTATATATCCCTTCAAGTCAAGGTACCCCCCGAATTTCGGACCCAACTCCCAACAGACCAAAGCCGAAACCTCCAGGCTCCAGGCACCCCACACCAGTCCCTAGATTAGGTGGGCTTTAGTTTAGGGTTGAGGGTTTTGGATTAGGGTTTCGGGTTTAGGGTTTAGGGTTTTTGGAAATCCCCACAAATGGGACCTCCGCAATCACCTGGCATCGACATAACCCGGGACATCATGAACCCTAAACTTGTCGCCCCTACTTGGAGGATCAGGGGACTAGTAAGGGTTCTTAACGGGCTCCTTAAAGGGATCTATAGGGTTCCTTAACGGGATCTGTAGGGTACCACTTGGAGGATCAGGGGACTTAGTAAGTAAGGTTATAAGTGCCCTAATTCGGGTTGTAAGTAATTATATGTATAGTTACCTTATTTACAATCTTAGTTACTAAGTCCCATGATCCTTTAAGTAAGCCCCAAAATAGTAGGATTCATAAAAAGGAACCCTAACAAAGACCACAGGTTTCTAGCCAGGTTCCTACATGTCTATAGTACCCCTTATAGATTCTTACAGATCCCATACAGGTCCCTTATGGTAATCCTTATAGACCCCTTTAAAAGAACCCTAATAAAGAAAGGTCCAGTATGTCTAACTCTTTAAGTCACGTTTATCGAACCCCCAAAGCCACGACGCGGCGCACTCTGCTTGGAACCTCTGTGGGTTCGGCTCAGTCCCGGAACTGGTACAAAAAAAGCCGTTCCAATCAGAGCCCGTCACTTTTCATGGCGGTGCAAAGGACAGAGGACTTAAGGGATATTCACAATGGTATGGAATCTGAAATCTACGGAGTCCAGTGCCCCAAGCGCCTGCAAAGTTTCTGATTTTGCTACTGCTTTTGCATCGAAACACTATAGTTAACCCAGACCCGAACCTCGAGGAGCACATGAAGTTCTCGGATTAGGAAACCACAAGATCAAACATACTCTTCCTCTCCACTGTATTGCTTATACCTGGACTGTGCCAGTAGACCCCAAAACCCCATTCTAATTATTAAGGCCCCTATATTATAGAATCCTTATTATGGATCCCTTATACAACCCTTATAGACCCCTGAAAGGAACCCTATTCTACTTCTTAAGGCCCCTGTGAGTTTTCGAGCTGTCTCATGGTTGAGATTTCTGAGCTTTACACCGCATGCAGCTTTGTTCAGTGTTTGAAAACAAGCTGACAGAAAAGACGTTCCATCAACCTCGCCGACAAAATCTGCGTCCGATCTCTTTGCAGCTGCTAGAGTGTAGCAGTACATGGGCCTTGTGGAGTTTAGGCGTTTTTGGCCTTTCAAAAACAGCCCCATATTCGGGCCTCAACAATTCCCAAACCTTGCCCTTGGGGCTCCTTCTTATACCTGAATACCTTACGGGCCTAAATAAGCAGTTATAGTATGTTTGGGCCCCACAACCCTATTCTAATTATTAAGGCCCCCGTACAGATTGATAAATATTGCACGTAAGACAAGGAACCCTGAGGAATAGTAGTGGTCATCCAACAGGCTTCTCTCTTATGATGTTGATGACAACAGCATGAAAAAAACAATAGTAATCCTAAAAATGTTCATAATCATAATAACCAACCTAATCATGACAGCCATGGCAGTTATACTCGCAATCACTTTGTCGAATCACATGAATATGGGGGTTTCCGAAAATAGGGGACCCTAATATAGTACCCTAAATAGTAGGATCCTTATTATAGGCACCCCAAATTAAGATACCCCTAGTTTTCGGAAACTTTAAACCCTAAACCCTAAACCCTACAGATCCCTTTAAAGGAACCCTATATAGATCCCTTAAAGGAACCCTATAGATCCCTTTAAGGTACCCCTAATGAGTACATCGGACCCGGAGCCCATGGTTCGGTTCCTGTCGGAAGCGCTTAAATCTGCGATAGCAACTTAAAGGGAACTCCAGAAAGTTGGAATATGGATTAAACGGAAAAGAGGGTTCAAAAAAAAAGAAGTAATATGGATTAGTGGTAGGATCCCCTATAAAATACCTTAAAGGGGTTACGATAATTATATTCCAACTTTCTGGCTTCTACTGTACGAATCGAAGGCGCCATCATCAGTCGCTATCAAGCTATTACCTTCCCAGCCGCAGTGTCCCTGACAATCTGAAATTCCATAAACATACCCCACTGAGCCCTGCTAATTAAGCCAAATAGTTCTCACTCTCTTCAAAAGGAGATCCTTCCCAAGCACAAGCCCTGGTTTGGCCCCCAAGCCCCCTTTGCTAACGCCCCTGGAGCTTCCGCCAATCGTCATGGGCACGTTGACTGCTGTAGCTTCTGGGAGTAGCCGACATGGTCATGATATCTATCGTCGATGGCATTCGTCGTTGACAGAACACCTTTCACCAGCACCCTGCGCGTCAGGGCCGAGACTGTCACCACTACGGCTGTCAGAGTCACGATCACCATCATCAGGGTTCAGGTTTTAGGGTTTAGGGTTTAGGGCCCTTTGCCATTTCAAAGGCGCCAGTGCGACGCTCTGCCACGACGCAATCCTGACACCCATGGATGCCGCACCCCCGAAAGAGGGGAGGTTCGGGCAGGTTCGGGCAGATTGAAACAAAGGTTTTAGGAGTTAAAACGGGGCGTTTCGTCGTATGTTGTAGCGTGACTGTAATAAGGAACCCCATGGACTAGTAGTCTATATTTCCGGGTTTAGGAGGTCTTGGGTTCTGGAACGATGTAGCTTGCTTGGAATTTAGTGGCCGAGAGGGTTTAGTTTAATGGGTTTGGGGGTCTGGGCTGTATAGCACAGGCTGCTTTAAGGGAAGAGTTGTTAGTGGAAGCAGGCGTTAGGACATGTACAATGCTCGACAGTACCACCAGCGATGAATAAATATGTGAATGAATCAGCAAGCATACACGTAAGACCTGCCTGCCTACCTAACTAATTTGCCTACCTGCATGTGTACATGCATGCATCGATGCATGGATGTGTGGATGCATGTGTGTTGATTCACATGCAGCGCATTGGAGCATACAAAGGACAACTCAAGCCCTACCTGGATCATGGGACTTAGGTAGGTTGTAAGTCTATCAATAAACGTATAGCTACAGTTACCCTACTTGTGAATCGAGTTTCTCAGCGGCACTAGGCCCTAGACCTGAAAGCTAACCCAACGCCGAAACCCTACCTCCGCTTGTGTGCCCAAGGTGGTGAAGCAGCGCATGCAGTTGGGTGTCTACCGAAATGCAGGCTGCACGCTGTGAAGTCCCTGATGCGCTTAGCGTGTTGTGGCTGTCATGGGCAATATGGTGATCGCTGCTGCTGTTCACCACAGCTACAAGCACCAACAGCACCAATACTACCGGATGACGAGAGACGAGGCTTTGAACCGATCCCCTCTATGGAATTCCGTATGGTAGCCCTTGTACGAACCCGTGCAATGTCCCCACAGTCCTCGTTGTCGAAACCGGCAGGCGATTGCATGCGCTCGGTCATACGGCGGGAGGGCTTGTGGGGCCTGTACCGGTCGATGCCGACCACACTGGCTCCTCCGGCTGCAAACATATATAGTTTAATATAGCCATAACATGGTTTCGTTTGCAAGAATTAGCATGTGATATGGATGCGCATAGTACATAGAACATGGTAGAGAACAGTCTCGTGTGGCATAGAAAAGCATAGCAAAAGACGACGAGATATGGTTTGATCTCTCTTGATATGGCAAACTACAGCATCATGTGACATAGTAAAGTACAGCATAGACAAGTAAGGCATGCTTAGATGCAGTACAAGCACTAATAATGCAGCTTAATCTACATAAGCTGTAGTAGGTCAAGACACTGTATTATATGTTGCATTCTCTACTCCAGAATCTGCAGCATATTCCAGTCGCATTTATATAACATAGGTGTATATATATATATATATATATGTATATATACATATATATATATATGCATATATATATATATATACATATATATCTACATATATATCTACATATGTATATATATATACATGTATATATATATATACATATGTATGCACACATGCATACATGCATGCATACACATATGTATGCATGATGTATAACAGAATAGCATAGAGTAGCATAGCTCAGAATAGAGCATAGTAGAGTTTAGTATAATATAGCATAATATAGTACACGATGGTATACAACACTATTATGTTTATAGAGAGAGAGAGAGAAAGAGAAAAAACAAAAGAGTACAAAGCATGTCGTGTGCAACATAGCATATCATATCAGTCGCGATTCTCACCACGCCTGGGGTTTACGAAGCTTGGGGATCAGGAAACCTTGCGGGTGATTCTGCAGGCTTCGTGAGGATTTGAACCGCCTCGAGTCCTCGGATAGATCGCGGCCCTCGCTCGTCACCCGGGGGACGTTTACCGGTGTAATATAGAGGCCTTAATGAGTGCTTACTATTCTGTGGGTTCCTTACCATAACTATAGTATAGTATTACGGCTCCAAAGACCCTGTTCTGATTATTAAGGCCCCACATTAGTTAAACCATCAACCTGAAATCATCTGCCCGAGTAGCTTCTCAACTTCCTTGCAACTGAAGCCGCTCTCAGCCAAGGCGATGAACGTCCCCTTCGGTAGCATCCTTGCTCCATCCTCGGAGCATATCAGGGTTTCGAAAGTAGGGGCACTTCAGGGATACCAGTCTTCATTTTTCTATATATATATATATATATATATATATATATACATATACACATGTGAGAGCCCCCTGAGTTTCTGAAACTCCCGTCTGGGATTAACGATGTTGAGTTTTTCAGGGGCGATCTCATGGGTCATGGAAGAGCCTCTTACCCTGAGGTAGTCCGCATTGTGTTTGTAGGATAAGATGCCTGAAACCGTGTTTGGATGAATCGGGGTCCTCGATGTGCAGAAATCTCCACAACAGCTCTTTCCAGCAAACTCTCTATCTATATAGCTGTTTGGGATGTTTCGTAGTGGAGCATATGACTTAGTGTACCGAGCACATGATCTGGAATGTGACATGATGCTTTCGGAGCTCAGCTTCGGTGCTTGGTGGTGTTCAGGGCTAACGTAGGGCTTGGAATAGTTGATTGTAGTGGGCCTTGGTACTGCATAGTATGATGTGCCCCAAATCCTATTCCGAGTTCATACAGCTCCTATGTTGATCCTGGATTTGAACTGGAGCGCACGGGGCTTCGGGCGCAACAAAAAATCATGGTCGTTGCATTGCACGAAGTCCATCTTTGGAGGTAATCCCTCTCATGATCCTTTTGCGGTTCTCGGGATTGCAGTCTGGCTTATAAAGGTATAGCTAAAGGTAGAAGTCTAGCTCTTAAAGTCTAGCAAGAAGTGGGAGTTTCAGAAAATAGGGGTACCTTATTTAGGGGTCCTTATAAGAAGGATCCTACTATTTAGGGTACCATATTCGCGTCCCCTCTTTTCGGAAACTCCCAAGTAGACCTATTCGTTCGTGTATAGCCTCGCCTGCTCCCTCTCTCCTCACAAGGACAAGCAGGAAAGCCCAGTTTGGAGGGCCTGAGTTCTGACAATAAGAATAGCTTGTATGCTGACTGGTCTCCTTTTTGAGGAACCTTGAGGAATAACGTCGGTAGTGATTCAAGCTTCTATATTAAAGCCCCTTGCATTGTTGGCCCTTCATGTGGCTTTCGCTTTGCTAGGGTTCAGAAATCCTTGAAAGCTTTAGGGCTGATCCCCGCAAACCCGGTCCCAGAACATTTGAGTCCCCAAGCTAAGACAGGGGTCGGAATAGTTAGTAGCTACTCCCTCATAGTCTCATAGTACTGTTTTTTGTTGGCGCCGGTACCGAGTGACCAAAATCTCAGTTAGGTTGTTCAGGCTCCTTGATTCGTTCGTTGAGGCTTGAAGTAAGGTTCCAAGTATGAAGTATTTTGAATCCGCGGAATAGTTGGCTGCGGGCTACGCTGTGACCTGCTACAAAACGGGTGAAAACCATAGTCTTGAAAGCCCTAGACCCTTAACATAGGGGCTTCAATAATTACCAATACTATTGTGGGGGTTCCTTCTTATGTTTATGGTCTAATATGCCCCGAAACCTGATTCCAATGATTAAGGCCTCTACATTAGCCTTAAACCGTTTGGGGACTGCCTCCAGCGCTTTGCCAGGTGGCCTCAAACGAGTCCATCAAGCAGTTCATGGGAATCCGACATCTTGGAAGGCGAAGGCCAGTCCGAGAGACTCCCAAAATTAAGAAAAGTCCTTGTATCTACTATTTGCTTAAGGACCCCCAAAAAATAAAAAAAAAATATTCCTTATGGGGGTAATATAGGGATTATTATTTTTATTTTTTGGGGGTTTCTTAAGCAAATAGTAGGTATTCTTTTTAGAACGAATTGAGGTATCTTCCTTGATTAAATCCTTGAATTACGAACTGTAACGGTTGATGATATAGATCCCGCATTACCCATAATAAGGAATATACCATAATTCCCATAGTTGAGGGTCCTACAGGTAGTGCAGGATTTATATCATCAACCGTAATTACCTTAATTCTTATCAGCTGCCCCATTGCAATTTAAGGTATATGCCTTGATAGAGCTTTTGGAGTCTCGGGGCCCCGCATACTTGTTGCTGAAACCTATTGCCCAGAGCTTTCGAGCTCCCGCCTCCTACCGCTGTATGCCTCATGCACGACAGCTAGGGATCCCAAAACGACATACGCATTAGCATTGTATAGCGATATCCCTGCCTCATTGGGCTTCATTATACGGTGGTTTATATGGGATATATCTGTCAGTGTTTTTGCTTATGTGCTTTTTTGCCTGCAACGCGTCCTTGCGGCTGTTGGAAAGTTTGGGCAGACTGGGCTGAGCAACCTCTACTCACAGTTCTCGCGCGTCCGGTGGAATAGGTACAAATCACAGAAACCCGTGCAAATGCTAACGTAAAGGGCCCCTTATACGGCTTCTTTAACGGATCTTTACGGGCTTAGGATATCAAGGATCATGGGACTTGCTTGGTGACTAGGTTTATAAACAAGCTGGCTTACTAAGTCCCGTGATCCTCCCAAATTTAAGGGACCCTTAGGGGATTGGGGGGCCGCCTAGAAAAAGGAGCCGACTCCGTGGATTTGAGGGTTCTACTGCAAAAAAGACCAGCAACACTCGGATCCCCATTGCAAGTCCTTGTTACGGGACCCGGCAGAGCCCGTAACTCAGAGACTCAGAAACGGGACGTGGTCTGGGTAGGCTTTCTATAGCAGGAATTACTTTTATGGTTCGGGAAAGTATCTCACATATATAGTTACTTAGGACAGTTTGGGGTTATAATACAAAAGATCCATCTGTATCTACACCTAGAGCTGCATCTATGTTTGTATGTGGTCCGTGTCGGAAAGAAACCGTATGGGGACCCTTTAAGTTACTAGAAAGATTCATTAAAGAAGCCGTATAAGGAACCCCTTAAGTTGCTAAGTCCTGGGCCGTCCTTAAGTGAGTCAGCGGCAGGCCAGACGATTCCAGATCGCTGCTGCCATGGTCGGCCCTCAGTTCATATGGGAGTTTCCGAAAAGTAGGGGAACCATATGTTGGGGTCCTTATAATAAGGATCCTACTATTTAGGGTACTGTATTGGGGTCCCCTATTTTCGGAAACTCCCATATGACAAAATGGGAGTTCCCGAAGATTAGGCGGTACCTGATTTGGGGGTCCTTAAAGGGGTTCTATAAAGGGTTAGGGTTTAGGGTTTAAAGTTTCCGAAAATTCAGGGTACCTTATTTGGGGGGCCTTATAATAAGGGTCCTACTTTTCAGGATAGTATATTAGGGTCCCCTATTTTCGGAAACCCCCAAATAGGGGTTTCCTTAAAGGGTGTCCAGGTTAATCTGCGGTTCATATTGATCACTACATAGGGTTCCTTTAAACGGTTTAGGGCTTAATCTAGGGGTTCATATAACTAAATATGGCTCCTCTGAGCGGTAGACACGGTATACAGGTGAATCCAGGGTTTAGTATAGGGTACCTTCTTCATAACTATATAGAGTTCCTTCAAAGGTTTACCGCAAAGGTTACGATAATGGGGCTCTAGTAGTGGAGGCCTTAGTAAAAAGATTACTGTAAGGGTTACTATCGGGGTGTGGTATAGGCGGTTTGGGTTTAAGACCCTCAGTTCTTCTCTTTGTGAAGAACACGCTTTTCGCATGGGTACTGGCCTAGTCGAGGGTTTAGTATAGGGTTTGGGAGGGGGACATATCATAATCCCGAAACCCTGGGACCTCAGTTCTAGTTTAGCTTGAACTCAGTTGGGCAGTTGTCAAAATTAAGGTCCCTTTTTGGGTACCCTAAATGATCGGTGCCGTATCATAATAGGGACCCAAAAACGACCACAATGTCGACAACCACCCCTTTGTTGGTTAAACATAGCCCTCAGTTCCGTCTTAGTCATCGGTGCCGGGAACATGCCAGAGACAAATATTCGCACGAATGCCAGTCACTACCCAGCCTCCTAATGCTGCTGCGATTTCCAACAGGACTGCATGTCAAAAGCATCCCCAGAGAGCCCAATACCCCTTAATTAAGGAATATAGCTGAAATCATATCAAGGATCCTACTATAATTTAAGGTGTATTCCTTAATGAAGGGGTATTGGGCTCTCTGGGTCACCACATGAAGAGACTTCGAAAGAGTCCTGGTCCTCAACCTCATCAGCCTCAACGCGGCAGCAGCACAGCCACCATCGCCCAACATCATGCTAATAATCATGACAATCATCTTCGTAGTCGTCATATAATCACTGTCACCGCCATGATCCTTATCATCCTCATCATCCTGAGCGTTATCATCACCATCATAATCAGCACCGTCATTGCTCCATCACCTTTCCTACTATTCTGTTTTCGCGCCAGCACTAGGAGTCTGCCAGTGATGTTTTGTCGTCCTTGTTTGCTGTCGCTGCTGCTCGCCTTCTTGTTCCTGTTGCTGATCCTCTCTGATTGAAATCGCTCTCCAGGTATTTCCTCGCAGCGGGCCTCTCCGGTGCCGTCGCATCGGCACTGACGCAGCCCCTAGATGTTGCAGGGAGCTCAGGAGTCCTACTGGTGCTTCAGGGAGAGTGGAGAAGGGAATATGGGGACTGCTATAAGGAACTGAATAGAAAAGGACCACTATAAGGTATTCATCATATAAGGACTCCTTTCAGGGATAATAGGAAGAACTACTATAAGGGATCCACTCTCCCACTCCGCACGTGTAGCACGGTGCCCAGGAGTGGGAACTGAAGGCATCTGCAAGAGCAGCCCAACCTTCGAGCTTCAAAGGGAAGAGATACTAAATTAATCTACTGTAATATACGGCACTAGCTTATAAAGAAACACTATAGCACGCTATAGTATGCTATAAATATATTCTAACATATTGTAACAAACTTTATATGCTACTGCTGATGGACAAAATCCCGCATTACCTATTATAAGGACTATACCATAGTTCCCATAGTTTAGAGTCCTTAGGGTCATGCAGGATTTTGTCCATCAACAGTATGTTCGACTCCTAGGCCTCGGAGCTCTCACGTTCCTTGCGCTGCCAGCTCCAAGAAAGCCTCGGCAAAGACCCACCTAGGCTTCCTCAACTCCGACACCTTCGCCTGCAACCTATAGTCTAGTATATGATCGTATTTTATAGTATATTATAGTGCTTTATAGTATATGGTAGTGTCTTAAAGTAAGTTCGAGTATAGTAGATTTCTATAAGAGTCTATGAGAGAAGAACATGCATCCTGCACCTTGCCTCTTGAGGTCAAGACGAGGCTTCAAACGCAGGCAGCCGCAAGAGATGCTTTGGTAGGGCGGTCTTTTTCATAATTCGAGCAGGGTTTCGGGGGTCTCTAATATAGGAGCTTGAATAATTACCAACACTATTTTGGGGTTCCTTTTAAAGGGGTCTATAAGGAATACTTGCTATCAGGGCATTTATAAGGATTTAGTACTAGGGGCTTAAACAATTACCTATACCATTGTGGGGGTTCCTTATTATGATAGTAGTATAATGGGCCCAAAGCCCCATTCTAGTTATTAAGGTCCCTATAGTAGACCATTATATTATAGCATGGGCACAAGAAGGAACCCTAGCAAGCAATAATCTGCGTAATCATTCAGGCTTTCGGATTAGAGCAGTGGTACCGGCGATGGTGACCTCAATGCTTGGGAACGAAGGGGGCGGAATCTTCATAGAGGTGCCCAAGTAACCTTCGTGCAGGCGATAGCACTGGCATTCAATGCATATAGACGCCCAGATAGTGACTCATACTATTCCTCAGGGTTCCTTTCAGGAACTATTCGATGAAACACCCAAAACCCCTTTGTAATTGCGAAGGCCCGTATATTCATCCATTCCCCGAGACTATCTACACCCAACACCCTCATCCTTAAATCCGTAGAGTGGACACTCGTTTTCAAGATGTTTTCTCTTCAGATGTAGATTTGAAAGCTTCGTGGTGACCTCGGCGAGTGGCTTCCGATCCCCCTCAAACCTTCGGGCCTCGAAGCGATGAAGAAGGGTGAGGGCAGAGTTCGGGTTGTGGATGAATATGGGAGGGTTTTGGTGCATATTACAGGATAGACGTTGAGTCGGGATGATGCGAAGGAGCTTTACAGAGGGTTTGATCTTCGCCGTTTGGGTATTTTTACCGCAACGAAGATAAGTACAGGGCTGGAAAGCTTGGGTGCTGGACTTTGATGCCGATCCGAGTACTTTGGGGATCACGGGACCTAGTAATGGGGGCTACACATGCGGTAACTATACTATACTTTGGGTACGGCCCCCACTCAGTAACAGTTGGATAATTTTCATAATATAGATATATAAGGCCCTTAATAGTAGCCCTATTATAGACTGTTACTGTATGGGGGCCTTACCCAAACTATACTTGTAATTACTTAAGGTGCTACCTATCCACTGGTCCTCCAAGTTTGCGTTCAGAGTACCACAGGCGCTGGAAGTCTGTCGTCGAGCCACGAGCATGTAGAAATGTTAGGTCCTAGATCTCTGAACCATAAACCCAAAGCCCAACAGATACTGAACCTAGGCTCCTGTATTGCACGCTTGAACCTCACAATGCCCAGCAAAGTCTGCAGAAGCCAAATACCTTAGCTCCTAAACCCCCGTACCACTAAACCTTGCAAACTCCCAAAGCCCTGAAAATCCTAAATTTTAAACCCTACAACCTGAAAGCCCTATCACCCTAAAGCTTTAAAACCTTTTGAAAAGCTGGTGAGGACTGCCTGGTCGCAGACCCGGCCGGTACGTCTAGGCCTATGTCGGTCAGCGAAGTTCAGGGTTTCAATGTTTTGTCAGGACAGCTTTGGTAGAACTGAAGCTTCAGGGCCACTGTATACATATATGTATATATATACATGTATACTTATGTGTATATTGTGTATACATATATATATATATATGTATAATATATAAGTATGCACATGCATATGTATGTGTACCTGTATATGTCTATGTTCAAGCTGCTTAGCTTGAAAGCTGAAGCTCCTGAAGGTCTGTGGCAATTTTCGTTGAGGGGGGATGGATAAACCGGCCTAAACCCTACTATAGGGGCTTAAATAATCCCAATACTATTGCGGGTTTCCTTTTTATGACTATGGTATAGTATGCCCCAGACACCTATTCCAATTGTTAAGACCGTTATTGTGATTATAGTATAGTATACAGCAAATAGGTATTCTAATTATCAAGGCCCCTGTTGCGTCCCAGACCCTAGGCCCTGAACGGCTGGCCCTTTGAAGCCACGGAGTTTTTGCCCGGCCGTTACAGTATTAACCCTTGGAAAGCCAGGAGAAGCATTCATGGAGGGGCCGTAATAATTAGAGTTTAGGGTTCAGGGTAGGCTTGTGGCTTATAGTATTGTCGTCATAGGAACCCTAAGGGGCTAAGGAAGCATGTTGGCGATTATTCAAGAATCTGTTTGAGAAGGGGACTGGAAGAGTTGGTCAATCTATCCTTTTCCAATCCTTCTGTTACACTAGAACCTCGTTGTGCTTGCCGAGACCCTTATACAAACCCCTTACCCTAGCAGATCCCTTCTCGTCCGCCATACGCGCCGGCGCTAGCCTCTTTTGTGTGTACAGAGTTGAGCCTTCAGGCCAGATCCCTTAAAGGGACCCTACTCTATTTGACAACGCCGTTACATGGGTGGTTCTCTAAGTTACGGTCCCTTATTGGCTCCCCAACATACTTCCTAGGACCTAGAGTAGGCCCTTATTCCCTTTTTTTAGGGTTCAGGTTCCCTTATAAGCCCCTTTAAACCAAAAAGGGCACCCTTTTTATTCCTAGGTTACTCTTGGGTCTAGCTTCGGCACCCTTATACTTACAGTCCCCTAAGGATTCCTTATACCCTCCCCCCTTGAACCACCCTCCCTTAAGGATCCTATAACTATACGAAGGATCCTAAAGCGGACCCTCAGTTCGAGAACTACCTTTTTGCTTCCGTTCGCTTGGCGCTGGAGCTGCTTTCTCCTGTTTGAGGCAACAGATCTGGCTACTTAAAGGATCATGGGACTTCGTAACTAGGGTTATAAATAAGGTAGCTGTGCTTATAATTGCCTCTAGCCCCGTTTCGTGTGCTTATAACCTTACTTACCAAGTCCCTGATCCTCCAAGCATGGGCAAAGCTCCCACTAAACCCGAAACCCTCGGTTTCGGGTCTCGGGTTTAGGGTTAAGGGCGAACCCCCAAATCCAAATACCCTAAACAGTTTCAACCCCAAACCTTACGAGACCAAAAACCCTCCCCCCCGAAACCCTAGAACCCTAGACCGCGGACCTCGCGAAGTCTTTGCAGGCCTTCCGTCGAGGCCGCTTGTGCAAGCCGCCAGCTCAGCGACACGGGCTTCTCGGGCGTATAGGGCATGAGGGCGTAGGAGTTAGGGTAGTAAAAGGAACCTGAGATGCGTTTAGGCTTTGGAGTTTGCTTTATGGTTCTCAGAGTAGTATAGGAAATAGCAGACATTTGCGGTTGTGGAAGGGTACCTTTATGGGTTACTATACGGGTTATTATCAGGGTTTAGCGCCAGTGTAGCTGGTTGAACAATTATTAACACTATTGCTTTACTGAAGTTCTGGTACATTTGATATACTGCAAAGCCCTGTTCAAAGTCTTACCAGGGTTTTGCTAAAGTTGTGAAGTAGGATGTTGTCTCTAAATTTTGAGGCAAGCCAAAGCAGTGGGTCTTAGCTTGTGACATGCCTCAGTTCTGGAAGAGCGCTGAAACTTTCAGGGGGTGGTTATCTTCTGGATGTTTAAGTTAAGTCTGCAGGGGGGGCCAGGCCAGGTTTCACAGTGCACCAGGCTATGAAACCCGTAAACCCGAAACCCTAAAAACCCTAAGCCGTCAACTCACACTCCGAACCCGGAATCCCAAACCCTAGTATAGGAGCCTAGATAATTACCTCTACTACTTTGGGGTTTCCTTATCACAAGTATAGTAAAATATACCGCAAAACCCTATTCTAACTATTAAGGCCCCCATATCAAACTCCACGACCCTACTTGGAGGATCAAGGCACTTAGTTAGTAAGGTTATAAGTCCCCTTGTTGGGGTTACAAGGAATTATGCGTACAGTTACCTTATTCATAAGCCTAGCCTAGTTACGAAGTCCCATGATCCTTGAAGTACCCCAAATCCCTACGGATCCCTTATAGGAACCCTTTAAGGAGCCCTGCAATAATTATGAATATAGCTACTTTATTCTTATCCCTAGGTCACTAAGTCCCATGATCCTTTGAACCCTAGACTCATGTAAATCCCTTATAGTTATAGAACCCTCCAAGGAACCCTTTAAGGAATCCGTCAGGCTACCGTTACTTGGAGGATCAGGGGACTTGGTAACTAAGGTTATGGGCATGTTGATTGGGGTTATGAGTAACTAGAAGTATTGTTACCTCATGTATAACCCTAGTTACTAAGTCCCATGATCCTTTGAACCCTAAGCTCACATAAATCCCTCATAGTTCTAGAGCCCTCCAAGGAGCCGTTAAAGGAATCCTTTAGGTTACTACTACTACTACTACTACTACTACTACTACTACTACTACTACTACTACTACTACTACTACTACTACTACTGCTACTGCTACTACTGCTACTGCTACTACTACTACTACTACTACTACTACTACTACTACTACTACTCCTGCTACTACTACTACTACTACTACTGCTACTACTGCTGCTACTGCTACTGCAACTGCTACTTCCCATGACCCGTTAAAGCATATCAGGACAGACAGCAGCTGCCTCCTCCGTGGCAGGTTCTGACAGCGACAAAGCTTGGGAGTATTGGGTCCTTACTGCTTCGAGGGAAGAGCATAAGGCATGAGCATAAGGATTCGAATTCTGTAGGGTTTAGGGTCTAGTTTAACTGTTTCGAAAGGGAAGAGTATAAGGATTGCTGTGACGGCTTCTATAGCGTTTAGGGTAAGGGCTACGACGCTGAGATAGTTGATTACATAGGGACGAATATAGGGATCCACTCTGCCACTCCCCCCTCAGCACCAGTAAGAGTCAACATCACAACGATAAGGGCTGCTATGTAAGATAGTATACGGGCTAATACACGGGATACTAGACGATAAAGGCCGATATTCGGTTATTTGCAAAGTCCTACACCTGTTTTAATACAGCGTTGGACACGCTTACAATCACTCCCGGCGTCCCGAATCCAACATGCTGCACCGTATAACGGACATGTAAAGTGTTCAACACGTTTAGGGTTTAGGCCACAATGCCCGTTCATGTAACGCCGGCTTCTGCTATTTTATTATGGGAAATGATGATATACCTTGAAGTATACTATAGTATATAACAGCCTCTTTATTGCCGCAAGGGCTGGATCTCAACAGCGGAAGCCAAGCCGTTGAATCTCCGAGATTTAGGGTTACTTAAGGGTCATGGGATCATGGGACGTAGTAATAGTAACCTAGACGATTCCCTAAAGGGTTTCCATAAGGGATCCGTAAGGGTACAGGGTTCTAAGGATCGTGGGGTTTAACAGCCTGGGTTATCAGTAAGGTCACTATACTTTTAGCTGTTCCTTATAACCTCACTCACTAAGTCCCTCGATTCTCCAACAAGTGCTGTTGCATGTAGAGGTGCCTCCTTGGAATACTGGTGAGCGTAATATCGGGGCCTTAACAATTTGAATAGCAACACGACTTCACAGACTGTGTGAAGGGCTTGCAGCCAGATCTTGCCCATAGAAGAGCGTCCCTCTCGAAGCTCCCAAACCCCAATCCCTGAACCCTAAACCCCAAGCCTATCAGAAAGACGCCACTGCACTTTAAAAAACAAACCCAAAGCCACTCACGAAGGGCAACCCTAAAGACCCGAACCCTTGTTGCCAAGCCGAGCCCCAACCGTCCCCGTGGCAGGTGGCTTAGCGGAGGCTTACAGGCAGCCCAAGCGCTGTCCCCAGAAAGTGGGAACGGGGGGCTTGTCAGGGAACCCTTAACCCGAAGTCTGAATCCCACGGCTTGACCCCGCCTTCCTGCGGGCTTAGTATGGGCAAATCGCAGACGCTGCGTGTCATCCCACAGATGAAGCGGAGGGCAAAGAATGTCCCGATGTTGAGTACTATGCCCAGATGGGCCCCTATCTAAACCTATGTTAATGCCTCCCAAAAACCTATCTAAGTGACACTAAGTATAACGGCCGCTGTAGTGGGGCCGTTGTGGAAGCGCCGAACTCCGCGCCCGCCAGGGCGTAGTTTGCGCGGCTTCAGGAATTTCCGTTTGTGTTTTGAGGAGGGGGACGGGGGGTGGGATTGGTGAGTCGGATTTGCATTTCGGCCCCTCGCTGTTGCACATGTACTATAGTGGCCTTAATCATTGGAATAGGGTTTTGGGGCCCATTACCACAATTTTAACAAGGACCCCCCGAAATAGTATAGGTAATTATTTAGGGCCCATTACCATTTTTTAGCAAGGAACCCCCAAAACAATAGTATAGGTAATTTTTTTTTAGGCCCCGACAGTAGCCAGAGAGTCGATGCACATCTTGATGTTCGACGTTTCTCGGTGGTTGGTTGCATCTTGACCTCTGGTCTCCCAGACTCCAAATTTCAAGAACCACTAAGGGGAACTCCAGAAAGTTGGAATATGGATTAATGGTAGGATCCCCTATAATTTACCTTAAAGGGGTTACGATAATGATATTCCAACTTTCTGGCTTCTACTGTAAAGCCTTGAAAACTCTTAATCCCTACCCTACACTGAACATCTTGAGCCTTCATAAAACCCTTATGAAAACCCCATGAACCCTTGATTCTAGCATCCCCCAAAGGTAACCTTTGAAAGCACCCTTCAAGCCCCAGGTAATTCGGAAAGCCTCAAATCCTCCGAGGTTGTAGCATCCCTAAAGGTAACCTTTTCAGTAGACCCATACCCTTAAAAAGGGTCTCCCTTAAAAGCCCGCGTAAATCCCGAAAGCCTGAATCTTCCGAGGTATGCTGGATTCCTGGAGGCCGTCCGAACAATTGTTCGGGAAGAGGGCTGGCGCCGACCTCAGGCTCCGAATTACTGTAGGTTTTGGGGGGTTTGGGGTTTGAGGGTGTAGGGTTTAGGGTTTAGGGTTTTGGTAGGTTTTGGAGGTTTGGGGTTTGAGGGTGTAGGGGTTTACTGTGGGGTTCAGGGTATCACAGGTCGAGAATGACAACTTCCATTGGGTCTATACGCTTGTTTTGTCAAACAGGCTGTCTTACGGTTTCGCAAGGCCAGTAAACCCGAAGAACCCTACGGTTGATGACATAATTCCTGCATTACCTACGATAAGAAGTGTACCACAGTTCCCATAGTTTAGGGTCCTTAAGGTAATACAGGTGTGAAATTTCCCTGTCTTGAAGAGCCGTGTTGACATGTCCTCATGCGAGCGTAGTTTTCATGTTCAGTTCTGAATGCACCCTGTACGACAGACGTCTTGGGCTCAGATCAAAAAGTGTGCTCGTTGTGTGGTTGGACACTCACTAATCCAGTTCCTGCTTCAAACTGGTAGCGGAGCTGTGAGGACAACCACTAGTGTTTCACCCCCGTTGAGCCTGAGGTCCGGGGTCCGTTGGGTAGAGTAGTGATAGTCGCGGCGCAAAGGCCCCTTCTATCCTCGAAGCCATGAGCGTGGCAGGTTTGCGTTACCAGCCCAATCTCTGGTCACAGAACTTGAGCCCTGCAGAAACCAAAAGCGGCTCGTACATATACGACGGGTCGGCTGCTGGCTTCCACGATTGGTGCTTCCGGACACAGATCCGTGTGCTGCAGCATAAGGAGAAGCAGCGGCGAGAAGCTCTGAAGGACCTGCGTTTTGCCGAGTCAGCAAGGTCCAAGAGCGAGTCACCAAGGAAGTGGCGTGGCAGGGCCAGTCAAGGGACCAGTGCATCCCCCACAGAGGGCGATGCGAGCAGCGGTATACCCGCCAGTCCGTCCAGCGCAAAACGGACTAAGCCCGTGTCCGAGGCAGAAGAAGAGGATGCGGAGTCGCTACCGTCGCACCCCAGTCAAGTGACGGGCGACGACGAGCAAGAGCCGGACACAGATCCGGCGGTGTACACCTTGCAAGACGTCAAGGACGAGTCGCTCGACATGAGCGAGTGCGTTAGCAAGATCCTAGAGGGTCTCCGAGGAGATGCCTTTTGCATCGCTCGCGACGTCGGCCTGGAACGTCTGCTTCGCCATGACGGCGTCGACTACCTGATAGAAGAAATCAGGAGGCAAGCCTTCCCTCTTCAATCCGAAGAGGCGTCCGAACTCTTCCGTCAGGGACAGCTCCTGACGGGCCCACTTGCAAAGCAACCTGGCGAACCTATGTTGTCTTACATAGCCCGCCGAAAGCGGTGGTGGTCGACCTTGCGTGAGCTGGATCCCGATATCCGCCTTTCTGAAGCAATGAGGGCTAATCTCCTTGTTGAGCTTTCAGGGTTGGAAAGGTCCGAGCAGCTAATGGTCAAGACCGCCGCCCGCGTACACAGCGTGGATGAGTACGCACGCGTCCTTGTTCAGCATCACTCAGTGGTGCACATGAAGGAACGTCTTCTTACCCAGAAGGACCCTAGTGGCCCGGGTAAGACCTGGAGACGTTTCGACGCTAAGCCCCAATACCCTAAGTTCGGCTATATGGGGTATGATGGTAGTGCCGCAGAGTATGGTCACCAGGAACAACAGGAATCCGCGGAAGGCTACGGTGACGGCTACGGCGAAGAAGCATACCAGGCCACAGCGTCTGGGGGAGACGATGCGGATGAATGGATTGATGATGAGGATCTAGCATTGCAACTCAACGCCTATACGGCGGTGGCATATGAAGCTGAAATTGATGATTTGGATGATTCCTACGCCGAGTCAGTTCAGCTTGCGTACGCGGCACAGACCGCATTTGCCCAGGCGAAAGGAAAAGGAAAGGGGAAGAACAAGGGCAAGCCCACCGGGAAATCCGGCGGTAAGGTCGTGCGTAGTAACTTGACTATTGCTGATCGCAAGGCCAAACTTGCAGAGCTTAAGGCTAAGAGCAGGTGCTTGAAGTGCGGTGTGATTGGCCATTGGGCCGGAGATGCTGCCTGCAAGTTTAGCGGTAAGGGCAATGGCCCCAAGGGAACTGCAACCCCAGCACAGTCTGGGGGAACTGCCAACGCAGCCGCAAAGTCGGCGGCGCCGAAGCCTCAGGCGTATTTCGCCGCAGTGGAGGAGGATGACACAGAGTGTGTTCATCTGTCGAATGCGAGCGCTGGTAGGCTCGAGGGTTACCCAGCCAACCTTGAGCTGACTCCCTCAAAGACCAATACCGGTAAGGGCCGCGGCAATGAAACCCTCTTCTCACCGCAGCTTCGACGCACAGCCGCCGCAGGGATCATGCGTGATAGTCCCCCACCGGGTTCTGATCGCGTTTTCTCTTTCGGCCAGCATAAGGGGTTGACGTATGAGCGCGTTCTCTACACATACCCCGGGTATATCCTTTGGGGACGCACGCAGAAGTGCCCATCCATAAATTTGGCCGATTTCTTGGATTGGGTCACGGAGTACTTTGATGTGCGTGATGATAACCCCATCAGCATCACGAGAAGGGATGTCCCTCTCAGCCAGGAACCCCCGCCTGAACCCTTTCAGCCCGAGGTTCGCCTCGCTGCCTCAGCTGCTTCGTCCAGCGAAGGCTCCCGGAAATGCCGGGGAGGTTGCAAGGAGTTCAACAAGTCGGGGAGTAACGCATACATAGACATGCGGACCTGTAAGAAATGCGGCACCGTCACCAAGACAAAGAAAGAGAAGCCTGTCATAGATCAGGCCACATGCCCCCACACCTCCACCGAGAGGTCGGGTAGCAGCAGGAAGACCTCCCGCATTAAGTGCAAGCTTTGTGGGATGCTTCTAGATGAGCAGCCGCAGACCGAGCGAAAGGCTAGGGATGACGCAGCCACAGTGCTGCGGGAGTCCAACACCCTGGACTTCGATCTTCTGCGCAGCATAGTCGGCAGCACGGGGGATAGCCTCCCCGTAGAGGTAGTAGTTCCGGCTATTGCCCAGTTTCAAGAGACCGTAGAGGGTCACTTTGTAACCGAGCCCGTGATATCTCGCGGTGACCTTCTCGCATACCTGCAAGAGGCCTTAGATGACCACTCAGCGCCATCGACCAACAACAGTTGGGAAGTGGCGTCGGCGAGATCGCGCTCTTCGAGGGCCTCCGCGACGAGGCACGCCTTCGTGGCTTTTACCGAGGGGGTCACAGATATCCATCCGGCTTTGGTTGATTTGCCCGTAGTAAATATCTACGAGGATAAGCACGTATACGCCGTGTTAGACGAGGGCTGCAACTCGACTGTTCACGGTAGCGATTGGATAGCAAACGCGGCGGGCAAACTTGCGAACTTCGGTTACAGCACGAGATTTAAACCTGAGGGCAACCGTACCTTCAAGGGTCTTAGCGGCGCTACCGAGACCTTGGGTAGCAGGACCATACCTTTCTCTATAATGGGATTGGAGCAGGACTTGAAAGTTCCGGGCGTCCTTGATTCGCATGAGATTAAGGGTACAGCCCCTCTCCTCTTGTCCCTTTATGCGCAGGCCCAGCTTGGTATAACCAAAGATTTACGGTTTGGTGTGTGTGGTGTTCGACTTCCTTCAGAGGATACCATCATTAGGATCAAGCTGTGTCGGACACATGACTCAGGGCTGTTATGCATAAACATAACAGAAGGCTTGACCCAGGTTAAACAACCCCGTCTCATAAAGAGCTTCCAAATCCCCTCGCCGCCAGTTCCTATATTTAGGTCTGCCGCCGCTGCCGCATTAGCTCACCCAGAATCTGTGAGCGGATCACCCCGAGACGCAGCAGCGACAGATGATGCAGCGGCAACAAGTCGCAGTCACAGTACTGTAGGTGCAGGCCATGGTCATAGCACTGTAGGCGTAGGCCACGGTCACAGCTTTACAACGTCAGCTGAGAATCGCAACAACACCAAGCGACGTATAAGCGTAGCGTTTCCGAACCATTGCATGGTAGGCACGTCCGTAGGAGACACGGAGCCCACCGCGATGGACGCAGCAGAGGGGCAACTGCCTAAGAAGGCGCCTCCAACGGCGAAGGCTGCACCGAAGGTTCTTGCAGCGCCGGAGCCTGGCCACAGTGCCATGGCGAAGTCACCAGCGGTCGGCCACAGTGCCGCACCGGCGTCAGCGCCTCCGCCTAAGGCGCCACCTGGAGGTCCACTGCCTAAGAAGGCTCCTCCCACGGAGAAGGCCAGGCCTGGGGATAGCCCAGGAATCCCGCCTGCAGCTCGTGCCACAGTGCACCCGAAGGAAATCGCAAAAGGGCACCGCGAGCTGGCCGAGTTTGATGCGGTTGTGAAGAATGATCCGCATGGCAGGAACCTGGTTATAATGCCAGGTGGGGGACCATACGGTCCGGAGCTCGACACGCCTCTCCCTGCATCCGTGTATAATCCGGATTTGGCTTTGCAGCCGTATTATGCGGGGGACATAGCGAACCCGGACATCATTATTGATGTTTTTACCTGGGGCTTCGAGCACCATGCCTGGCTGCAACGCGTCAGAGGGAAGTGGACAGCAGCCGAGCTCTTCGCACAGCACGAAGAGATGGAAACGCATGCAACCACGACGTATGCGTCTGCCACCAGCTATATGCTGGTGATGCTTGACATGGTGTGGCTAAAAGACGATCGCAAAGACGATCTGACGCCTGCAGAGGCTCAGCAGCGCAATGATGAACAGCGCGACCGCACAAAGCATGTTGGGTCAAACCCCGATATAATTCGGGAGCACGCAGACCATCCCAATTTGATTGCCCACGTTAGGCACATCCTGGCAAACATCCTCGACGCCAAGGAGGCTGGGATTCGGTCCATTGCCGTGCATGTTGTTTGCAAGGCCAACAGACATAGATCTGTTGCGGCGGGTATCCTTACCCATGCGACACTTTTGGAGCTCGTGCCGGATTGCTCCATCAGCCTCACTCATATGAGTGCAGCGAACAGTTGGCCGTTCATGGGAACCAGAGCGTGCAGAGGGCAGTGCCCCAAGTGTTTGCACCGCGCCCCTGGCATAGTCCAGGAGGTTGAGGAGCTCACGAAGTTCTTCGTCGATGCCGTCCGCACAGACGGACCGGAGGACAATGAGTGCATCCTTGTCGTTGAGCCGCAGTGTGCACGCCCTGGCGATCAGCCTACATATGCTGAGCGGTTTCATGAACGCCTGCTCGCAGAGGGCCGTATACCGGCACCGGTGACGGGGGTAGGTCCCCTTGATAGGCCTCCCCTGGCAGGCGAAACCGCGTACCAGGCCGCAACTCGCATGGGGCTGGTCGGCAAGACACATACATCGTATGTGGCCAAGTTCGACCCCAACTCGCTTACTGCGGCGATGAACCGCGCACAGGGCACAGCCCCTGGAGGACGCTTGCCTTCGGTTACCTTTAGCTCGGGTCCTAACCCCTCTTCGGCTTCGGGTAGTTCCAGCGTAGGTGCGTCAGCCAAAGGCGCAGCGGCCCCCATAGTGGGACCGAAAGGCACACCGACACCGCCGCCGGCAAAGTGCGGTGGGGCACAGGATCGTGCAGCGACGCCGACAGGGTCGTCGGCTCGGATTCGCAAGCTCGAGGCCGAGGTCCACGACCTCACCGATGCGAATCGCTGCCAAGAAAGCACTATAAGTGACTTGAGAGACGCCCTCAGTAATGTGAAGCGGCAGCGCGATAATGCGTATGATAGGCTGCAGGACATGCGTGAGAGGGCAGAAGACGCGGAACGCCGGGCCGATAGGGCCGAGGTGGAGCTTCAGCGACTCACACGACGCTCCAGATCGCGTCGCAGACGGAGGGATAGTTCCTCCTCGGACAGGAGCCACCGCCGTGACCGCACCCGAGAAAGGCGGCGGATGGAATCCAGACCTCGGGATAGGTCCGAGGCTCCGACACGCCAACGCACCTCCCGTTGGGGTCGCGTCCGCGCCGACCCAGGCGGCGACCGTGCAGATCGGGACAGCTCCCGAGCGTGAGCGCATGAACCCTCGCCCCTCTGCACGGACGGAGGTGGAGCATGAGCCCGATAAAGGCAAGGGCAAAGGCAAGGTTGCACCCCACAGTGTTTACGACGACGTCGAGTACGACGACGGCACAGGTGCAAGTGACTGGGATCCACCGGGACCCAGGAGCAGCCTTGGAGGCAGCAGGCGCCCGCCTGAACCGCCGGAGCCACCGCGCTTCCGAGGCAGTGCTGGTTACCATAGGTTTCCAGAGCGCGACAACCCACATCGCCCCATGACCCCAAACGAGTCGTGGTGGTACTTCCACGGCGATAGGCCGTCGGCCGAGTGGACTGACGCGGAGTGGGCAGAATTCCGTCGTCAGTTCCCGAAGCCACCGGGACAAGGCAAGCTCGTCGAAATCGACGAGAGGATCCTCGCCATTGATGTAGGTGCCATAGAACTCAGCCCCGACACAGGTTTCGGGTGGAATAGGCGCATCGTGTTTCAGGACTTTCCTGATGGTGTGCTGACCGCCCTATACGAGGTGATGTGCGAGAAGCAGGCGCCAGCGTGTTGGATCGGTCCATATGCACCGAGGCGCTTCTGGGCTGGTGATAAAAATCACCATGAGCTAAGCGAACGGCACAACATAAAGTGCACAGTGGTCACCCGCCACACTGGCCGTTCGTACAAGCCCACGGGGCGGCTTCGGGACATAGATCCCATTGGTTACCTTTTTCGCATCCGGATCCAGCCGACGGTTCCAGCTGGACCTACGAAGGTACCTGCCACCCACCGGGGTCGGATACGGATCGTGTGCCCGCCGAAACTGGCGGAGCGGATCAGCCCTGTCCAGTACAGGAGCCGACCTACGATGGGGCCTATGTGGCACTTTGGGTCTTCCCTTTGGCGTTTGACTCAAGCACGGTGCCGCACCAGATCGAGGACACAGATGCCTTGAGTGCAGTGTACATCCCGGGCACAGACCCGCGGGCATCGACGATCGCTGCCTCCGCCGGCCCGGGCACAGTCCCGGAGGGTGACGTTTCACCCATGGAGGAGGACGGAGCAGAGCGCGATGCAGCATACATGGCCGTCTGCAGTGGGGAGTGGGTAGGACAAGCCAGCCAGATTTCGTTTCCAAGCCCTGTAGCAGCGCAGCCTCTGGGCCCTCAGCCGCTAGCCTAAAGAAGCTTAGCAAGGCCCAGTCCAAGTACCTCACCTCAAGCCTTACCGAAATGGTAGCGGGGGACGAAGTCTTAAAGGCAATCGTGTACAACGCTGCCATGCGGGAAGCTGATCACCTTATTAGATTGAATGAACCCTCGGCACAGGTCCTCGCGAGCGTGATCAACGAGAGGCAGAACGGGCCACCGGGCCTCGTGGTTGCCGAGACTTCCACAGAGGAGTTGTGTTTGGAGCTTGAGTGTGTAGCCGATACCCTCAACATTCCGATCATATTGGTTACCCCGAACGGCTATCCAATGCTTGAGGACACTGTTACCTTGAGAGGAGACATGCATATTTCAGGCATAGGCCCAGAGATCGGAAAGGCTTTGGACACCTTCCAAGCATGGTCAGAGTCTTACGGGTATATACCCCGTAGCTATGTTGATACGGATAGTACTGACTTTTGGAATCTTTGTCGTACCATTTCTGAGGAGTACTATATCAACGCATTTAGCCGGACTTGCTTTGTCGGCGACGCCCAGGACACAGATCCTGAGGACATCAGCGAAGCAGAGCTGGTGCCCGACGCTGAGATGCCTCAGCGAGGTGTCCATGATGAAGTGGACAATGCCGGTGGCGCACTGACGCCCGAGGAAAGAGAACGCCTCATTCTGGAACAATTCCCGTTTCCAGGAACTCCGAACACAGAGGCAGAGCGCCGAGCGGCGTGGAGATCGTTACCGCAACGAGTCCGGGTAGCTATAAGGCGCCTGCACCGATCCTTTGGCCATCTGCCAAACGCAGTCCTGACACAGGTTCTGAAGCAGGCCCGGGCGAGCAAAGATTTCATCGCCGCTGCCGGACTTTACAAGTGTAAAGTCTGCCTGGACACAGCTCCAGTGCCCAGGCACCACCCTGTCGCAGGGGATAGCGTGTTTCCAAAGGAATTCAATCATACGATAGGAATGGATGCGCTAGAGGTCAAGGACTTCTTCGGAAATCGCTATACTGCTGTCAATATAGTTGACATGGGAACCAGTTTCCAGCAAGTTGTGCTCGTGAAATCTGGGGGTGGCAACCCAAGTGCCCGCCAGTGTGTGAAATGCCTGATTGACAGGTGGATCAGCTGGGCTGGACATCCCAAAGTCATAACCACTGACAGAGGGACGCATTTCAGGGGAGAATTTTCAGAGTATTTGGCACAGCATGGTATAATCCATAAGAACGCCCCCCTCGAGAGTCCGCAGACTATTGGAAAGGTCGAACGTCATGGTGGACTTGCCAAGGCCATCATTAGGAAAGTCGCGCAGGAGACTCAGCCCTCGAATATCGAGGAGATGGAGGCGGTCGTTACCGAGAGTGTTACTACTAAGAACGAGCTTAGTAGGCACCAAGGGTTTAGCCCAGCACAACACGTGTTGGGAAAGCAGCCTCGAACACCGGGTTCCGTGCTAGATGAATCCGAAAGCCTTGGTACATTGTTCACCAAGTATGATGAGACGAGCGTATACTACGTTCGGCACAGAGCACGGCAGGAGGCCAAAAAGGCCTTTGTTCATTTAGAGACTTCCCGCAAGGTGGCCAAAGCGTTACAGCGTAATGCAGCCCCTCTAGACACTGATTATAAGGTTGGTGATTTAGTTATCTACCGTCGGGACAACGTCCCTGGCAGCCCAGGTGTCGTATGGTCCACGGTTAGCCGCGTCATAGGACGTGAGGCAGAGAATGCGTACTGGGTATTACACGAGAATATCCCTGTACTTGTGAACGCTAGGAAGATGCGCCCAGCTGATGAAATCGAAGTTGCAGCGCACCGTGTTTTGGCAGGTGAACCAGTGCTTCCGGAAGCCATCGTACATGGGCCGGAACAAAGGTTCCAGGATGAGCGCGTAGCGGACCCGGTCACAGCACCAGCGACGCCACATCCAGTGGCCGTAGCTGCCCCGCTTACACCGGCAGTCGCGCACGATGTGCCTATGCCAGCACCATCGACGCCAGCGATGATGTCCGGCACACCGATGCCAGCGCCATCTACCCCTGCAAGGTTTCGCGCCAAAGATAAGACGGGCGAAACCGCTCGGTCGCGATCGCCAGTAGGAGGCCGTGATGACGCACTAGTTGCGGAAGAGCTTGATCAAGTAGAGATCATGGCAAAAGGCCTGATAGATGCTCAGGGTTTCTCACCAGATGAGTGTCTGGCCCTTCTTCGCGCTTATGACCGCGACCGACGCGAGGCGTACACGCGCCCGCTCCTAGATGATGGAGATCCCGGGAGCATAGCCCTCGCGGTGGGAGTATATCGGCACGGTGGTCTTGTTGGTGTCTCTGGACCGACGCGCGAGAGACCGTCGTTCGCCATGTACCTCAACCACTACCTCTTGCATCACAGTATGCAAGCCGGACACCATCTTCCACAGTGGAGTAGCGTTCAGCTTACCAACAGAGGCGCAGAGGCCCATAGAGACCTAGCGAACACTCCTGGCTCGTATAACTACACTATAGGTGTGGGCGAGTATCGTGGAGGCGGTCTATGGGTGGAAGAAGCCACGGGTACAACTCCCGTGCGTGTTCAAAACGCGACAATGTATGGCACCGTCTATGATACTAAGAACAAGGTTCTTAAGTTCCGCCCGAAGGACGTGCACATGGTCGCACCGTTTGTAGGAGAAAGATACAGTCTCTCCGCATACACGGTGAGTGATCTCGGCAAGTTGTCTAAAGATGACATACAGCTTTTGTCGGATCTAGGCTACCCCATATATAGGGATACGCCCAACACCTTTGGCAGGAAAAGCGATGGGATATACACCATGGGTCACTCTGATCTTCCCATCGAGACGTTCCTAGAACGCATCCACGAATACGGGATTAAGGAAATCGTTGACTGCAGAAGTCACCCGTACAGCGTTCGGCATCCACAATACAATTGTGATGAACTTTCTGCCACATGTTTTGCAAAAGGAGTTGTGTATAGTCACGCCCCCGAGTTAGGCAACAGGAACCGGGGCGGGATTGAAGCCAACCTGCAAACAGACCAAGGGCTCTGTACAATCGCTAGAATAGTTAGCGAGGCTCACGATGACTTTCACCGAATACTTCTATTATGTTCGGAGGCCAGTTGGCGGCGATGCCATCGGCGAAATATCGCCCAGCACATATGGCTCGAGCATTCGAAACTTGCGGAGCACATACGTGCTAGCGGACTGCCAGAAGCCCATCCGTGTCACTACACTCCTGAGGAGGACGACGGACTGGCAGCAGCATCGCACACAGCTGCGATTGGCACGACAGTGCCAGCAGTTGAGCCCTCGGATGGTCGCGAGGCGGAATCCAAGGCCTTTGCTCTCACCCCTGATGGGGAAGACGCCTTCGGCTCTAACGTCGATGTTGGCTATATGGCCTCGCTCTTGGACTACCATAAGGCCCCTGTGGAGGTACAGTTGGGCCTGGATGCTGCCATGAAGACTGAGTGGCAGAAGTACACCGAGTTCAACGCGGTGGTCCCTTGCACAGACAAGGAGTTTAAGGAGCTTACAAAAGCTGGCCACGTGTGTATCCCCACCAAATGGGTTCTTACCGATAAGAATGAACACCTAAAGGGGACAGCAGCATACACTCCCAAGTGGAAAGCACGCTTGGTCGCATGTGGAAACTTCGAGCATATCTCGAATGAGGAGGATATCAGGGCAGATAGCCCCACGGCCGAGCCGGAAGGTATAGCCCTTCTGTGTTCATGGGCGGTTTCGTTGGCCCTGCGGCTCAAAGCAGCCGATATAACGAACGCATACTTCCAAGGGAAACCCCTTGAGCGCCTCCTCATTCTTCGGGTTCCCAAACACCCTAAGGGTGTGCCCGATGCAGAAATTCAGAGAGCCGGGTATATGATTGCCCGAGTACCCGTGTACGGCACCACCGACGCGGGCCGGAACCTTTACCTCCGTATAAAGGAGAGTTGTAGAGAATTTGGCTTAAATGCCTCGCAAATTCTGTCAGCCCTGTACTATATTACAGGAGAAGGTGGTCGTTTGTGTGCTTGCTTGTGCACCCACGTGGATGATTTCCTGTGGGCTGCTACCGCCGAAGGCGAGCCGGCTATCCAGAATCTGCTGGATAAGTTTAAGATCGGTCGCATAGAGACTGAGAAGTTCCGTTTCTGCGGACGCGAGTATGTGCAAAGCGCCGATGGGACCATCAGTATAAACTGTAGGGACAACACGCGTGCAATTCGCCCGATCGATATACATAAATCTGAAAAGGGCACGACTCCAGTCTCGAATGGCCAGCGCACAGCGCTGAGATCCGTCATAGGATCGCTGGCTTGGGTGGCTCGCGCCACGAGACCTGATCTTGCCTATAGGGTGAATGCCCTGCAGCAGCGTGTTACGACAGCCACGGTGGATACGCTCCGTGAAGCAAACCGCGTAGTAGCACTGGCGTTAGGAGATGCGGATAGGCCGATCACGTACAGCGCTAAGTTACCCTGGAGTACAGGGGACCTGGCGATCGTCACGTTTTGCGACGCCTCCTTTGCAGGAGAGGCGAACCATAAGTCGCAGAGAGGCCGTTTCCACTATCTCACTTCCGCACAGTCGGCGGTGGACAAGAACGCGCCAACGCATGAGATGCACCTCATTTCGTTTTCCTCGTCCACCATGAAACGGGTTTGTCGAGCCACACTGCAGTGTGAGGCTTACTCGTTGCAACATGCCATAGAGCATGGAGATCGCATTCGAGCAGCAGTACTCGAAGTACTCGGCAAACTGCCCCGGTCACAGAACTGGGAAGAAGTCGCCAAAAGATCGATGTTCCACCTGCAGTATACGGACTGCAGGTCCCTTTCGGATCACTTGACAGCGTCGATTCCAAAGTCCTGCGAGGATAAACGCCTTGCCATTGAGATGTCTGGACTTCGCCAAGGACTCTGGGAGGAGGACGAGCTAACGCACGTCCTGTACCATCCCTGTGGCGACGAGTTGAGATGGATACCGACGCACTTACAACTTGCGGATTGTCTCACTAAGAGTATGAAACCGCTTTTGATCAATCACAGCATTGATCGCAATCTCGTACAGGTACTCGATGTGCCCGCGCAAGCCGCACACAAAACCGAGAGTACCGAAGGCACTCCGCTTCACGATTGAAGAACTCAGCCTAGAGCCTTGAGTCGCTGTACTCGGCTCGGTTGACCGTGCAAGCTCCCGGTATAATCCGGTGAAGTAGGTTTGGTCCAAAGAGACCAAAATTCGAGCATGATTCGGACGTCACACTACAGATAAGACGGGTGTGAAATTTCCCTGTCTTGAAGAGCCGTGTTGACATGTCCTCATGCGAGCGTAGTTTTCATGTTCAGTTCTGAATGCACCCTGTACGACAGACGTCTTGGGCTCAGATCAAAAAGTGTGCTCGTTGTGTGGTTGGACACTCACTAATCCAGTTCCTGCTTCAAAACAGGATTTAACCCTAAACCCTAAACCCTATAGATCCCTTCAAGAAACCCTTAAGGTAATGCAGGATTTTCATCACACCAGTAGGAACCCCAAACTAGCCCGAGGTTGGCCTTTTACACTCTAATATAGGGGCCTGACGGCCTGAATAACCAGAATAGGGTTCCTTTAAGGGTTCACTTTCAAGGCGTTTATATTATCAGGGTTACTATAAGGATTTAGTATAGGGCCGTAATAATTACCAATACAATTTTGGGGGTTCCTGTTACAGGGGTATATAAGGATTATTTACTATGAGGGCTATTATTGGTGTTTAGTAGTCGTGGCTTTAATAATTACCAATACTATTTTTGAGGTTCCTTATCATGAGTATAGCATAATGGGCCCCAACACCCTACTCCAATTATTGAGGCCAGTATGGGAGTTTCCGAAAATAGTGGACCCTATAGTACCCTGAATAGTAGGATGGATCCTTATTATCAGGACCCCAAAATACGGTACCTCTATTTTCGGAAATTCCCGTATACAAAACCTTACGACGGAGAACCCTAAACCAGGTTGGGCTTTCACACCCTAAATCCTGAGTCTTCCCGCCCCAAAACCCTATTCTAATTATGAAGGCCCCTATATTAGATCCTAACTCCTAAAAAACCCAAGGTCGCCCCTTTAGAGCCCTAACTACTCTAAAAACCCCGAGGTTGGCCTTTTACACTAAACCCTTAGAGCCCTAACTACTACCTAACTACACGAAGAACCCCAAGGTTGGCCTTTTACGCTAAACCCTAAGAGCCCTAACTACTCCAAGACCCCACAAGGTTGGCCTTTTACACCGGAGTCATGCCGCGAATGCTTCATGCGGTGCCCTCTGCAGCGATGTGCTGGGGCCGGGAGCTCAGAGCTTTTCCCTGGGATTTCTTTAAGGGTGTCCTTCAAGGGCTCCTTTAAAGGTTTCCTAGGAGCTCATGTAAGGGGTGCCTTTTCGAGTTTTCCGTTAAAGGGTTCCTAGGTAGGGTTCCCTTGAGGACTCCTCGTTGGGGTTGGTTTAGGTGAGCTCACGGCTTTTCCCTGGGCCCCGTATTGGGGTTTAGGGCTTTAGGGATTTAGGACGGGGGGCTTAAAGGGCTTGGGGCTTGATGGTTAAGGGCTTTAGCTGTTTTAGATTTTTTAGGGTTTTAGGGCTTTGGGCTTTCGGGCATTAGGGTGTAACGTTTCGGGTTTGGGGGTTTTGGGGGGGGGGGTTGGGGGTTAAGAGCTTTAGGGCCGCTTTTAAAAAAGAAGGGTCAAAACTCCCAACATGCCTCCGCAGGGTTCAGGGTTCACTGATCCAGGTTTAGAGTTTACAGATTTGGGTCCAGAATCAGACTGGCACTGATAAAAAAAAGCGGAGATCAGTGTCGAGACGCATCGTAGTGACAATTGTTCGAGGAACGGAGCCATGTTCATGATGCTTTTCTGCTTGTATCATCATCAACATCATCATCATCACGTCCACGATCAGAACTCGTGCCACCGCCGCAAATATTGGCATCATGCATTCATCACTACCGCCAGAATGCTCACTACCACTGTCATTGTTGTGGACGTTATCGGCATCACCATCTTCACCCTCGTTACAATCATCGTCAGCATTCTTAATCTTCCTTTAGCATATCACTAACATCATCATCATCATCACGGCTACCAAAAAGCTTCGCTGTCGCTACCGCCGTCACTACCATCAGAACCGTCATCACGATCTTTTTCGTAATTGCCGCCATTGCCAAAATCATGGCCATCATGTGGTCCATCGCAAACTGAAGCTCTCCGAACTTGTCTTCTCCTTTCGCCAGCTTCATCATCATCATCATCATCAGCACCAACACCATCATCCAAGCCATCACCGCCATTGTCTCCATCGCTGTCGCCATCGACACCGTCACCATCCCCGGTCGTCATCATCATCACCATCATCATTTCAAAAGAGTCTTGAGTAGCACAACAGCCGTAGACAAGGCCATCAACCAGACATCGGCACGATGATGAGCATCAGCAACCACCGTTGCGGCAATCACCATCACCACTCCTCTATCCTGACTTTCACCCGCGTGAAAGTCATCCCCATCCCCATAAGATCATTATGCTCTGCGGCATCGTTGTCGCCTCCGTCATGACGATGATGTTGACGATGATGTTGACGATGATGATGATGATGATGATGATGATGATGATGATGATGACGTTGTTGATGATGCTGCTGATGGTGACGAGGGTCAGAAACCAAAAAATATGTGTGT
Organism: Symbiodinium sp. CCMP2592; assembly: GCA_905221615.1. Taxonomy (NCBI): domain Eukaryota; class Dinophyceae; order Suessiales; family Symbiodiniaceae; genus Symbiodinium; species Symbiodinium sp. CCMP2592. Next base: position 396,712 of record CAJNDT010006000.1, read on the forward strand.
GTTGCTATTCCTCGGCTTCTGCATCATTCTCGCATTCGTCGAGGCCCCGGGCCGAAGGCCGAAACGGCAAAGGAACTGTTGATGACATAAATCCTGGGGGGGTCCCTTTAAAGGGATCTAGATAGGGTTTTAGGGTTTAGGGTTTATGACATAAATCCTGCATTACCTTAAGGACCTAAACTATGGGAATTATGGTATATTCATTAAATTGGGTAAAGCAGGATACTTATCATCAACCGAAGTTGTCCACAGATTCACACTTTCGGTGTTGCCCGGGTGAGATGGTGCATGTGGGATGATGGCCGAGAGCGTACATCATCACCAACAAACATTCTTGGGGGGGGGGGGGGGGGGGGGTTTGCTCATGTTACGTATAGTCTAATGTAGATTTGGGTGGGATGAAGGCCGGCTGTACCCATTCGATTACGAGTTAGGGTTTTGCACGCAGGGAGTGGGGAAGTCGTTTCCTCTCAGACCTGAGCCGAATTCCACCAGAGGCACCTATGAGGTCGTCAAGTCCCTGTTGGAAGAGTATTAGGCCGGGGCCGGCTTCGGACGCATCTTCCTGGATGCACTCGATGGACCTTTCGGATTACGCGTGTGCATGTACTTGTGTTTGTGTGTGTTTGTGTTCGTACACGCTGCTCTTGTTGGCATTATAAAGTAAACGCCAGAAAGTTGGAATATGATTATCCTAAACCCTTAATGGTAAATTATAGGGTATCCTACCCTGAAACCATATTCCAAATTTCTGGAGTTCCCTGTATAGGCTGCAGGGGCCTCTAGGATGGTCTGCTTGGCAGGGTTGAGGTCGCCTAAATCGCGCTTTGATGTCTGAAAGGAAGCCACATACTTGCAGATGCCAACCACGTAGTGAGCATGATCAGACAGCAGCATCACAATAAGTCGGCGGCAGTAGTGTTTGCAGCAAAAGCAACGACACCCACGGGTCCACTCATGGCTCAAGGGCGCCTTCATTCCGCTTGAGCAACATAGAAACCTGCAGGAGGAGCCTCTAAAAGAACTTACTCCATCTGAAATCTAGTTTGATCGTTTAGTCTGTCTAGTCTTGCGTGTCCTGGCAGCATGTGGACTCCGTAGGATTAGACCCTACACCCATAAAGGTGGGGAGATCGTCCCCAGACTCACAGTACCCCTTATAGTCACAAAACAGCTGCAATGAGACATTCACCGAAAACCCTGGTGCAACAGTTCAGACCCCTATACTGATATAGGTGCCTGATTAATTGCCTATATTATTTCGGGGTTTCCTTAATACAGTTATAGTATAAGGTACAAGGGGCCCCAAAGCCCAAAACCCTGTTCTAATTTTTAAGGCCCCTGTATGGTAGTACCCTTATAGAGCCCTCATAGTAACCCTTACAGACCCTTTCAACAGTAACCCTATTCTAAAGCTATAAAGCCCTTACAGTACCTGAATTTCTGAATCTCAGCCCACGAGCACTCGGCCTTTCCCGAAGCATAGCGACACTCTTGGATCACAGCTTCAGCCATATCAGCATTCTTCAAAGTTAGTTCTCCCTTGTCTTTTTCAAGGGAGAGGGAAGGGTCCTTGTATTCAGTGTATAGAAACCCTTTGGTACTCTTCACGGTAGCCAATATGGGTAGTGCTCTAAAAGCGAGGTCCCTTTCACGGTCCCGCAAAAACTACGGCACCATTATACAAGGACCTTGAAAGGAACCCTGATGTGGAGAACTACCCATATAGTAACCCTCATCGTAGCCCATATCATATGGAAATTCCCCACCTCACAGTAATGTTATAGCAGCCCGCATAGCAACCCGTATCAAGTTTCCGAAAATTGGGGGGGTACTCTGGGGTCCTTATAATCAGGATCCTACTATTTAGGGTACTATATGTAGGGTCCCCCATTTTCGGAAGCCTCCATATGGTAGCCCGAGTTTCTCTTGAACCGCCGCTCCTCTCAGGGCACAATCTTCTTTGAGCGCGCCAGCTCTGCCTGACCGAGAAAAAAAAGATCTTGGCGATTTGATATACTGGATATCGATGTGGGGTCATGTTAGGTTTCCCTATTATTGGTTTATATAGAGCCCTAATTATACATAGTTGTTGGGGACTGTTGAAATCGACACCTAGTTTAGAAGGGCTGAATGAGTGGTACGAGATTTTGCGCTGGTTTCTCATGTAGGTGTGTCCGTGCATGTATACATAGATGTTAGTACAATGTATGTACATATAGGTATATGCGCACATACATACATACATACATACATACATATATATATATATATATGAAACCATTGGCGATGGATATCGAGTTTCCTAGGTTTCTCTCATATCACTAGGTGCAATCTACACCCCCCCTTCCCAAAAAATGCTGTTCTAATTTGAGAGCGCTCCCTTGTAGCAAACAGCTTGCCATGCCACCAAGACCCATACTTTGGGTACTGCCCCCCACGCTGTAGCACCTGGTGGTGACCCCTGCGTTGGACTGTTACCGGGTGGTGGCAGTACATTGTAAGGAAAGCTTACTATGCCCCCAAAACCCTGCTCAAAGAGGTACTTACCAGGGGTACGTTAATCGTCACTATGAGGGTTACCTTCGGGGAATGGCAGGGGCGACCATGCACAAAATTTGCTGGAAGAAGGCTGTAACGGTTTGGGGGCCAGACATTCGAGATTCTAGAGACTAGCTGCCAAGATAGAGGCATCTGGAGCGTGCTCGCAGTTCTGAAAGCATGACTTGTAAGCCAGAATCGGCTCCCGTGGTGATAATGCTGGCGTGGCCGAACCAGACACCAGCAAACTGCCAGAGCCATGCACCGACATCGGCCGTTCGCCGAGGGGCCCGCAGCTGCTGGCATCCAGAAAAAGAGACCCATTGAACATTCGCCGCTGACCTTTTGCTTCCCTGACATTTCCGGAAGTATCAGAAGCTCGGAGGCCCCTGTAAAATCCCCTCTTCAAGATCGAGAATCCCGGATGCCAGCATGCGGCTACCTGGACGATCATGTCTTAGACTTCGCACCGGACGTCCTCTGCCATTTCAGTCCCCCCCTCCAGCCTTTCAGCTCCGTAACCTACTACGGTTGATGACATAAATCTTGCATTACCCATAACAAGGAATATACCATAACTCCCATAGTTTAGGTCCTTAAGGTAATGCAGGATTTAGATCATCAACAACAACAACAGCAGTAGCTCTAATAAGACTCGTTGGAGGGTTGTTCTTCGGCCTGGGCCAACTTGTCTCGATTCTCCACGGGCTGTCATCAGTAGACTACAACCCTCTCCAAGAAATGAACGGACTGCATCCCTCAGCTGCCTTAACCATTACTTATGATTCTCATGGCAGCGCAAGATACCTCGGTTTGATCGTGTTGGCCTATGTGATAGCCGACTGATACGGAGCGCTAGCGAAATGGGCAAACATCGTGCCGAGCAACTTGCGAATGCTGTATTGGCAACAAGGATCCTGAGACTAACACCCCAGAGGCCCATTGACGTGACCAATACCCCAGACCCTAAACCATGGCTCTGACATTCGACACCATAGTCACCACACTCATCTTCGTGGTTGTAGCAATTTCGGCGCCAATATCAACATTGGAGTGATGACAACCCTGCAACAGGAGCAGTGCTTCATCATGATCAACATACGCGTATTCAGCAGTGTAGCAGTAACCATCGCAACACATTGCTGTTTGCTGCAGGAGTAGACGGGCTTCTTAGCTTGATAGCACTAGCTGGTCGTCATCGTGTTCAGCATCGAAATCGCCACCACCAGAACAGAAAACTCAGTCATCATACTCTTCAGAACCGCTTTCTGTCATTGGCAACAATCACACTGGCAATCGTCGTATCAAGAAGACAAGGGAACCTGCACGCATCGGTAAACGATTGCGGTCGAGAAGATGCCCTCAAAGAAATGTAGACACAAATTAAACCTGCAACTTATGAAGAGGGCCAGGTCTCGTAGCGAGTCCTGTTTGTACTGATTGGTGGGGGACTGCCGGTGAAGAATGCCTAGCCGCCCGGAGGAAGGCGCAGATGTGGCATTTCAAAGAGGAAGATGGTTTCAGCGAGGGTCGTATCTCTGTCATGAGGCACTCTGCTCCCTTCTGAGCATGGCATGAAGAATGCTCCTCATGGGTGGGCGGAAATGGATGCCAACTTGCACAGGTGTCAGACCGCACAGCGACAACCGAACAACAACGACTTCCAATCCAAATCCAGGCACAAGCAGAAGCAACAGCAGCCACTGCAAACGAAGCACTTGCAGCATTTGCAGCAACCACCCTGCCAACAACAAGCACCAACGACAACGACGGCGACTGCCGACGACGCCAACGTTGCTGCCACTGCCGCTGCTGATACCACCGGCTGCCACTTCCACCGCTATTGCTGCTACTGCTGCGGCTGCTGCTGCTGCTGCTACCACAACCACTGCCACCACTACCACTACCAACTAGCGCTACTCCGCCACCACTACCACTACCACCACCACCACCACCACCACCACGACTATGACTACTACTACTACTACCACTACTACTACTCCTACTGCTACTACTACTACTACTACTGCTACTACTACTACTACTACTACTGCCACTACGGTTGATGATATAAGTCCTGATCAGGTAAGGACTATACGGTCCTTAAGGTAATGCAGGATTTTTATCAGCAACGGCACAGTTCCTGTTGCTACTACTACTACTACTGCTACTATTCCTACGCTATAGCCACGACGACTGCTGCTGCTGCCACCGCTCCTGCTTCTGCTGCTATCACCGCCACAACCAAAAAAGTAGGACTGTTCAAAGTCATGCCTAGAACAGCCACGGTGACACTAGCAAAAGCATAGGACCAGCAGCGATGCTACGCATGGGAACATGCAGGACAGCCCACCCGCCCTGCCCGAGTTGGGCTGGATTACTGTGGAGCATGCTGGTTCGGTTAGATGACGATCTCTGGATCGGTTGAGAGAGAGATACCCTTGTCGTTTAGCCCACCTTCCCAAGCCTTGGAGGTCTCCCAAACCTGAAAAACCAAGATTGGTTCCTGATTCCACATCTGGTGTTTTTTCCACTTTGCAACCCGATTCTTATGTTCAAGGCCCCGGATGTGGAAATCGTGCTCCTACTGCCCTGCTGGGTCTGACGAGTTTGTTTGGACTCGCTTCGTGCTACGGAGCTTGGAGTTCGACAAAGCTCCCGATCGTGATCGAGTGTGCATGGCATAGTGTGTGCCAAGTCGCGCTCCTGCCGCAGTATACTTATAGCTACGTATATCCCCAATTGAAGGTCCCATCCGCTTCCGCTTTTTTGGATATCCTCGTCAGAGTGCCCCACGGAAGTGTTTGCTGGGTAGGCCTTGGACTGCTGGGTTTGCTAGGTGCTGCGGTCAACAACGGCATACTTAAGGCATCATGGCACTTAGCAACTAGGGTTATAAATAAGTTAACTATACTTATAATTACTAATGACCCCAATTAGGGGACTTATAGCCTTACTTACTAAGTCCCATGATTCTTCAAGTGACCTAAGTAGTAAGGGCCCCCCAAAGGGATCCCCCTTCTGTAAACCCTGAACCCTAAACCCCTAAACCATAAACCCTAAACCCTAGATCTCTCTGCCGATCTTTTCCTCGGTGTCTCACGGACGTGGAGGCACGTCGCCACCTGACGGCAGCGTCGGTCTCAAGCCCTCTAAATGATTAGTAAACTATCCCTATTCCTAAAGGGTTCTTTATCATAACTACAGCGTAACATACTCCGAAACTTTAAATAAGTAGCATACTCCGAAACGTTATTGATTAGTATATTAGTATACTCCGAATTTTTTAAGTAACATCATTCCAGAGGATGTCTGAAACCTTCAAAACCCCGGACAACCATGAGGTCTTAAGGCAAAAGGCGTAAACTCTGAACTACTGAAACCTTAAACACCAGACCTTCGAAACCTTTCGAAGCCCTACTATAGGGGCCTAGATAATTATCGATAATATTTTGGAGGTTCCGTACTATGAAACCCTCTGCTAATTATTAAGGCCCCTGCATTCGAAGCCCTAAACCTTACTTGGAGGGATACTTTTATTGGAGTTATAAGTAGGTATAAGTTTTATAACCCTAATTACTAAGTCCCATGCTCCTTTCAGTAGAACTTGCCTTGGGACGAGATGCGGCCGAGAGTGGAGGGTCGTGTTCTGGTTCTGGCGAAGCTCGCCGACTACATGCAATCTGCTTCTGGGCTCGGCTGGCCACCTAAGCCGTGGGCTTCAAACCGGAGGTGACTGGAGAGGGGGTTTAGGGCTTGGGGTTTGGGGTTTAGGGTTTGGGGGGTTTAGGGCTTACGGTTGACAAGAGGCTTGACCCGGTTATGTTTAGTATAGGTTGTTTAAGATGCGTGATACCATCCCTAAACCCTGAATAACATACCTTTTTAGGGCTCCTTATTATGATTTCCTTATATAAGTCCTTAAAAAGGGTAGGTCCTTCCAACCATCACGACCTCTGTTTCCTGAAGTAGCCAGCCCTCGGCCCAGGCAGTGCATTGCGCAGACTCATACCCTCTCGTTGTTTCTGACGTGCGGTGAAAAAACGTTTCAGATGGCCGCCGGATGTCTGAACCTGCAGAACCCTCAATTAGGGGGCCAAAAATCACATAAGCATAAGCATGTTTTGGGGCTTCATGATGAGGGGGTCTATAATTATGGTATATCCCTATCCTTATTTTTGCTTATGTTCTTTTTTAGGGCCCTACTCAAGCCCTACTGCACCACGCCCTGCTTGAGTTCCTGAGGGTTGCTTACGGTGTTAATGCCCCATATTGCTCGTCTTGGTCTGTGCTGTGCGAGTGTGGCACCACGCCCCCAAGAGAATTTGGTGCGTTTAGCACGGCAAACATGGAATAACGAATCACTTGCATTAAACAGGAACGCAGAAATACTGAGTGAACCGTCTGCATGAACCATGATTGCGGCCTTCCATAAACCGTCTTCTGCTCGACTTACTGATCCAGCTGCATACAAAGCAACAAGTTTTAGCGCAGATGCGAAAGCAATCCCAAGCCTTCCCTAAACCCTCAAATCCTGAAACCCTAAACCCTACCACGGCCCCAAGGGCGAAGGCTAGTGCTTCTTCCTTGCTTCCTAGGCGCCTTACGAGGGCGTTATTCTGTGCTTGACGATCAGGGACTTAGTAAGTAAGGTATACTTACGGTAATTGTGGTGATAAGCAGCTGAATTTTTATAACCTACTTACTAAGTCCCATGATCCTCCAAGTAGTCCATGGTTGCAGCTCCGAAATACCAAGACTGTCAATAACAGAGGGGCCTTAGTAATTATGCAACAGCGACTTTGGATGTATGTTATGCTAGTTCGAAGGGGGTATAATCTACTGTAGTCATACGGTTGATGACATAAGCCCTGCATTTCCCATAAAAACGAAAATACAATAATTCCCAGAGTCTAGGGTCACTAAGGTAATGCAGATTTATATAGTCAAGCGCAGTAAGGAGCTGTAAGGAAGAATATTCGTGAATCAGGTCCCTGCAGTATTCCCTGTCATCTTCACTTGTTCTTGGTTCCTGGGCAATGACTGCCATTGAACAGCCCCGGAACTCCAAAACAGCTAAACCGTTCAACCCTAAACACCATAAACCCTGAGTTCTACAATTGTCAGTCAGCAGCAGTTCATACCTTGCAGATTTACATGTAGCCGTTACAAAGGAGCCACGAGCTCAGATGTAGCAATCCCACTGTAGGGTTCTAGGCTTTTACCTGTATCATTTTGGATTCCTTCAATTTTCCCCAAAACCTTATTCTAATCGTTAAGGGCCCCGGGGTCTTTGGTTTAAGGTGTTCAGAGGTTTAGGTTTTAGCGTTGAGGGTATAGAGTTTCCTGGTCTTGAGGTCCGCACAGACAACAAGTTAACCACCCCGACTTGAGATCTGTCGATATTCGGACGGGTATTGCAATCGCGATCGAACGTCGATCGTCCCAGCAACAAAAGCCATGCTAAAGGCAATTTCCGGGCTGCGTCAACGCAGGCATTGCATCAATGCGGGCTTGCTGCGATTGGATACATTACCAACGGCAGAACGTCGACGGAAATTTGCCAATTCCATGCTGAGGGAAGTGGCAGAGTTGACAGAACTCGACCAGTCTTGCGGTCAACTGAACACTTACTTAGAGCGGCAATGTACTCCGCAGTCCATGCATTTTGGAGCATTTCAGGAGCACTTTGGCAAAAGACAAACATGAAATTCGGACATGCTTTGCGCAACGAAGATAAGGATGATGAAGCTGACGAGGCTGATGATGATGATGATGACGATGACCACCAGCACGACCGTCATCTCATGATCATCATCATGACCCGCATCATGGCAGCACAGCAGCATTATTGCCATCTCCGAAAATTGGCAATCACATCAAAGTCATCATTTTCGCCGGCATCATCATGATCTGCACCAGGAGGACAGCGAGGGCAAAAACTAATAGAAACAACCTGCGCGTGCACACGTCAACTGACATGGCAAATATCACGCGGTCAGCGCATGCGAATGCAACATGTAGTCTGCCGGTTTAGAGCCCAAGCAAGCCCCTTCCTTAGATAGGTCGGGATTTTTACAAGGAGGTTTGATGCTAAGGTTTGCGGTGCTGTCTCCAGTGAGCTCGATTGTAGAGGCGCCGCTGGCGAGCAGATGCGACTGCCGTGGCAGTGCGTGTGCAACCATGCTTCTGAACCTGCAGCCTCCAGTAGCCTCGTGCAGGTCTGTCGAACACAACCGTACAAGAATGTGAATGAACTGTTTCTTCATTCTACAGGCACACACGCACGCACACTTCCAGTCTTGCTTGGCATGTAGCGACACCGGGCCGGGTGGCTGCGTGCTGAGATGGAAGATGGAGGCAAGGAGGGCTTCCTAACATGCAGGTAGGGCCTTGGCCGTTAGAAGTAGCCTAATAGGGGCCCTTCCAGTAGCCCGTATAGTTCGGTGCAACCTGGGCGAAAGTGTGAACAGCGGCTTGGAGTTGTTCTCCCGTGGTAAAGTCATTGTAGTTTTGTAGTTCCTTTTTACTTGTAGTGGCACTTGTACTTAAGCCTTACTCTATAGAAAAAACATTGGCTACAGTCAAACCCCTCGCGGTGTCCAGGAACATGTTGCTATCAGGAGGCCTCAAGGAACACTATTCCAATTGGGGAGTTTCCCCAAATAGTAAGACCCTTTTCATAATGACCCCAATATAAGGTACCCCTAACATTCGGAAACTCCCATATGATCCCATACTGTGTCCAGGAATTGCTCCCGAGCACTCTGCAGTGTGGCCCGGCGGGCACCACCCAACCGCTCCCAGCCACTGGGAAAGCAATGTATTCTATACTACAGATGCATGTGTATACATATCTATGTATGTACATATACATATCTGCATCTATGCATATATATATATATATATATATATGTATGCACCGGACTGGAAGTACAGTCGGTAGGCAGCCTTGACAGATTTCGGTGTGACGGATTAGAGCTTAAGCGGCTTGAGGCGCTATAGTTCGGCGTTTCTGGCCGCGTGGAGGGCACATGTACCAAAAAAACTGTGACACATGCGATCGAAGAGAATGTTTTCGTGAATTATTACAAGTGCTTCATCATCTCGATTCGTGTGTCATTGAGCTTGCTGAAGACCTTCGTTTTGTCACGCGATGGTCGCAAGAAGTATAGTGTGGCTTCACGATAGACAGGCGTGGCTAAAGGCAATCGTTTGTCTGGATCCCGTTTCGCCAGCTGCCGCCATCAGTTGTTTTCGATTTGGCCTTTCAGCATATCTGTGGGAAGATGTAAGACAGTGGTGCAGGGGCACGAAGATTTCCTTACTATAATAACGATTCAAACCTTTCCCCCCCCCTCATACCTTATTCCAGGTACTAAGGTCCCTATACGAGTGGCGCTTGTGCTGTCGTCCTGAGGTAGAGCTCTTCGATGCACTGGCCTCAGCGCAGCCCGAGCGCGATGCCGTCTGCTCCGACGCAACTTGACCGCCGCTTATGACATGATGTGACGTTGCATTGCAGTATTGCACTGCGTGTTCAATACTGTAGAACATCATATTACATTGTACAAAATTTATATTATACCCTAAACCCCTAAACCCTAAACCCAAAAGCCCTAAACCCCTATAACCTACTATTTTGAGGTATTCTCTGTGAGATTATTGTCGGCTGAAGAGCTTCGGAGTCCAGGGCTGCGCAGAAAAGCGAGGAGTTCCCGATTGTCATACTTGGAGGATCAGGGGACTTAGTAAGTAAGGATATAAGTACCCGAATTGGGGTTATAAGTAATTGTGAATATAGTTACCTTAATTTATAACCCTAGTTACTAAGTCCCATGAACCTTTACGCAGATTCTTGGCGCAGGCATTCGTCCGTAGCCGTCAAATCTCGAAGTTTCACTGCCCCCTGCTACCAAGCCGGGTTCGGAGTTCAGGGTCCCTGCCCGTTTCGTCAAGAAGACACAGAGCTCGAAGAGTGTTCGAAATGCAGCTGAACGCCAGGCAACGTTCAGAGAGACACCATTTTGGCCCATGGAAGTCGTGTAACACGAGTCTTGAGCCCTCCCAGTAGCCTCAGTGAAAACTAAACACGCACCGAGACTGCTTGCAGTGCGATTCTTTCATGAGCTATCGAGGGTCCTCCGCTCCTCCGCCGCTGCGCATTCCTAGGCTGAAACCCTTGCCTTCCCCGCAACAAAATATGAAAGCCCTTGGAGCCCCCTTGTCATTGTTTTCATTGTTTTTGCTGTGGAGATCCCCATGTCGGTACGTCTGCCGATTCCACCAAGTTCACCAAACCTCCTAAACCACCCAAAGCCCCAAGCCCGAAACCCTGAAACCCTGCAGCCTTAGGCAGCAAACCCTACTTAGAGGATCATGGGACTTAGTAAATGGGTTATAACTGGGGTTATAAGTCCCCTAAGTGGGGTTATCCTAATTATAACCTACTTATAACCTTACTTACTAAGTCCCATGAGCCTTCAAGTATCTGACTCCTTAAGGCCTGGTGTCAATCCTTGGGCCGCTCCTACTTAGAGGATCATGGGACTTAGTCTAGGATGCCCAGTAGTACCCTTATTCCCTTGTTGTAGTCCTAGGTTCCTTATAAAGTTACCCAATACCAAAAAGAGAGGCCTTGTTTTTCTTAGGTTACTGGGTATCCTAGTAGTAACTAGGGCGAAATAAGTTATCTATTGTCATCACTTATAACCCTAGTTAGGGTACTTATAACCTGAGTAAGTCCCATGATCCTCCAAGTAGCACTTTCCAACCCCAAAGTTCCAAACTCTCATTCGTAATATAGGGGTCCTTTAATACTGACCTGCACGGATTCTTTTTAGGGGTTCCTTTATGCAGGGGTCTATAAGGATTACTATAAGGGCTACAATCGGGGTGTCCTACAGGGGCTTAAACAATTGCATATACTATTTTGGGATGCTCCTTATTGCTTTTCTAGAATAATGTGCCCCAGAACCCTATTCCACTTGTTAAGGCCCTTACAGGGTTTAGGGGTTTAGGGTTTAGGGTCACATTAGACCCAGACGCCCTAAGCCTAGGCCCTTGCACCCAATCGCTCTGACCCTGATTTGACTCCGTAAGCCTAAACCCCCGAAGCTTAAGCTCCCTCATCCCTACTTAAAGGATCATGGGACTTAGTAACGAAGGGTTCCTTAAAGGGATCTAGAAGGGATCTATAAGGGGTTTGAAGGGTACTTAAAGGATCATGGGACTTAGTAACTAGAGTTACAAATAAGGTAACTTTTCTTATACTTACTTATAACCCCAATCAGGGTACTTTTAACCATACTTACCAAGTCCCCTGATCCTCCAAGTAAATCCAGGACAAGCCCTTGAACCCCAATCCGCCTGAAGCCCCGAACGGTCAAGCCTGAAAGAGGTACCGACGGTAGCCCCCATAGAACCCTTCTAGGAAACTTCCTCAGACCCTGAACCTTTAAACCCACCCGAAACAAACCCTGAGCCCTTAAACCCTAAACCCCCTTGAACCCCTAACCTCCCCCTTGAACCCTAAACCCCTGTTAAACCTTAAACCCCCTTAAACCCTAAAAGTCTACTTATTAAGGCCCCTATACTCAACCCAAATAAGGAACCCTTGTCTAATTGTCAAGGCCCCTACATTCTAGTACCCTTATATATAGACCCCTGTAAAGGAACCCTACAAACGGAACCCTAGTCTAATAATTGAAACCGCTCTCTATGTTACCCTGAACCCGACACCCTAAGCCCTAAACCCTACACCCTAAATCCTACACCCTAAACTAGGATGCCCAGTAGTACCCTTATTCCCTTTTTGTAGTCCTAGGTTCCTTATAAAGTTACCCAATACCAAAAAGAGAGGCCTTTTTTTTCTTAGGTTACTGGGTATCCCAGTAAACCTTAAACCCTAAACCCTAAACTCAAAGCCTCCCTTGTGAGGATCCCGCCCACGGCTCCTGGACCCTAGCGACCTTGAGGCCGCTCCTCCGGCTCTCCGGGGGCTTGTTGGTGGTCATCCTAAACCCTGGAAGGAACCCCTTTAAGGAATCCTAAGCCCTTGAAGGAAGCCTTAAAGGAACCCTAAACCCGTAAAGTCATGGTTCCTTTAAGGTGTCTCTGGGGCTTTAAAGGTTCCTTCAAGAGAGGTTTAAGGGGTTCCTGTACCGGTTTGTGAGAACGGTTTGGAATTCAGGGTATGAGGTTTGAGGCCTATCGCGTCGCTGTAGGCATTCCATGGAGTCTACAACGCGTTTATCGGGTTCTACAACCGGTGTTTAGGGTCTGGGAGTTAAGGGCTTAGGGCTCCTATGATAGTTTTAAAAGGGCTGCTAGAGAGTCGAGTAATCAGATCCTTCATACACGTATAGCTTAATGCCCCTGCCAAAAACCCTTTTCTAATTAGTAAAGCTACTACGCTGCCATGTTTCGTGGCAAGTGATCGAAAGGAAAGGGCTCGGCTGACAATTCTCCTTCCGAGTCTGTCCTGGCCATCCGAGCTCGGGAGCTTGTGCTGATAAGCAGACTTTCTGCCCCTCAAAATACGGGCGACAAGAAGAATGTCAAGAAGCAGCACCGAGAGAGTTCATCGCGTCTGGTGGACGAGGATTTCACCGAGACAAAGCGGTTCAAGACCGCTGCTGGACTTTCTTTCGGAGGCGGTGCTCGAAAGTTCGAGTATGTGATGCTTGCAACCAACATCTTGTGGGACTTCCTTTACACCAGGGTCTACACAGCGCTTATTATCGGGGCACAATATGCCAAAATCAGGCTTTACTATCCCCGGGTGTGCTGCGCAGACTACACTGGTTTCTTTCTCACCTGCAGCCTTAGTGCAGTAAAGGCTCAGCTCCCTATGCACGATCATGCGTACTCCTAAGCAGTTACGCCGCATCGATGGACAGTACTTTAGATTCCTCCGAAGGGCCATAGGCATCAAGGCTTCGTTTTACTCTCGTGTGTCTAATCGGGAGGTATGGACACAAGCCCTGGCACCAACAGTGCCTTCCCAGACCCTGTGATACCACCAATACCAACTTTTCGTAAGAGTCCTTCAACAAAACATGGAAGAACCCACCCACAACGTCCTTTTCAGTTCCGTTTTCGGAGATAGGATCATCCTGAAGGGTTGTAGACGAGGGATGCAATTTCCGTATTGGTTAGAGGTTTATGCTAACAGATGCTTCCCAGATTGTCAGCCGGACCACACCGCCCCACATAATAGATACTTGAAGATCGCGAAGCTGGTGAGAATCCCTTCGTATGAGATGGCGCCTGAGCGCGCGTTTACAACGCGCGCCAAAAGCTACTACACTATGCCCTAATAGTAACTTGCATAAACGCTGATCGGAATCCATTTCTACTTCTGGCCGAGCTCGCGCGATCCGTGTACCTTGCTGCACTTAACCCGCAGCTAGCCGAGATGCATCCCAGTACTTGGAGGATCCGGGGCTTAGTAAGGTTCTCAATACCTTACTTATGGGTATAAGCATAAGCACTTAAAGGATCATGGGACTTAGTAACTAGACTTACAACTAAGGTAACTTTTCTTAGAATTACTTATAACCCCAAGTAGGGGTACTAAGTCCCATGATCCTCCAAGTATAAGTACAGTTACCTTCCTTATAAGACTCGCTGCTAAGCCCCATGATCCTTTAACTAGGGTTTAGGGGTTCAGGGGTTAGGGCTTAGAGGGTTTGGGGCCAGGGGTTCAGGATTTCGGGTCAGTAGAAGCCCAGCTAAGTTTCAAGACAATATAGTGAGTAACTACCAGTGCTATTCAGTCGGGCTCCTATAGCCTGCCCCCAAACCCTTGTCAGTATTCCCCCCTCCTTATATTACATAGCCCTGAACGGCCACTTTCCTGGAACCCTATCCTAATCACTCAGGCCCCTTTGGTATGTTGTGAGGTTCCCTGAATCGCTGGTCGAGCTGCAGTTCAGGTCTCAAGTAATCTGTACAAGAGTATAGTGTTTTGTATTCTGTGGTATTTACCATTACCATGCGATGTTGTATGCTATGCCATATCTCAGGTTATGATGGATTATAAGTCTCGGTGTCGGGACTGGAGCTTTGACCATTTAAAGCTTGTCTCTCAAGACAGCGGCTTTGGTTCTTAATGGTTACTTGAGCGTAAGCCTGAAGCCCCAAGCTAGTTCCCAATACAGGGGCCTGAATACTTTCCTACGTCATTCCCTAGGATTCCTTATGTAGGGTTTAGGGTTTAGGGTTTAGGGTGTTATACTACACTATACCCCAATATACTCCAAAGTGCAATTCTAACTGCGAAGGCCTCTGCATTACAGTCCTCTGTGTCGGAGGCGCCGGGCACGCTTGTTGGCCAGTGCGATCCTGTCGCGGCTTCGTGCTGACCAGAGGCAAGGAGGGTTTTTGCTGCTTGGGGTTCGGGTGGGTCAGAATGTCTTTGATTCAATATGTAATGATCTATGGACGACTCAGCTCTAAGTCCCTCAAGTGGCATGCTAGTTTCAGTGTTCAATGTCCAGTGGTCTATGCATCAGCCATAGTTCTTCCAGGTAGAGAAAGAAAAATTGCACCGCCCTTTGATCCCACTTTTTAGGGCGCCCTGTAGGTAGTATGCACTGTCTTCCTTTCTTTTCAGAGAGGCCAATGGTGAGTCCGTGCCGGAGACCCCCAGTATAAGGACCCTACAATATTCGTCCTTGAACAGGCTGTTGTTGAGGGTTATGCTACAGGTTACTGTGAGGATTTAGTATAGGGACCTTACAATAGGGTTTTGGGTTTGGGGCTTAGGGTCAACATTTAGAATCTCTACCTACGCAGGGACGCAAGGGGGATATATCATCACCAACTTTTCAGACCCACTCCCAACCCAGGCCCTGAGCCCTCAGAGCCTAAACAGAAGCCTCTATCATTACCAATACTATTTTCGAGGTTCCTTGCTATAAATATGGTATAATGGGCCCCTAAACCCCACTCTATTAGTAAGTGTCCCCTTTATTTCCTTTGCCCAACATCCTGTTTTCGAAAAGGTTGGTAGGCTACACTACACTCACTTGGCAACCAGGATCACAGAAAGGGTGCCCTTACAATTACTTGTCGCCCCAATTCAGGTCCCTTGATGCTTCAAGTAGACTCTACAGCCTTTGCAACCTGAGCCCGAACCCCGACCCCCCCCTTCACCACGCTACAAGTGACCGTGGCATACATCCGGATATCAGCGAAGGCTACGACCCATGTAGCCCTTCTGGCGGTCAGCCTAGAGCAGGCCTCCCTGGATGGAGCCCGGATGCAGATAGGGTTCCAGTTGACTTGGCTCGAAGAGCCCCCCAGCTCCATGTGGGAGTTTCCGAAACTAAGGGGACCTTAATCTAGTACCCTAAATAGTAGGATCCTTATTATAAGGACCCCAAAATCAGGTACCCCTAATTTTCGGAAGCTCCCAAACCCTAAACCCTATAGATCCCTTTAAAGAACCCTTAAAGGAACCCTTATAGATCCCTTTAAAGGTACCCCCCTAATTTTCGGAAGCTCCCATGTACCTCCCTCGGACCACCGGCCTGGCTTCGCTCCGCTGGCCTCCCAGCGCTGGATTTGGCATACCGAGGGACTCCAACATCCCTTAAGGAATAGACCTTAAGGCTATAGTAGGGTCCTTAATATGATTTAAGGAAGCCAGAAAGTTGGAAGATGATTATCCTAACCCTTCTATGGTAAATTATAGGGTATCCTACCATGAAACCATATTCCAACTTTCTGGAGTTCCCTGAACTTCAGGGAGCTGGACACCATCCAGTCCCGCCGCCAAGGGGCCCAGCTCCAAAGGTCACCCTGCAGGAAACTGAGCTTCCGTGCACTGCGAGAAGAAGCATCCGAGAACCCTCGTCCAATCGTTCAAGTTCGCCGAAACCTTAAACTATCTAGACGCGGAGCGCAACAGTTAGGCTTCAGACCCTGAGACATACAGGCTGAAGAGCCAGGACCTTGGTTAGGCATAAGTACAAGGATTCTGAGCCGCAGGCTGGAGAGGGAGAAGTAGTCGTCTTCGTAGTGACCGCACGAAAGGTAATTAGCGCCACGCTTCAGGTTTTCGGGCTTGGGGGATATGCACTGTCAAGTGTACTACGAGGGACATGCACTCTGAAATGTATTGTAACGGCTCCTTTTGAAAGGCTTCGGGGCCTTGAACCTACGACGAGGCCGCTCGACGACGCTCTTGTCGCTGTGTGCTTGCCTCGAGGCACTTGGACATGGGACTGGCAGGATTACTTCAAGGATCAGGGTTATAAGAAATGTAACTAGACTTATAACTGCTTATAACCCTGATCAAGGTACGTTCCTTCGCACACCTTGACTATGTTACGAGCGGCTCACACCTACACGGCCCCAACCGTTACACCCTAAACCCCAAAGCTAAAAACCTTCAACCCTAAACCCTAAATCCCACAGCTAAAAGCCAAGCCTTAAAGCCTAAACCCCAAAGCTAAAAACCCAAAACCGCCTCCAGAGCCTGCGGCCCAGCTGCTCCGGTGGTTGGACATCAAGCTTCCAACTCACATCACCTAGCAGTCGGCACAGCTACCCGGTTACCCATTGTCTCCTTCTGTTTTCGCGGTTACAAATGTACCATAAAATGCCCCAAGGTCTAAACCCTAAACCCTACAAATGTACCAGAAAGTGCCCCAAAACTCTAAACCCTAAGCCCTAAACCGTTTGTTCACGCGCCTATATTGGTCCCCGAAGACCCGGAACTTCACTCAGCGCTGGAGGCCTGAATCTCAGACCTCCCTAAACCAAAATCCGAAGCTCCGGCTAAAGCCTGCTCTGCTGAGCCTTGCCTGTAGATACAAACCCTAGAAAAACTATGACAAAATCCCGAAAGAGGAGCACTTTAAGAGAACCCTAGTAGTATCATGAGCGTTGAAATTCCCAGCGTTGTTGCATTTCTTATTTATTTTTACTTTCTTTATTGTTATTATGATTATTGTTGTTATTATTATTTATAGTGTTCTTGTTATTATTGCTCTCTTGACTGAGGCCTGCCCTTAGAAGGCGGCCCTTGAAAGCCGGGACCTGGAGTTTAACAATCCAGACCCCTGGGAGGATCCCAAAAGTAGTGCCCTTGAGGGGATTCCTCTAAGATACCCTTTGGTAGTATAAGGCTTAGGATGGTTTAGGGTGTAGGGTTCCGAAAAGGTACCCTTATAGGGCTTAGGGTTTAGGCTTCCTAGAAGGTACCCTTTTTGTAGTACAGAGTCCCGAAGTAGGGCCCTATAACATAGGTATTTTGGGGGTTCCTTATTATTTATTGTACCTTTTTAAGGGAAACCTTCTCTATTTGTTTAGACTTTGTAGATCCTTCCGTTCCGCTCTGGGAAGGCCCTGCGCTGCCGGTGGCTCTCCTGGCGGTCTGGTACGCGGGCGCCGCGTACGCGACTCCGGCTTCCACATGGGTTTTGGGCTTGGGGTGCGGCGGGTGCGGGCTCTTGGGGTCTGGGGGATGACTGCATTTCGGTATTTTCTGCTACGGCTTCGAGGTGCAGCTTGCATCTTCTCATCTGTGCGCTCCGCTGCATGATGATGGCGGTGATGCTGTTTACCCTTGCGATCACGAAGCCTATGGTGAAAAGAGGGACTGGCTGTGATGGCAATGGCGTTGGAGATGATGATGATGATGGCAGCGATGAATGAAATAAGAATGGCGGCGATGAATGAAACAAGGCTTAGTGTTTGCCGCGACTGCGCAGGCATCCCGAAGCCGTGAGCACACCAAGCCCAAGGGCTTCAGTCATGCACACCATAAGAAAAAGCGCATGGGTATGTAACATTACGCAACATGCATGTCTGTGCATATCCATCCATTTAAGTTTTTATCAGCAAGACTAGCATTAGCAACAATGTTCTCCACATTCGGAAGACCAAGGTTCCTCTGGAGCCCTCTCAGCCAGTCGCCCGCCTCCGCTTTCTCCTCGAAGACTCGCAGGCGCATCCGGGCTGGGACCAGCGTGGCTTTACTTAAAGGATGCATTGGTCGAGTTATACCTCTCTATTGCAGTTTGTATTGCTGTCCCGATGCCTCTATTTGTCTCCTCTTCTGTTGTCCAACTCGAACCTGCAGACACCGTTGCATGCCCGTGGATGTGAGGAAGTTTACGTCTTGACATCATTGCGCAGTTTAAGAGTGCCGCATAGCACGACTGGGACACTGTCTTGTCATTCTTCTTTTAACTACGAACTTCGAACACACTGTTCCTGCGTTACGCCTTTGCAACTTCAAGGATCATGGCGCTGAGCAACCAGGGTTATACATCAGGACAACCCCAACTAAGGCACTTAACCCCCCTTACTAAGTCCCATATCCCCTTTATCGTACCCTTCTGGACCCCTTTAGGAAACCCTTTACGGAAACTTACGAAGTCGCCGGATCCAAGCACCCGGAGCAGGCGCGCCTCCTCATCGCAGAGCGGAGAACGGAGCCCAAGGACCCAGTCCAGAGGAGTAATGCTGGATTCTTTTTCATGGATTTAAATATGTTACCATAATAGGAAACCATATGATTACTATAGATCCCTATTATGGTATCTTGAACCTAATTTCTTATCGAGAACCCAGTTAGGGTTTACTTAGTGGGCCTTGACTCGGAAAGGGCCCAGGGAAAGAAGGATTTGGAGAACAAGGGAAGGCTTTCTTGACTTGGGAAAGGTTGTTCGGGATTCGGGCTTCGGGGTATGGGGCGCCAAAAAGCCGGACGAAGAGAGTGAGAGCATGAGCAGGACACGAGCATTGACAGCAGCGCTCCTGTAGCAGTTGTCGCAGCAATCGGACAGAATTGACTTGAATAGAATATAGGTGAATAAAGTATCAAAATTACATTAGTATAATACTATAGTTACGAAGTAGGCATCGGGGCACGCTGGTTCATGGCTTCCTGGTCGCAGGACCTCGCCGCCTTTTCCAGCGCGACGTTGAGGTGGGCCTGTGCAGCACGGTCCGAGCAGTCAGAAGTGCAAGCTTTGAGAGTTCCTGATTATTTCTGCATATGTAGCAGCACGAGCAGATTACCAGCAACAGCCTCTGCATCAGCAGCTCATCGACAGCAAGTGGTACTAGCGGACTGCCGCCGCCGTCGAGGGGCAACTCGCAGCAGTGGCTGCCGCATCTGAACTCCCCCCCTGTGACCCTAGATCTAAACCGTTAAACCCCGGGCTACACGCCCGGCTGCAGGCTTCTGTGGCCCAGCGGTGAGCTGGAGGAGGACTCCAAGGCACCCTTCCCCGAACCTGCCGCGGAGGCCGCGGCGGTTTCGAAGTGTCCGCAAGTATGACTCTTCAAGAGACACTTCCGCCTTGTTATCTGCATGCACCAGCTGATGAGTTGTCAGCTTTAGAAGGGGAGGCGTTTAGGTCTATTGTTTCGCAGTCATTCAAGGCCAATTTCATATTCGTGCATCAAAATGGCCATGCGACTCCGTGGCTTTCAGTTGTGTCAAACGGCAGCCCAGTGATAGAATAGGGGTTTTGGGTATATGTTACTCTAATTACCCTAAGAACAACCTTGGAAATTTATTTGGGATTCTATATGGTAGCCCAGTGATTTTTTGACTTTACCAGCGTGTGACTACGCTGAATTAGACGTTTCACTGCGAGCAAAAAATGCGTAAAAACCTGTGTTGTTTGATGCAGTGCCCACAGAAGGCAACCTATGTTCACATTTAAACTCCTAAACCCGTCGCTGAGAGAGTTCGATTTGGATGGAGGGCATCGCATGATAGCCCGGGCTTAAGCCTTCATGGGGATACAGAATTATTTCTGGATAGTTCAGAGTCGTCCAAAGTTCTTCCCTGTTGTGAACGTGTCGAAACCCAATGTCCCGGCATTTTGTTCACAAGCCCAAGCAAGGAGCGTGCGATAGGAGATCATTTCGAAGCAGGGATTCCGCGTCACCTCCCCTTGTGACAGGTAGCATGGTCGGGTGTGGGTTTTGGGGGTTCCAGGGTAGATCTTCTTCTGCCCTTCAAAACGCCTCCGATCCCAGAACCTTAAGCCCGAAGCCTGAACCCCGAGTTTCAGCAATTCAGGGCCCTCACTATTGACCTCCAAAATAGCAGACGGAACCATTCACTTTTAAGAAAACTACCTTTCTTAAAAAAAATATATGCCTTCTCAAACTCAAGAAGGGGCCCTCCCCCCCCCCGGTTTTATGAACCCCTCAAGTCCACAGGCCCCAGGCGACTTGGCCTATGTGATCTACACCTCGGGATCCACAGGCAAACCAAAAGGCGGGGCACGCTTGCAGCCCTATGCTCTGGACCTTAAATCCTAGTCGATCCTAGATCGTGGAGCCCTGCCTAGGGTTCGCTTGGTATGAATGCCCTCCGAAACTGAAGTCTTCATCAGATCCTAAAGCCTGCCCCAAGCGAATTCGTTCGAAAGCTGCGACTTTGGAAGAGGCATATGGATGCACACATAGGTTTGTTTCTACATATGTATATACACATACATATACACATCATCCAAATCTGATGCCCAAAACCTTAAACCAGCGATACCCTAAAACCATCAACCCCAAAAACCTTAACGACAAAACCCTCAACGCCGATGTGGACCCTTCTCAGAGATCAAAGGCCGCACACCCAGGAACCTGTCAGCTTTGCTCTAAATAATTACCAATACTATTTTGGGAATTACCTATGGGGTTCCAGGGTTCCTTTAAAGGGGTTAATTAGGGTTACTAGAAGGGCTTTTATAGGGATATACTATAAGGGCCTAAATAATTACCAACACTATTCCTGGGCCCAACAGATGTTAGCCCAAAGTACATTGGTCTATGTTTTCAGCTCGGCCTGTGTGGGCGGACGCATGCGCATCACTATTCCGTCCTGGACAGACAACAGTGATACCCAGGCCGTTTGCAGCAAATTTTTACCACAGTGATACGGTTGATGATATAAATCCTGCATTACCCATAATAAGGAATATACCATAATTCCCATAGTTTAGGGTCCTTAAGGTAATGCAGGATGTATGTCATCAACCGTACCGCTATGCCTTTTCGTGCAAAAGCTGGCGACTCTTGCATGGCAATCTTCGGGGCATCTTGATGCGTCCCACATTGCTGGCGAACGCAACAAGCTTGCGGACATGTTGAGCCGATGGGACTGTCTTGCTGAGCTTCCGGCCGACATTCTGCCGGCTTTGCGTCACCTTTGTTCACCAGCGCTGGCAATCTTCGGACCTTCGGAGGGTCAGAGGCCACGGTCTGGGTCCTCAAAAGCACCCAACCCTAAATGGTAGTTTCCGAAAATTAGGGCTACCCTATTCTGGGGTCCTTATAAATGAGGATCCTACTATTTAAGTTAGCATATTACTGTCCCCGATGTTCGGAAACCCCCAAAAATCCTCGATTGTTTCCAGACCCTCGAAAGCTTTTAAAGAGTACTTGATTAACATATCATCCACACGCACACACACACATACATACACAAATACTTTTATATATCTCTATATATATACAAACTTATTTACATAAATATGTGTCTATATCTATATGTATATTAACTTATATATATATATATACATATATATATACATATATATATACATATATACCGTGTACTATGGTGTAATTTCAGAGAAGACCCCCTCAAACTCAAGCGAAATCGCGCGTCATTGTACTGTACAGAGATACTACGGCCCGGGCCTAGGGTTTTGATAGCTCGAGTCTAAGATGTACTACTTCTCTGCCCCGAAGGTGTTCGAGTTGCCACTGGAGCTGTGACGAACGTGCTGCATGCGTTTGAAGACATGGTTCGAAAGGCTTGGAAGCAGTACGGTTTAAGGTTGAGGGCTGGAGTCCAGCTCTATTTGTTGAAGGTCCTATGCTGATTAGTTGTGCGCCAGTGCTATGTAGCTTTACCTTATGCAAATCCTTTACTAGTACTTGTTGAGCAGGTTTTCTTGAGATTTGCCTTATGCAGTACT
Source organism: Symbiodinium sp. CCMP2592 (assembly GCA_905221615.1). Classification (NCBI taxonomy): domain Eukaryota; class Dinophyceae; order Suessiales; family Symbiodiniaceae; genus Symbiodinium; species Symbiodinium sp. CCMP2592. Next base: position 419,211 of record CAJNDT010006000.1, read on the forward strand.
GTTGCTAGTGCTGCTAGTGATTGTTGAGCTGGTTTCCTTGAGCAACGTTTATGCTAGGCTATCTTGAGCAGGCTCAGTCTTGTGTCATAATGTGCCCTCAGCTGTACCGAGTACAACTATGACGACTCGTGGACGACGTCAGTTGTTCTGCCAGCATGTTGACCCCAGCCTAAACCATTCGAAGTGGTCGCCCACAGTGCTCATGGTGTTCTTTCCAAACTTCCGCTTGACACAATGGCGTCAAGCAGTCGCAAACAGAGACGAACAGTGGCCTCTGCAGCCTGAGATCCTTGCACACGCGCTTGTGATGTTGGAGACCGTTACCCGAAGTTTGGCAAGACCACTCTAGAAGAGGCTCGTGCAGCCACAGTAAGTCAGCCGAAAGACCATGAATCAGCAAAGACAGCGACACCAGAGCATCCGAACGATACCCATTTCGATCAAAACTCGATATCCGCCCCATTCCCAGAGCGCAAAAAATGTTCTCATCAGGTTCGCATCGCTTTTCATGATCGTGCCACAAGAGCGGGCGGCAAGTTAATAAAACTCCCCTAATGGCGGTGCTTGTTGTAAAGAAGCAAGAGGCGAGAGAGCAGCGCGAGCAGGACTGCAGCAACTACTCAAAACTGACTAGATGACGCTGTTGGAGGGGAGGGGTGGCCACACGTGCAGCCGTCATGGACACGTAGACGACAAGACCTCAACTTCACATCATCGAAGACACGTCCCGCTTCATGCGACCACGTGCCAATAACAATCTGAAACTCTAGTAAATGGCATTCAGGGTTTCGGCTGCGGTAGGGGCCTAAGTAATTACCCATACTATTTTGGGGGTTGCTTATTATATTTATAGTATAATGGGCCCCCGAACCCTGTTCGAATTATCAAGGCCCCAATCATCATTTATCGAGGGTTCCTTATTATAATCATAGTTTATTGGGCCCCTGGTTTCGGCTGTAGTAGTTCCGGATCGAGAAACTCTGGCGCAGGGCGCTGCGAGCGAGGACGACGTGCTCGTGGCTGTCACGACCTTCTGCTTCGATATCTCCGTGTTGGAGAGTCCCGGTTGCCAGACAATCTAAAAGCCTATCCAAATCAAACTAATCTAAACTAACGTAATCTGGTCCAATCTACTCAATTAGTAGTCTTTCTATGGGCTTCCTTTGGTCGGTTGGCTCTAGTCTTCTGCGCTCCGCTGTTCGGTAGACCTGAATTTGAGACGTGTGCAAGGCCAGTGTACTGGTAATGGTAGTAGAACATTGAACCCTCAACCCTAGACCCCTAAATCCTCAACCCTACACCCTAAGCCATAGACTTATCCTAAACCCTGACGGCCAGCCTCCGCAAGGATGTTCTGGCCGCTGTGCTACGGATTTCGCAGCTTGGCCTGGAAGGGTTGGAAGGGCATCCGGCCTTAAACCCGCAACAAGAGCTCTCAACCTGAAACCCTTTCGCAAGAGGGCGCACACATCTCTCGTCATCCCTGATCTACATGCTCAGAAGCAGCTCTTCACCAAAACTTTGGCCCCAGAAAAGGGTGTTCAGCTTAGGGATCCATCGGGGTATTACAAGGGGGTCCCTGGTAGTCTCAGTACAAGAGTTACTCTCAGAGTTTCCCATAGGCATTTTCGATAAGGGATTCCTAGAAGGGTTGCCACACGGGTCATATTCGGCTTAACTGTACATAGAGATACATGCATATTATGGGTTGCAGATGATATAGTGTATTCTAAATGTTCTGATTTACATACATAGATAATGACTCAGTGCATGTTATATTACTACAGATTACATGTTGCATCTTGTATGTTGTGTGTAGCTGCTGTGTAATTGCATTTCATATCCTATATCATATTACACTATCTTGTTTTATGCTACATTATGGTATGTGTCATACCGCATGCTCTGTACTACTAACATACATACATGTTATATATGATATAACAAGGTATATAACGTGCATCATCACACATATACGTGTGTATATATATATATATAAACCATAGGTTATATGTCATGCATCATATGTGACATGTTGCATGTCACATGCTAAACATGGATAGGTCACAAAGTTCCAAGAGCTGAGCTTTGAGGTCTCGTCCTTTGCTCGGCGGCCACGGCCCGCAGCGGCAGGAGTCGTGGAGTTAGCACGCCCAGGAAGAGACAAGAGTAGCTGCACCCAGAAAGAGACAAGAATATCCTAGTCGCTAGAAGACATGTAGGGTGATAGAAATGTAGAGATCTGGATGGGGATCTAGATACAGGTGCATATACAGATATCGGATATGCATATAGATATGTATTTTTTATTCCTGTAGTGGCAACGTGTGTTAAGGATTTTCTTGTGCTTGCCATACATACCTATCCTGGGACAGCGCTGCATACACATATACATATACATATACATACGCGGGTACCTCCACATATAACGACATACAGAAATCCATCTATCTATCTATATATATATAAACAGAATATTCAGCTTGCTGCCTGTGAATCTGAATGCATGTAAGATTAGAAGTCCCCTAATTGGAGTTACAAGTAACTATAAGTATAGTTGCCTCATTTATAACCCTAGTTACTAAGTCCCATGATCCTTCAAGTAGCGAGAAGCCAGGAGTCTCGAGGCGCTGCTGTCGTCAAGGCGGCCCGAGCCCAGGTGGGCGAGCTTGGAGCATCCTTAAATGGGACTTTCCGGAAATAGGGGGACCCTAATATAATACCCTAAATACTAGGATCCATATAATAAGGATCCCCAAATAAGGTACCCCTATTTTCGGAAACTCCCAAATAGGCCACCGATTAGGGTTTAGGGTTTATAGGTATGAAGGTCCCCTACCCCCCCCCCCTACCCCCCGAAGGATCCTTATGATAGAGCGTCTAGCAGAGAGGGCTTAGAGGAAAAATGGGGTTCTACATATCAGTTCCTTTGAAGGGCTCTATAGAGGGATCTATAGATTTAGAGTTTAGGGGTTTAGGTCTAGGGATTCGTTTCGGTTTTGTAGGGTTTTGTTTGGCTTTGGAGTTAACGGCTTTAGGGGTGCAAACTGATTCAAACGAACAGTCGTTCCGATCACAACATTCATAGGATTGCTCATCATAGCAGCGCGAACAGAAGCACTGATGATGGTGATGTTACCAATCGCAATAGCAAAGCCAAGATGCATTATGGCCAGCGCTGCTGCCCCGGATTACGAAGTCTGTGCAGATTTTGAATCTTATAGTTGAAGGATGTAGGGTCTGGGGTTCCGGCTGTCCTTCCTGTAAGGTTTCGCTAAACCGTACAATGCCCATCTTGGTATAGGGGCCAAAGTTAGCTTTTTCAAACCAGCCGCACAAAAAATGCACCCATCAAACGCAGAAACCTGAAGAAATTAGCGACCCCATTCTAAGTATCAATTAAGGCCCGTTTCTGCTGCGCCTTGAAAACCCTTGCCCGTCATGAGGGCTCAAGCTAAGCAAAGCCTTCTGAACGCCCCAAACCCAAGCAACAGGGTGGACGGTTTTAGAGTTTGGCTCTTTGGCTTTTAGCATTTAGGGTTGTGCTTAGGGTTTAGGTTTTGAGGTATATCCACGCTCCTGTTTTGCGACGAGTTTATCGAGAACCCAACATGCAACATTCAGATGCCATACACGCATAGACCCAAGATTTGCCATACACGCATAGACCCAAGATTTGTAGACTCCAGACTCTGATCTTCTCGTGGCAGGCAGGGGCGGCTCATCTTTCAGGCAAGGTCGAGCCGGGCCCAAGTTGCCGAAACCCTCAAAAGCGGTTTTGCGACAAAAGCTCTGCTAGCCGGCTCAGGCCTTAGCGCGAATATTGGTTTATGTTGTAGCTTGTTTTATTCTCAAAGGAGTCCTCAGGAATCCTAGTCGCAATTCAGGCTTCAGTTTTACCGCCAGTACTGACATTTGGCCTGCACGTGCAGTATTTCTGATTCGGCATCCAAGTAAGCCAGAAAAATCGGAGGGTAAACGAACTCTGCATCCACACCCCGGAACAAAGAAGGGCTGTTGGCCAAAGACACGCAAATATCGGAAGATTCCATGCAGGCGCTACTCCGAAACCCTGAACCTGCATCCTGGCCTCTTCACTAGGTAGGCCTTTAAGATAGTTTGTAGTTCAGCTTCTTCGGCTTAGGAGCATCTAACTGACGACCATTTTTCAGGGATTCAAGTTGGCCCCAACCTAGCTCGGTATTCTTACTTGAGGGAAGTGTAAGTGCGTAAGTCTGTGTGTGTGTGTGGTGTGTCAGTCTTGATGTTGGTTTCGCATCGAACGTAAACTCCGCCTAGCGTGGACTATCGCTCTACACTGCCCGTGCAACTGGCAACTTTTTTGCTGTTCATTGCAGGCGACGCCAACAAGCTTTCGCTCCCTCCTTCAAGCAGGCTGCAGGGACTGAGCTCGTAGCAGAAACCCGTAACCCCTGAGGGTCGGCGCCGCCTCGGTCCATACTTCTTCGCCAGCTGAAGCCCAGCACCAACCACACCGAAAGCCTCTCAAAGACCCAGAAAGAGTGCTGGCACCTTCGTGGAAGAGTGTCTGCATAGTCTCATACAAAACCCAGGCCATCCAGACCTTTCAATCCAGACTTTGAATTGCTCGAACTCAGGGTGGTCGGACTGCTAAGCACAAGTGCGAGCGGCCTGGTTCGAAATCAGACCCTCAGCTGTAAACTCGCAGCTGATTAACAGGACCAATAGCCTTGCAGCATGTCAGCTGTTGCAGAACTGCGAGATCGAAAGACGGTCGTTCCATTTCTTCAATACCCGAACTCTTCAAAATTGATTCCCCACCTCAATACAACGCCTTATGATGCATAAGAAGGCTCCACAGGACCCACTAAGTGTCAGATGTGGCTGCGGAGGGGGGTGAGTAGTGGTGCGTTCACTGTTGCTATCCAGCGAAACATGCTGCTTGCTGCACAAGAAGAGCTTAGAGCGTGAAAGATTTCAGATTGATTCTGCGAGCTCCTATTCTGGATTATAAGATTGCTAGTCTTCTTAGTACTGCCATGGTTCTTGTTGTTTGTAGCATCCCAGGCATCCTATTGTGTTTAGTGTGCAGGATCAGGGTTCAGTGTTGTGCAGGATCAGGGTTCAGTGTTTACGCATTCCACTGTCGTCGTTGGAGAACAAAGCCCAGGGCAAGCCGTGATGCATTTGCACTGTGCCCCAAGACATTTCTCGGGGTTACACGAAGCCATCGCCCGAACCCCTAAGCCCAATGCCCTAGGGCCTCAACCTTGAAACCAATACAGCAATCCTTGTCTACATTGAGCCCGAAGCCCTCAACCCTAAACCCCCAAGCCCCTAAACCCTAAACCCCTCAATCTCAAACCCCTGAACCCCTAAAGCCTGAACCCGAAAGCCCAAATCCAAGCCCGAAGCCCTTCTCCGAAGGCTGGAAAGGCGGCGAGAACGTCGCTGCAGTCTGTGGCGGGGAGGCGAGCCTCCGGCCCTTTGCCCTGCAGGGGGAAGAGGGTCATCCCCAGCCCACCTCAAACAGTACGTCATACAATGGCAAGCAAGACCTTAGCCTCAGGAAGCACAGCGCTGAATCTCAGGCCCTCGCACGCTGAAAGGGCGCTTGTCCTGAAGCCCAGCCGCCAAAATTACCACACACTGAGGTCTGTCACGATACAGAGGCCGAAACATGCAAGCACTAGTTCTCGACGATCGTCGCTAACCGAACCGCCCCCCAACCCTCAAGCAATCGAATCCGAAGCCGTGAGACCCTTAGATAGCCAATAGGGGAACTTTAAACTTTTTAGTCGTATACATTTGGTCTATCTTAGAAAGTTTAAACTTTTTTGGGCCCGGTTATTGAAGGAGAGAGGATACCAGATATACATTAGAAGGGGCTCCCACCCTATAATAAGAATATAATAGGGCCCTAATATAATCCTTATACTGACGCTTTAGTGTTTTGAAGCTGAGCGGTAAGGGGCCCCTGCCATGGAACGAGGGGCCACCTTCAGATCATCACTCTGCGGAGTGTCACTGCTACTACAGGATCGTAGCAGTATTCCCTTTTTTGGAGGGCCAGGGGACGTAGTAAGTCGTGTACCAGTATGGATATAGTTGGGGTAACTCCATTTAGGGTATTTATAACTCTACCTATCACCTACTTACTAAGTCCCCTGCCCCTCCAAGCATTGTCCCCAGTGTACCAGACTACAGCGGACCGCAAGAATCCTCTTCCAAGCCTTCAGGCCCCGGATGATCGCCAAAAATGGGGTTACCTGCCAATCCCAGCGTGCAAAAGTCGGCAACAGTCGACCCTAAACTTGGAGGATCAGAGGACGTAGCAACGAACACCTTAATGGGGGCTATAAGGCTATAAGTAGCTATAAGTATAGTATAGTTTCCTGAATTATAGCCACAGTGAAATTACTAAGTCCCATGATCCTTTCAGAAAACACCTAGAGCCCTAATCCCGTAATCTGGAAAAGTTGCTCTTCTGTGTCACCCCAATGCTCCTCCTGTACGAGCTTGCAATACCACAGCCCCACATCTACTCGGGTTGTCTGCTGGCGCTCCTGGCGCGAAGATCAGGCCCCAAGTGACCCTTGTGGGGGAAGCCACTTCTCCTCCAAAGATCCAAAACCCCAACCCTGAAACCTCAACCTGAAACACGAAAGCCCTATAGACCCCTAAGCCGAAAAGCCCGAAGCTTCCAGAAACCCGAACTCCGAAGCCGCGCTGCAGGCTTTTTCAGGGCAGCTGGTCCTCCCGCTCTCGCAGCTTTGTGGCGCCGGAGTTTGGATTCTGGGCTCCACCAGCGGTTTATCCACGGACAGCTCTGTTTGCCAGCAGCCTCATCGACAATTTGTCTATGTTTTCAAACACAGCAAGGCTGTACAACGTTCCTACGACCGTCCCACTGAGTCTTGGCTACACGGCTTCGCCAAACTCAAGAAAGCAACACCTTGACACGTACCACGGGCTGAGTCGAAATCAGAGTGATTGCTCTGCATCAACGGCTCCCTTTAAGGTACCTGTCTTGTGCAAAGCCCTACGGGGGTGGGGGCTCATAATCTGGAGCTACAACTCACCCCTAAACCCCACACCCTCCATCCTAAACACCCTACACCCCTCACCCCACACCCCCTGAAGCTTGAAAGACCTAAAGCCTGAACACCCTCAACCTGAAGCCCATAAGCCTTAAACCTTGAGCACCCCAAAGCCCGCAGAGCCCGCAGAGCCCGAGGAATGCTTATGGCCCCACTGAGACGACGATCTGGTCGGCAGCACATCGGCTTCGAGGCCATCACAGCTGGCCAGCTTCGGGTCTTCGTCTTCATGTGCTTGTGTTATGTGTATAGTTAATATATGTCTATACATAAATAGATATAGATTTCTATATATATATATATACATATGTTCTTCTATATATGTGGATGTACCCCAAAGACACATAGATATAGATATGCCTATACATAGTCACATTCTTATCCACATGCGTACATACACATACACATAACAAGGTACATATGCAGACATACACGTGCATATGCACGACGCTTGGCCACAGAGCTTCGACAAGACGCCTTCTTTAACCCCAGACATTGTGCCACATGCGCAGCCTTGCAACCCGAAAGAGTCTAGCGAACGCAGAGGGGCGCATGGCACAATGCCTTCAAAAAGCAGGCAAGCCCTTTGTCTTAGGCATTCATGTTGCTGTGTCTACAGCATCAAAGCCTCAAAGCTCGTATGTGCGCGGGAACTGGGTATCCTGCTTCTATCTACACTCACGAAATCGCATGCATTCATCTTCTTGAGCTCACGCTGCCTAGACAGCTTTGCGTACACATGCACCCTGCAATGTGTTTTCATGTGTTTTGATGCTTTTGATCTGCGCTGCCGCGTGCTTCTCACTGAAGGGACATATTGAAATTCAGCCTTTGATCAAATCTTCATTCTGGCAGCGTTGTCCTTCTACACGTCATGTTCACGAACTACTGGTGCTGCTGCTCGGGGTACATTTGAGTAGCAGGCGACGAAGTCGTGGTACCCATCGGCAGAGCCCTTCCAGGACTGCCAAGCCTGAGCATCAATTGGGGGTTCGGAATTATTCAGAAACAACATCCCCTTGTAGTCCTTGACGTGCCACACTCTACGATATCACGTTCTTCCGAATTGCTAAGGTCCCTTTTGGAGGGCTCGCGGTTCGTGATTGGGTTGAAGGCCCCATGAAGTGCTTCAACTGCCGCGTCAACCCTCTGTGAAGCCCCTGTTGAAGCCGCCCCAAAACCCTAAAACCGAAACCCTGAAAAGACCTCTTAAAGCCCTTTTTTGGAACCCTAAGCCCCTAAACCCTCCGTAAACCTTAAACCTTCAAAAGACCCCCAAAAAGCTTCTGTTTCTTTAGGACGAAGAGCTTCGTGTTTCTGAGCCTTCAGGGTCGGAGGGTTTCTGAGCCCGCCACCCTGAATGCTATGTTAAATGGTGCTGACGATCGTTTAGTAAGTATTATTATAGCAGTATTATAATATCGTAACCATATGGTGCTTTATAGAAGTATGATAGTCATAGCCCGAAAGCAAAACAACCCTCCTTGTACGGTCTCAAACTCGGCGCTTGAACACATCGGGCTGCCTTCCACAGGAACGAAGCTTCTTCTGCTACCGGAGAAAGGCTCGCTGGCTTTCCTTTCCTTGAGAGGCGTTCGGCAATCACTGTGCTATATGATATAACGTGCTATACTACACTATGTAATCTACCATACTATCCTGCTATTCAGGACCTTTGGGGTTTAGCTAGCTCTCTCATTTCGAGCTGGCTCCAGCTGCTGCCGATATCGTGATTATGAGCCCAGACGTCTCATCCTAAACCCCACTCTCGGGGCATTTTGCGGGCTCCTACTTATAAGTATAGTATAATATACCCCCCCAAACAAAGAAACACACACACGCACACACACCTACTCGAATCATTCAGGCCCCTGTATTATTGAACCTTGGGGAAAGTGTTGAGCAGAGTCAGCATATGATCTTGTATGTCTTTGTTTTGTAGTGGCCAGCATGGGTACCGTCAGCACACTAGCATGCTTAGCATCGCTGTTGTAATGGTTGAGACCATGAATATTCACGAAAAACATGGCAGTCGTCTGTCATGCAGTAGTTTCATTTGTAGTAGTTTCTTCCTTGTAGCAGTAACAGTAGCACCAGTCGTGGTGTCGTAGTAGTAGGAGTAGGAGTAGGAGTAGCAGTAGCAGTAGCAGTAGCAGTAGCAGTAGAAGGAGGAGTAGGAGTAGGAGTGGGAGTAGGAGTAGTAGTAGTCGCCGTAGTAGTATAGTAGTAGTAGTAGTAGTAGTAGTAGCAGCAGTAGTAGCAGAGGTAGTAGTAGTACGGTTGATGATATAAACCCTGCATTACCTTAAGGACGCTAAACTATGGGAAGTATGGTATATTCCTTGTTATGGGCAATGCAGCATATATATCATCAGCAGTAGTAGTAGTAGTAGTAGCAGCAGTGTAGTTGTTGTTGTAGTTGTTGTTGTCGTCGTCGTCGCAGTTGTAGTCGTAGTTGTGGAGAACGGAAACCCAAAGGGGCAGCACGCACCCTCGTTTTCCGTCCAAGCAGAAAGTCCAACGACCGTGACAGGTCGAACGTCCGCCCAGGACGGGCTGCGCGCAATTGCGTCGCGGCAACGAGAAGCTACCAACGACACACTGCCGTGCTCACTTGAGCCAAAAATGTTATGAATACGAATTACAGAAGAGCATGCATAAAAGCATACAGCACAACAGCCAGCCCGCAGACTATGTACAGTTACATTCGCCCCTCAGCCGAGAGCACGATAGAGCCGTAGGATTCCGCGGGCGGCCGGAGGCCGTAAAACTGACCTACAGACCCTGCCCTCCTACAAACCCTTCGCACTCAGCACAAGACCTTCGTTTTTCACGGCCTGTGCTGCACGAGGCTCTGGTTTCCTACTGTACACAGCCTGCGCCGCACTGCGGCCACAGGGCTGGTGAAACGAGCAGCTGAAGCTGCGGCGTTACTCCACGCGCTTCGGGAGCACTACCGTGCCTCCCTAGCCGCTCCCGTCAAAGACCTGTAGAGCGGATACGCCACCCTGTCGTCTCATCGGAAAGCAGCTAGGTGCTGCGACCAAAACTGAAGTTGCCACAGGTGGCTAGAAGGGCGGAGCGCAGTCCGCGACTTCTAGTCCACGGTCACTGCGGCTCCACGTTGGGTTGCGCGGCGGGCTGCTGGACATTTGAGGGTTTTGCCCGCCCGCGGTGGTTCCGCTGAGGTGCTTCGAACTCCTCGAGCTTCAGCGCCTTGGACCACTCGGTGCCAAACGAATCTAGCCACTTTTGGCTAAATTCAGAGGTCAGCACACTGGCGACCGCGATGCCGACCTCCGCGTTGGCCCGTGAACTAGCACTAAAGTTTAGGCTTCCTATCACGGCGCTAACTGTGGAGTCCGGCCTCGTCACGAGCACCGTCTTGGCGTGGTGGATGCCCGCGAGGCCTGCGCCGATGCTCACGTCCGTGCGGTTCTCGGCGGCGTAAGCCGCCTTGACCGAGGTGCCCTTGCCGACACGGACCTGGACGCCAGCCGCCCCTAGCTCCTTGAGGGACTGCAGCTGGAGCTTGGTCCGGCTCGTCTGCGAGTTGTCGGCAAGCACGTGGGCTCGGGCGCCTCGCTCCAGCGAGGACACGAGGGCTCCAACCAAAGGCTTGCTATCGAAGCTGTAGGCTCGCACGTAAACGTGGTCCCCATGCCCAGCGTCCGATAGCATCGTTTGTACCACAGCGTGATACTCCGGAAGGGTCAGAAACTTGACCCCGGCTCGCTCGAAGCCGTCAGGGATCGGGAAGTCTCTGACACGCCGTGCCTGGCTCGACATGGGAGCTGTCGGAGCCGGAGACGCCGCAGAGGTACCCTGGCGGGAAGCCTCCGCTGCAGGCGTCTTCGGAACAGTCTCTGTCGGAGGCGCCGACACTGTGGCCACCTCGTGGCGGCCTCTGAGCTTGGTAAAGCCGTCAAGGCAACCCTCGGACGGGTTCCCGACATTCCGAGCTCTTTCAGAGAGCGATCTCGCTTTCGACACCATGCCGGCAAGGCACCCCTGTTCCAGGGCCGGCGCGCCGAGGATCGCACGGGCGCGTCTAGTCGCGGCCGGGGCGACGGACAGCGTTGGGGCAGCGCTCGCGCCTGTCATGGCCACGAGTTGCCCCGCAGCTTCAACAGCGCGTTCTATGTGACCACAACGTCCCTCGTTGAGGAATGCCTTGCAGTCGCAGCCTGCGCCGTCCGCGCCCGACCCGACCTTCACAAGAACCCTGTGTGCTCCGGCCTTAGTCTTTGATGCAACCTCAAAGACAGCCTCCCGGCCTTCGAGCGACACCAGAACAGCATTCCCAAAGGGGTTACCGTTCATGGCGTGCATTAGCCGGTTAGTGGCGACACGTCCGGCCCACCACAGCACTACGGCCGCGAACGTCCACAGTAGGACGACGGCCGTCAAGCCAACCACGCGGACACCCCGAACGAGGATACCAGAGGATTCCTCGATGAGGTCCTCCGCCGCAGTGGCAACTGCAGTGAGGCTCACGTGTGCCACCTCTCTGGCACCGCGCTCAACAGTGAAGAGGGTAGGCGCCAGCGCAGCGGCCACCAAACCCATCTTCCATCCAATGTTGCCCGTTGTGGCGTGGGCTGCGCGATTGCGCGCTCTCCTGGAGAGAGCCCAGCTGGAGACCGCAGCGCCTATCGAGCGCACGGCCCCAAGGAACCCACCACGGTTCGAGGGCCCGGAAGAGACAGCGGGGCGAGAAGAAACGGCAGGGGCCTCGGGCGCCACTCTGTGGCCACCCGGGCCACGCAGTGGGAGCGTGAGGGCGGGCTGCCCAGCACGCTCGCCGAGTCGGGAGGAGTATGCCAGTCCGGCAGCACCTCCGGCCCACCATCCTCGGTTGCCGTAGCGGTTCGAGCTTCCCCTTCCACCACCTTTGCCACCACCCTTGCTGCCAGAGCTGCGGCCCCCACTGGGTGCACCGCGCCCGGAGGAAGGTTGGCTCCACCAGGCTCGGGCAGAGTCTTGAGAGAGCTCTGCCTGCCTGCGCTTTTCAGCGCGGAGCCTCTTCCGTCCGGAGCGGAGGAATTTCCTCGCATGCTCCGCAAGGGGATCGGCGTTGATGGAACGCTCGATCCGTTCCATCTTCGTGCCCTCGCTCTCTTCCGACGAAGAAGCAGCTTCATCGTCGCCTTCCTGGGGCGGCATGCCGTGGGTTATGAACGACGCGCCCGACTTAGGGCCACTGCACTTAAAGCACAGTTTGCGCCATAACATGTTCCTCTCTTGGCATGTGTCCCGCCCACAGGTCCAGTAGGCGTTGGACATTGCGGCGGCGATCGCGTCCGAACGCTTCGCATAAAGGTACTCCTTTATGCGTTCCTTATGTTCATCGAGCCAGACCTCGATGAACCACGCCGGCGCCGTTCGCAGGTCCACCGGCGTGCTCCAGTACAGGCTGTCCTCGAAGATCCCCACACAGGGGGCACCTCCGAGCTCCTCGGAATCATGGTGCCGGCAGGTATTGCGTTCTGGTGGGTTCGCACGCCCACAAGTAAAGCAATCCCACCAGCCCCAAGGCCAGACCTTGCCTGTGAGGAGCGGAACGCGCTCGGGTGTCGGTCCAAGCTCGTTTTCATCGTAATCGGGCCAGATTTCAAACACTGGCCTGTTCGACAAAATCGCAGCCTGGTAGACGAACGCGCGCCTCCGGCGCCGCGCCAACGCGAGGAGCTGCTCGAGCGTATGCTCACCACCGCCTCGGAAGAATTCCCTGATCTGTTCATCATGTTGGAGATCAAGGGGGACCGTGAGCCTGGGATCCACGTCGCGGGCGCCGGGCCTTCCAGGCCCCGGCGGTGGAGTCGCATCCCAGTCCACGTCGCGCCAATCGGCCCCGGGAACCTCGTTCGAGAGTCCGTAAACCCCCGAAACTCGGTGTTGGGGAGCCGGCGACTCCATGGTATCCTGCCATGTTGTGAATCGCTTCTTGGGCGGCGGCGGTCCCTCCGGCTCCGCGGGTCGCCGCTTGTCTGTGCTCGACGGAGCAGCGGCCCCGCTGGCACCTTCTTCGGCACCTGCCTCGCCACTAGACGAGGGAGCCGCGCCTGTCCCGGCCGCGGCTCCTGCAGGGCCGGCTGGTGCCGAGGGCGCTTCTTCCTTCTTGGTGGTGGCCCGCTTGGCCGCGGGGCCTTGACGCTCAGAGCCGCTCTCCTCAACGGCGCGCTTGAGGGAGGAGAGGGACTTAGCCTCTGCTGTCTCCTTTTCCTCCTTGGTCACTGCAGGAAGGCGGGTGTCGCGCCGTGCCTCAGGAGCCGCAGCCGCGGCCTCCTGGGCCGAAGCAGCAAGCTCCTCCTTGGCGCGTGCCGCCGCTCTTTCCCGTGCCAAGCCTGCCTTCATAGACTCCGCGAGGCTAGGGATCCGGACCTCCGGACTCCCTGCCTCAGCTGGGGGAGTCACGTTGGCCGCAGGCGCTGCAGAGGAGGAAGACGCCTCCTGAGAGGCATCCGGAGGAGCAGGAGCCATCTCCTGATCCTCGGAATGCGTCGCCGAAGATGGCGGAGCTTTCTTCTTAGGGCTGGAAGCCTGAGGCTCCGCACCCCATCGTGGATCAGGCGGGGTTCCAGTCCTCTGGACACCCCCCTTCTCTCGAGGGAGCAGATCCGTTTCCAGCATAGGGGGATCTATCTCCAGTTGGGTGTCAGTCTGCTTTGCGATAGGGTTCAAGACACCCGCGGCGAGCTTTTCTTCTCTGAGCCCATCGTGGGCGTTCCAGATAAGGTCTGAAAAGGTTTCCCTCATCGCTTGGACGTGCTCCCTCGGGGTATCTTCCCGGGGAGCGTCCACGTCCGGATCTTGGGGCTCCAAAAGCTCGTCGGGGAACGCCGGAGGAGGCGGTTCAACATCTTCGGGAACCTCTCCGGATCTCCCCTGCTCTTCGCGAATCGCCTCCAACGCTTCGCCCAGCGGGGTCTCGTCCCTAAACAAGTGACGGTAGGGACTCGGAGCTGCGGCGTTGGGCATCATGAAGTCCGTCTCCTCGTACGCTGGCCCGAGAATGGTACTCGGGTAGCGCACGGGAGGCTTCGCCCGCTGCACCGGCCTCCGGTCAAGGCGATACGTGCGCCAGAGACCATCGGAAGTGACACAAGGCGCCCCATCCGGGAGCCGCCTGAAATCACGCAGCTCCGCCCCGATGCGATCACAGAAGCGGTCCGGGTTGGAGATATGCGTAAACCGGCCCAGGTCAGCCTCAAAGACCCAGACACGGTCTCTGTGGTCTCTGCGAGCTTCTCCGTGGCGGAAGCGTCTCAGAGCCACAGCGGCTTCTCCAAAGAACGCATCGTCGCACGGGGCCGGCACCATGTTCGCCGGAAGGCCCCTTCCGTGGACCGCCGCTCGGTGGTACGCGGCTTCGTACTCGTGCTCGAATTCGGCACGGCACCCGCGGATACCACACTTGTGGCCGGACCCACGGGAAGGAACCCTTCTAGGGTCTCCGTTCCCAATCTCCTCGGGTGTAGGGCAACCAGCCACGCCCCCGCCATGGATCGCACTCCGGTCGGGGGTGTCCCCGAGATCGACGAATTCCCCAGGCACTGCAGCCTCCTCGGGAATCGGATCCACACTGAAAGGCACAAAGGTGTGCCGCGCAGGAGACTTCGGAGCGGGCCGTTCTTGGCTTGCCGACCGACGCTCCACGGATGCCATGAAATCGTCGATCCCGCGGAGGATGGCCTCAGTCTTGGCCCGTTCCTCCTCGGTCTCCTCTGGGACGGCCGTACCTCCTTCTCGGGAGCCCTCTGGGCCTCCCGTGGAGGCCGAGCTCGCAGAAGGGGCTTCAGCACTAGGAACGGCCCCCTTCGGAGCGGCCTTGAGCGGAGGCCCACCAAGCTTAGGCCGGATAGGGCCTTGGTAAGGCCCGGGCCCCAGCCCTCCATGAGGCAAGGGCCTTTCCGACCGGTTCCTCGCAGCAGGTGGCGGAGGAGGAGATCGCGCGATGGGCGGCTCAGCCGGCCCACCCAGCAACCATCCAGGCCTGGTGCTCAAGAACTCCTCGGCCCTCTCGGTTTCCATGATCAGGAACGGCGGTGGAGGCCTGACCCCTTTCGGCGTCGGGCCAGGCTTCACCGTGACCATTCCTTCCGGAACGGCTGGCCTCTTCGGCGGCGGCTTCGGGTTCGCCTTCTTGCTGAAGTTCTTCGGGTGGAACAAATCCGCTGGAGTAAGCGTACGGTCCGCCTCCATCGGCTGATCCCCAGGCGCTGCACCGGCACCCTCAGGGTCACCGGGCGCGGCCTGAGGATCCTCAGGCAGCTCATCCCGGGCCCTGGGCGGCGTCTTGTAGCGGATCGTGTCCGCAGGCGGTGCTTCGGGAGGCACCTTTTGAGGGGGGCGGTGTGATCTTCCCCGCTCCTGTTCCCCTGCCGAAGGCGCTCCCTCTGGGGCCACCTTGGGGGTAGGCTTTAGTTTGCCTTCCCGCCCTGGCGGCGGCCTATCATCGACCGTCCTGGACCGATGCAGCGCAGAGGGCATCCCACGGGGACCACCCTCCTTAGGTGGTCCAGGCGGGGGTCCCGCCGGCATTGCCGAGCTCTTGGCCCGCACCTCAACTTCCAGCTCGGAAGACGAGTCCTCGTCCCCGATATAGTAGTTGACCGGGCCGGCTCCGCCAGGCGGCGCCGACTGCTCTCTGCGGACTCCGCTCCCGGGCTCCGCATCATCGACCCACCGCAGGGTGTTACCCTGACGCTCTGCAAGCGAGAGGTCGAAGACTTCACAGCCGGGTTGCACCGTGAGGATTCGGAGGATGCATTCTGGAGGGACACGCCCTGTCAGAACACATCCGTCTGTCCCTCTCCAGACGGGCACCCCGGAAGCCCTTAGGAGCTCGAGGTTCGAGACCACAAGACAGGTCGAGTTCTTTCTAAAGCCCGACGTACTGTCCCGCTGTCTTGGGTACCCGGGCCCGATCACCCAATGGACAGTCAGGCGCGGGCCGTTTCCGCCTCCCGGGAGGAGGCCGTCGCGGCCGATCCGCCGCGCATGAAACACCTCTGTGCCATGACAGAGGGTGGAGCCTCCGTACTCTACCGAGAGCTCCCTCATGCCGGCCTCATCGAGGCCGTCTCCATACACGGTGCCCGCGGTCAATCCTGACCCACGGCCGTGTCCCTGGAGAGCCCGGATCCGGCCATCGACCAGCTCCAGCCGCTGCTTCTCCCGACCGCCAGCCGCGTTTTCCAGATCACTCGCCGCACCTGCCTCGATCGCGGACGAAGTGATCTGGAGCTTCTCGGCTAAGGCGGATACGCTAATCCAGCCCCCTTCGCCGAGATGGCCCTGCAGGCCGAATTTGCCGTGGCGGAGGGCTTGCGTAAGCGCCCTCTGGCAAACCGCGGGGTTCTCTAGCCACACCCACGGCTGCCATCGTGAGTTGCTATCACGACCGCCTTTCCCTTCGTTCCCGCGTCTGCGGCCACCTCCCATGGCGCCCCTCGCGGCTCCCTGGCCCACGAGGGGCCCGGCACACGGAGGAAAAAGTGGGAGTGGCTCCGCGACCAGCCGGTCCACGGAGGACCCACCGGCAGCGAAGGAAAGAGGGGTACACGCGACCTCCCGGCCCACGTGTGCCAAAGCACACCGCGAGGCGCAAGAAGCCGATGGCAAGGGCCCGCGCGGCCCGTCGCAAGCTACTGGGCTACTCGTCTTGAGCCCACGCTGCGCGGCCATGTCCTGAAAGGCAGGGGGTTCAAGGGGGCTGCACAGAGAGAGGGGGTAGGGCTCACACTCAGCACGACCTACACCCTGGACTACCTCACTACACCCTTGCTGCAGCACGCACGCAACGAGTAGTAGCATAGAAAGGAGGTAGCGACCCACGGGCGTACAGGCCTGCGTCCGAGCTGCCCCCCACGTTCCCCCCCGAACCCCCCCGACGCGGCACACTAAGACCCCGAACCCTAACCTAGACCCCGCGGTCAAGACACAAGCGGTCAAGACGAACACAAGCGAGTTAGGGTATAGGGCTCTTGTGGGGTGGTTAGTGTCCGTTAGGGATTCATCGTGTTTTGCTTTTGCTTTAGGCGCGACCTTCCGGTCCGCGTCAGGCGGACTGGAGCTCGAGCCGTCGCGGCCTCGAGCGCCTAAGGCTTCAAGGGCGGAAGCGGCGGTCTGAGGCGCGGAGCGGCTGCCCTTCCGGCACGCCGTCCTTATCTCCTCCTCTGCCTCCGCATCCGTGAGGAAACGGCCGTCAACGACCCTACCTGTACGAACCGTCAGGTCGTCGACATAGGCCACCCATTCCTTAGTGAACCTAAGCCTTCGATTGCGACCCGGCGCATACGCGCGGTCCACGACGTAGTTAAAATCGTCGGGACCATTGACAGGCCCGAAGGTAAGCCCAATAGGGAGGTACTTACCGCTACGCGCAACAATGGCAAGAACCTCCCTGGCACGCTTCGTGTTGCGGATCTGATTGAACCCGGAAACCGCATCAACGAAGCTATACCAGACTGATCCTACCGCTGCAGCGAGCACATCCGTGCTCCGCCGGCAGTAGTAAGTGGATCTCTTCACCCTGGCGTTTACCCTGCGGTAATCTACCACCAAGCGGCGTTTCCTCGCCCGCTTGTGGGAAGGCATCTCCTTCGTAGGGAAAGGGGCCGAACCCCAGGCCGAAGGGCCTCGCACAAGCTGCCCTCTCTGGACCTCCTCCTCAAGCCGGTCATCAACCCACTGCGCCGCTTCCCCGCGGAGCGCATGGGGCTGAGAGCTGACCGGAGGCCCCGTAGGGACGCAGTCGTGCGCAAACTTCCGGACCGTGGTACGCGCCGTACCTTCGACCCAGAATGCAGCGGCCTTCCGGCCCACCGTCTCCTTAATGGCTGCGAGATCAGCCTCGGTGAGCCCCGGACGGTTCTCCGTAGGGCCCAACCTGAGGCCTTCAATGACCTGCGCCTTATACTCTGGCGTACGGCGGGGATCGGCAGCCACAGCCTGGCCTGCCAACGCATAGACCTCCAGGTCCGCGAAGACACCATCCCAATCCTTGGCGTCTGCCTTCGACCGCCAGTGAGCATCCATCTTCCTGGAGAACTCCAGAACTTCAGCCTCCATCTTCGCTCTCTCTTGAGGGGAGAGGTCCTCGCCAGACTTAACGTCCGGCAACGGTACCTCCGGAGCGGAAGGCTTCGCAGGCTCAGCCGGCGGCTGGCCGCTCACTGAGCAAATGCTGTCGTAGCAAGGGGGCTGGTCGCCCCTCAGACCAGCATCCGCCAGGCAACGGCACAAGGCCGGAGCGAGCACCCTCGAAGAGGTCCGGGCCTTCGCGTGCTGATGGGCTACCCTGCCCAAAGCGTCAGGCTTTGCACAGCGAACGCAAACCGAATCCATCTTGAAGTTGGAAAGACAGATCAGCGCTCCTTCCGAATGCTTAGAACCCCTAGGAACTGATCCCAAGAGCTGACATCGATCAGCTCGGCCGAAAGCCCAAGGGAACTTCGGTTCCGAAAGCGTCCCAAACACGGGAGCCCACCCCTGGGCCTCCCAAGGCTCCCAAAGTCCTTCCTGATCTGAGATAGTAACAAGCATCTGGCGCCCCTTCTCGGCCACCATTGCTCCCCACCTACTGACCAGGGAGAGGAACTCCTTGGGGATACCCTTACCGGATAGGCCCACAACGAGGCACTTGGGGTCGAGCGTATCGACCAGAAGGCTCAGGGCTTGCCGGTCCTCCTCTGAGGAGAAGTCCCAGCGGATCCCGTAGGAGCTGGCTCCTTGAACCGCAGCAGGAGGGCTACGCAGGCCTCCTGCCTTACTGACCTGAGTAAGCGAGTGCTCCGACACCGCTACTTCGACAAGGTCCACGTCCATACCCTCTAGGTGATCTCTGATCCACCCCTGGACCGCGGCACAGGAGCTACCTCTACCGACGATCAAGGAGGGCGCGGGAGCCTCAGCAAGGAGCTCCTTCAACGCAGCAGGGACGTCAATCGGGGAAGCTGCCACACCCACTCGGTCCGGCACGGACTCTTGCAAGGAGTAACCGGCCTTATCGAGCTTCCGGGCAGAAGACGCAGCGAGAACCCCATCCCTACTAAGATCCACCTTGGAGATAATCTCCTTCACGGTGATGGACTCTATGGCCTGTCTCGTCCCTTCGCGGGTCAGAGAACCGCCTTCGTCCAAAAACGCAAGGTGCCACCGGACTCTGAGTCCTGAGGCGTCGGGGATGTACCGGTGGACGCCCACCTGTGCCCTGGCTTCGTCCACTTGCGTGACCTTGCCTAGGCGACAGGTTTTAGGGCCCACTCGGGCGCCATGGTACGCAACATGGTCACCAATACGCAACACGAAGTTGCGGCCCCGGCGCTTGACAGTAAACTCGACCTGCTTAGCTTCACCGGCCGCTTGCTGACCCAATGAAGGCGGCTGATGCTCTGGCTCGTCGAAAAACTCTATGGGGTCCCTCTTCTCGGGCACCTCCGCATCTTCCGGCACGAGCACTACATCCTCCGCGTGGGCTTCACATTGCCGGCCTGGCGCCTCACCAGGGCCACCAGGAACAAGTTCGAGTTGCAGCCTATGGCCTTTAACCGCCACTATCCTCCAAGGGCCGGTCAGACCAGGCTTCCAAGGGACACGCCCCGCCCCCTCTGGCCGGGGCTTGGGGGAATTCCAGACAACTCTGTCCCCCACGCGGAGCTCAACTGTGCGACGCGACCGATTAGCAAGTCGGGCACGCGCCTCACTGCTCGCGTCCCAATGGCGCCGCACAGCGGCCGCCAAGTCGGAAAACTGCTTGAACTGGGAACGGGCCCAGTCCGTGATGGGCTCGAATTGGAGGGCCTCGCGGAGAACGTCCTTCTCCAACGGCAAGGCGAGGCTCCAGGACCGTTCCAGGTCCCTGGGGGTGTACCCATGCGCCCCCGGGGTATTATCCAACACATACTCGGCGACCATGAGCCATTCGCTCCAGTTCTCCATGGAGCCGCCGATATGCCGGATGAGGTTACCCAGAACCTTCTGGACCTCTTGGTGGACCCTCTCGTTGGACCCCATCTCACAAGGCCTGAGAGCCATACTGAACTGCTGAGTTGTCCCAAGCATGGAGCACAACTCCAGCATCATGGCATTCTTGAACTCAGTGCCTCGATCAGATCGGATGAGGCGGGGCAGGGTGCGTGATCTCAGCACGCACCGCAGAAATGCCCTACGCACATCCGTATGCGTAAGTGTCTTCATGGGTTCCAGAAGCACTGCGTGGCTAAGGCAATCAAAGTACGTAATACTGTATCGGAAGCCATCGCGGTCCTCCCGATTAGGACCCTCGCAGTCGACGGAAACTTCCTGCCAACACGCTTCCGCGAGACATTTGACAGGTTTCGCTTCGACCTTCGTGGCTCGGGCCCTGCCCTTAACACACGCCAGGCATTTGGACACCCACAACTTAACGTCTGGTTCCATTCCTGGCCACCAGACGGCCCTTTCAAGGAGACGGAACGTGACCTCCGCCGAACGGTGCGCCCCCAGGAGGCCACAATGCACAGTCATGTAGCATGACTTCCGCCACGTGACGCCATTGGGCCCGGCGATACCGTTCGGGACGACCGGGACGACCACCGTCTGGCCAGTCTTGATGGTCACTTCCCTCTCCAAGACTCCGTCCGAGCCAAGCTTGAAAGGGGCTTCCGGCTTCTTGACCGAAGCCGTAAGGGACGGATCTCTCCGTTGAGCCTCGTGCCAAGCCGTGCGAAGAGCTGGCGTGACGCCGAACTCGCAGAGCCCGGCGCCATCCCTGGCCGCCAAGGCCAGCTTTTCTCTCTGACTCTCCGGGCTGTCCTTGTCCGACAGCACAGGGAAAGAACCGAGGCTGAGGGGACCAGAACCCCCGGACGCGGACACCTTAACCCGGCAAGTCCGCACGGAATGTGACTTGACACAAAAGGGCCGGTGGGAGGAGTACAACTCCACAACCACCCGTGGGGCCTTGGTAGCGGACCCCACAAAAGCCAGGGTCCTGCTAAGCTCTCCTTCCTTGACCTCGATCTTCTTCGAGAGCTGGACGGCCATCCAATGGCCTTCCTCTCCTGAACACTGGAAGGCGGCGATGACAGGCGAAGCCCTGAGCGACTTCCGATGCCCAAGGGACTGGATGCCGTCCCCATCATTCCAACCTTCCACGCGGTCCACCTCTCCCTTGAGACCAAGGAGACACGCAAAGGATTCCCGGAGGCGAACTTCGCCCTCCTGGAGATTCCATATGCGTTCGCACTCAGAATTAACCACATGCCTGTGGCTGTGCCAGTTGGGCTCGACAGCCCAGTTGAGCGAGCTCGGCCCGCTCAGGCAGGACGGGAAGGCCTGGTGCCCTTGCAGGACTTCACCAGAGGCGTTCACGACCCAGGAACTCCACAAAGAAGGGCCGTCCTTCTCGCACCCCTCGACTGGAAGCTCCAGGTCGCCCCCAGTCCAGACCCTCGCCTTAATCCTGCCGTACACCGTGGGCAGGAGCCCTTCCACGGGCTTTTGGAGGAAACCTTTGGCCCATGCTCGGATGAGGTCCGTATCAATGTCCACCGAACCATCAGCAAGGCTGGCGGACAAGAGGGCGTTCACCTCGAGTGACACGCTCGGGTCGGCAGACTCCGGGCCCTCAGCGGCCTCCTTTTCGGCTTGGGCCTCAGCAACCTCCAGAGCTGTTTCCTCCGCCTCCTGCCGGATGCACGAAGGACACCTTGAAAATAGGTATGTCCTCTTTCCGCAGGCGCAGACTCCTTCGTGATCCCAAAGCTCCCGAGAGGGCGCGTCAACGAGACCACGCAAGGAAACATCCGCGACTTTGGAGATCCCTTCTAGCTTCAGGGACGAAAGGACCTCAGCGGAAGCGGCAATCTTGCCCACTATCCCATATCCTGGTATAGGGGGCTCGGGAAACTCACGCCCCATCTCTGGGCACGCCTCAGCCACCTCAGCATGAGTAGAGTGCGCCTTCCAGACCTTAGGCTTAAGGCTCCAGATACCCTTGATCCCTGCCCAAGCGAGGCCCGCGACGCGGGCTTCCTTGCGCTGCAGGTTGCGAGCCTGGAGGGTGACTTCAACCACCAGCGGCCACCGCAAGGCAGCGGTGACAACTCCTCCTTGGCCAAGTCCTACCAGAAAGGTAGGGGAAAACGCAGCGGCTTCCCGAAGTACCTTCGCACAGGACGTAAGCAGGTCGACGCGGAGCTTCTTGACCTTCTTGGGCCCGGTAAGCTTACCGGTCATACCGTCGAAGTGGGACGCCACTCCGTCATCGTCCTCAAAAGGGCCCCAGCAGCCTCTCACCGCAATGGAGTGCCCCGGGATTCCCGAGACGAAGACTTCACGGATCTCCGTGAGCGCCCTTTCCTGCTCCGTCCAAGGGGCATAATCGAAAACAATCATAACGCGGACAGGGGGACCGCCCGCGACCCCGACCGGCACCGCAGCCGCGGTCGCCGGGGCAACCTGCGTCGCGTGATCGGGAACCGCGTCTTCCCCTACTGCCCAGGGAACAGGACCGTCACCTTCGGTCCCTTCTCCAAGGTACTGGTCCAGGTCGAACCCCTTCAGCTGGCCAGTCATCCCGACCAAGTCCTTGGTCCGGGCGGCCAAGAGCTCGTCCCGACCCTTCGGGTTCCTGGAAAAGGAGTCCCCCAGCGTCGCACTGCGACCACTGAGACTCCTGATCTCAGACCCATCCATCAAGATCTCCGCAACCCATCGAACCAGTTTCTGGTCGGAGCCGATATCAGAGGACTGCGCTCTCGTAAGATTGGCATGGTCCGTCCAACACAGGGTTCGGATAGTTCCGAAGACCTTTCGGGTTGCTCGCTTGACTTCGAGCTGTGCGAAGGCTTCTTGAATCAGCGGGGGCCAATTTTGCTGCGCAGGGGTCAGACTCTTGGAGTGAGTCATAAGAACCTTAATCCTTGAGAGGTCCCTGCTCATTTGCACCACCGAGCCCCCTACCGCAATCCCGCTGGCGTCCGCTATCTGCTCAAGCGGGCAAGAGCCATCAGCAGCCGACGCCTCATCGAAGGCCGCCAGGCTGATATGGTGGCTCATCATCTTCTTGATGGCCTTGAAAGCCTTGCAGCCGGCAGTGGTGCCTGTCCCCAGGCCACCTTCCGGAAACTCCGCTCCCGGTTTCTGCCATTGGCCCAAAACCTTAGCAGCATGGCCATATTCCGCTGGCAGATAGCCCCGAAGCCAGTTCGCACACCCAAGGAATTGCTGGATGTGGAGCTTTTCCTTAAGCGGCGGGAAATCCACGACCGCTTGGCATCGCTCCTCGTCGGGCGCACTCCCGTGCCGCCCGATCCGGTGCCCGAGGAGCTTACCCTCTGA
This sequence comes from Symbiodinium sp. CCMP2592, assembly GCA_905221615.1. NCBI lineage: Eukaryota > Dinophyceae > Suessiales > Symbiodiniaceae > Symbiodinium > Symbiodinium sp. CCMP2592. The sequence goes on from CAJNDT010006000.1 coordinate 442,622, forward strand.
CACACAGATCTCAGCCTTGGCGACACCAAAGGAGAACCCAAAGAGGATGCTCTTGTCGAGGAAAGCTTCCAAAGAGACCAGGTGATCGAGAAGGTGCGGGCAAGCACCCTTGTGCCTCGCACCCATATCCTCCCGCAGCTTGTCGTAGTAGTAGTCGGAGGGAGGTTCCTCGATCATCTTCTCAATGTCGGCCGATTCCACTATGTGGTACACCGGCTCGTTCCTAGTGTCCACTCTGGAACCACTAGTGACGTCTCGGCCGTGGCTTCCTCCAAGCCCCCTCGTAGCGGAACCCGCATCCCATCCTGCCCAACGCGGCCCCGTCTTCGTCCTGAAGACCGCGAGATCGGACGTGACGGGCACGGTCGACCAGTCGACAGACTCGGGCCAAAGCCTGAGGTCCCTAGTCTGCCACAACCGCCACGGGCCGCCAGAAGACTTCAAGAGGCAAGTCTCGTACGGAAGCCTTTCGACATCCGGCCGATTCTCCGGGTCACCTTCCTGGGGCCTGCCGCTCCAAAGGCCAGCCATTCCTCCCTTCGTCTGCCACCACTGGCCCTCAGTGGGGATGGAGGAGAGGAAGGACACGGCATCCGGATCCGTAACCACGGACTCCGTGGCCCAAGGCCCTCCTAGGACCGTGCTTACGGCGGCAAGGGCGAAAACCGCCCCAACCCTCAGGCCCTTACGCCAACCCCTGCTGTGCGAGCATGCGCCGCAGCCTTGCAGGCCACAGACGGCGGTCCTCTCGGTGGACCCGCACGCAAAGCATCCAGGGAAGGTCGAGTCTTCGGCAGTGCCTAATCCGCAGTTCCCACACGGGTCACCACTCGCGTCCGTAAAGAGGGTCTCAACCCCTCCGCATTCACACGCGGTGGTCTGCGCGAGCCCGGTCCGGACCTCGCCGACGACGGCACCCGGAGAGACAGTCGTGTCCTCTTCGGCTACCAGCAAGATCGAACCTTCCTCGGCTCCTGTGGGCCACAGCCCAGGCACTGCTTCGCAGTTGGCGGACTCTACCGGGAGGACAGCCTCCGTAAGGGAGCCATCCTGGCCTCCACTGCCTTCCCTCTTCACAGGTGCGATGACCCCATCTCCGGCCAAGAGCTCCAGCGGGTTCTCCCCGCTGTACCGGAGCAGGTCCCTGCCTCCGGTACCCGGCTCAAAGCACAGAGCACCGTCGAGACTAGAAAGCCTGGACTCGAAGGCGTAGGCGCGGTCCTTCCGCGACCTACTGTAGTCTTCGCACCTGGGGATCTTAATCCCAAGGGTTTCCAGGGAGTGGCAGTCAGGAAGGGGCTTGAAGCCCAAGCCCTGCCGTCCCGAGCAATCCAAGGCGCGCCGCCAAGGATGAGCCCATGCCAATCCGAGGTTCCTTTCGCGGCTATTTTACAGCGCACGAATATCTCTGGACCCTCGCTGCAGTTGTCGGGGGAGAGCCCCTCCAGAAAGCGGACTCTCAGCACGACGCCCCCCTTCAGGGGCACCGGCTTCCCTGCAGCGATCCCATGGACGAACTCCGGATGCACCCAGCGTTCGAACTTCACGACAGGAAACCTCCGGTCCTCCGTGCAGATCCCCAAGGCAGCAGCCCGGTTGAGGATCCCACAGAGGAGTTCCTCCGTGATGTGGTTCGAGCCTGCACACCCGTCCAGCATGCATTCCACCATGCCGTCGATGACCTGCACGACTGTTCGGTACTGGTACCCCCCGACCTCGTTCTCGCAGAGGTGCCACCAGTCCTGAGGCAGCTCGTCCAACGAGCTGAACTTCGACGACGAGCTCTTGGCAAGCGGGAAAGCGGAGGAGTTCGCCGCAACAACCGTGCCAGCGCTCCCAATCTGGATGGAGAGCGTAGCGAAGGGATTCACCATCCCGGCTCCACTCGGGGCCGCCCAGTTCGAAGGCAACGCGGCTCCCCCAGTGGCGGGAAGCGAATGGACCATGTCACAGTCCGCTCCCTTACGGCACGACCCGTTCTTCTTGAAGAAAGTGCAGATAGTCCCTGGCGGCTTCGCGCCCGCCTTGGACTTCGCCTTGGGCTTGGCCTTGGCCTTGCCTTTGGGCTGCCCTCCGGGTCCACCCTTGCCCTTGCCCTTGCCCTTCCCCGGCGTTGTCGCCAGGGTGGACGCGTCCCGCTCCTTCTTGGCCGCGAGGGCCTTTTTGCGGAGCTCCTTGTCGTGCGAGTAAGGGCACGCGTCCCCTTTTGGGCAGTTCCCGTGGTCGCGGAAATGGGAACAGATAGGCTTACCTTTTCCATTTCCTTTCGGACCAGCGGCAAGCGTGGAAGAGGCGGCCGCCTTGGCCGCGGCCTTAGAAGCCTTGAGCTCCGTCCTCAGCTTCTCGACCTCCTTCCGCGCGGCGGACAGGGCTGGGTCTTCCGTCGAACATGCGTACACGCTATTAGCCGTCACCCGATGCGCAGCCTCACGCTGCTCATATTCGAGGACGACCTTATGCGCTTCTTCCCAGGTCGAAGGGCCTCGAAGCCTTGCGGATGCGCCGTCGCTAGGCCACAACCGCTTATCACCGCGGATCTCCTTCTGGAGATGTGGAGGCATCTTGCGCAAGTAGCTTAGGAAGAGCTCCCTCGCTGTCTTGCCAAGACCCACACTCTCCAGCTCCGCGATGGAGGCCTCAAACAGGGGCTCGAACTAGTGCCCTGTGAGACGGCCCTTAGTGAGGGCGACGTGCTCCGCGTCCACCCTCATCTCCTTCTCTTCTCGGCTCTCGCCGAAGACAAGGTGCCGCTGCTTGATCCTTTCGGAAACGGCTTGGGGATTCTCAGTAACTTCCCCGGTCTTGGAGGCAGCCTTGTACACGTTAGTAAAGGTCTTAAGCCTCGAGCCGCGGCAGCGAGCACGAAGGGCGATGAGTTTCTCCCGGAAATTCATCCCCTTGCAGTTGTTGGCAAGGCCACAGACGTCCTCGAACTCTTCGTAAAACTGGACCACGTCCCGGATGTCGGAGCGATCGTCGGTGAGCGAGGGCCATTGGAGGTCCGTCTTCACGGTCGTGATCGACGTCTGACCTCCGCGAGACGCCAAGGCCTCCTTGAGCGCCTCGGTCTGGGCCGCCAAAGCTGCAGCGAGCTCTCCGGCTCCGCCGCTGGCGGAGTGAGGCTCGCGGGGCTTATCCTTCTTAAGCCCTTCGAGCTCTATCTCCAGAGCCGCAAGGCGGGACTTCAGGGGTGAGTCCCCCGGACCAGGTTGCGGATCCTCAGGGAGCGCGAGCTGAAGGTCCACCGGGAGAGGCGCCGGTGCTCCGGACTTAGAGCCCGACTCCGCAACGGCGCCCGTCCGGGCCGCCAGGGCCGGGACAGAAGAAGGGGTGCTCCAAACCTTCTCGGGATCGCCGCTGCTCTTGCCTCCCAGGGCCAAGATCAGCTCGCCGAGGCACGAGATCTCCTTCTCGACCTCCTCTCGGTCTTCCGACCCAAGAGAAACCGCGGCAACGGTAAACCTGGTGCGCAGGGCCCGCACCATCCTGGCAGGGTGCCAGTCACCTCCCATTTTGCCGTATTCCTCGGCAAGGATGGTGGCCTTGGTAGTGATATTCTCAAGATCCTCCACCGTGACCTCTGCCTGGTGCGCCTTCAAGGCCACAACCAGCCTTGAAACCCGCGTCAGGTAATCCGCGACCGGTTCCTGGTCGGGACGGTAGAGCTCCCGCAGGTCCGCCTGCAGGGTCTCCGCCGTGACGGGACCACCCGTCCCAGCAGACGAGGGAGGCCCGGAAAGGGCCGGGCCGCCGGCCACCGGCGAGAGAGCAAGCGCACCAACACGGCGCGCCGTCTCGGCCACGTCCGCCGGCGCAGCGGCAGGACGCGGAGCCGGTACCCCGGCCTCCGGTAGAAGCTCTTCAGAGCTGGGGCCCGGATCGCCATCCTGAGCACCCGGGCCCGCTTCCGCAGCTGGAGCTTCCTCATCTTCCTCTTCATCTTCTTCCTCTGCCTCTTCGGCATCGAAGTTGTCGTAGAGGAATTCCATCGTCTCCTTCCACAGACGCTGTTCATCTGCTAGCGTCGTGGATCGTCCGTCCTTCTTCTTGGTGGGACGGGACCCCGTTTCCTTACGCCAACGGAGCCAGTACATAAAGGGCATCTTCTCCGGGTACTCCACTGACCCATCCTCGATGCACCTCAGCAACGTGGCTCCTTCCGGCTGACCTGCGACCTCAGCGATCATGGTCGCCTAGCGAAGGAGAGAGCCCCGTGCCACACAGGACCACGGCCTCAAGGCGCACGACAAGCGCGCCTTCGAGGCCACGTTAAAAGATTGCGGCGCAGCAGCCGCCTGGGTGGCCGTTTCCCAGAACAGACCCCAATTGTGGAGAACGGAAACCCAAAGGGGCAGCACGCACCCTCGTTTTCCGTCCAAGCAGAAAGTCCAACGACCGTGACAGGTCGAACGTCCGCCCAGGACGGGCTGCGCGCAATTGAGTCGCGGCAACGAGAAGCTACCAACGACACACTGCCGTGCTCACTTGAGCCAAAAATGTTATGAATACGAATTACAGAAGAGCATGCATAAAAGCATACAGCACAACAGCCAGCCCGCAGACTATGTACAGTTACA